>JAJMGG010000029.1:0-162237 GCA_030568635.1 Suhomyces caryicola | reverse complement strand
CACGCTTCCGGCTCCCGCCGCCGGCGTCGATCCGCGGGCTGCCCGAGCTCCAGGGCGTCCCGCCCGGCGCCGCGCCGCACCACGCGCACCACCAGCACCCGGCGGCGTTCCCGCCGCCGCGCAGCGTGCCCGCCGGCTCGCTCCCGCTGTCGCCGTCCGTCAACAAGAAGCCGTCGCTCGCGTCGATGTCGCTCCACGAGCGCCTCCGCCCGTCGCTCCTCGAGCTCCACTTTGGGCCCAAGGGCTCGCCGCTCAGCACGCCGTCCGGCCTGGCGTCCGCGCAGGGCCTGGCGCAGAGCCTGGGCTCGGGGCCCAACTCGGCGCTCCCCAAGCTCCAGACAGACTCCATCTGCCTGCACTCGTCGCACAACTCCATCTTCTCCAACAAGCTGTCGTTGCTGCTGGTGCTGTCGTTCAAGCGCACGTCGTCGTTCGGCTCCATCTCGCTCCACACCAAGAACTCCATCTCCATCAGCCCGCACGACGTGGTGCCGCCCACCGAGTTGGTGCGCCCCGTGCCGACGCGCTGGGACAGCGCCGGCCCGCCGGACCAGCCCAGCCAGCCGGGCGCCCCGCCGCACACCAGCCAGAGCACGCTCCAGGGCCTCCCCGGCAGCCCCGCGGCGCTCTACGGCGCGGCGTTCGCCAAAAGCTCGCACTCGCTCCCTGGAACCACCAGTGGAGCCGCGCCCCACGCCCACGCCAGCGCGCCCCCGGGAGCGGCGCCGCTCCACCACCCGTTGCGCAGCTTGACGCCGCCGCCCACCGTCTCGCGCGCCGTCAAGTCCCCCATCCCGCGCCTGCTGTCGCTGTTCCCGGCGTTCGGCTCGTCCTTCCGCTCGCTCACCAACCTGCCGCTCTCCAAGACCGTCGTGCCCGCGGAGCGCCGCCAGAACAAGGTCTCCGTCACGTCGTTGCTCGACGAGAGCCCGCCCGAGAAGCGCAGCGACATCAGCATGATCATGAACGACGAGTCGCTGTCCGACCAAGCAGACGACCCCAAGCGTCGGCGCTTGAGTTGATATTTACGATAAACGACATTAAGGTACCCGTGTATAGTAGAATCGAAGATAGACCGAAGAGGGCTGGGAGCCGCGAAATGTAGTACGAGGGGGAGCGTAGGCCAGGGGAGCGTAGTACCAGGGGAGCGTACCTTCTTGCTGGATCGCCTGCCCGGCAAGACTCCCGGCAGGACTCCGCCAGCGCAGCTTGCACTAGCGAGCGAGCTCTAGCGAGACAGCTCGCCCAACCCCCCGCCCAACGCTCCCGCTGCATGCTAGCGAGACTACTCGCCCAACGCTCCCGCTGCATGCTAGCGAGACTACTCGCCCAACGCTCCCGCTGCATGCTAGCGAGACTACTGCCCAACGCTCGCCGCTGCATCCTAACAAGACAGCTCGACCAACGCTCGTTGCGCTAACCGCTCCGCTAACCGCCCCGCTACGCCAGTCGAGTCTTTTGCTCGCTACCTTCAGCAGAGCTCGCGCTCGCCGCCGTCATTTGTACCTGTGCATTGTCTATATCGTCCCTATTCACCGTCCATGCTAGAACGGGCGCTTGCCCTTGGCGCCCTTTTTGGCTTTGCCAAACTGCAAAACGGTGCCCGTCTTGACGGACCTGCTCTTGACCAAAGCCTCGTCCGCGTCCTCGTCGTCCTCGACGGCTTCCTTCTTGCGGGGAGCGGCCGCTGGTCTGGCGGCGCGGCTCCGCGCGGAGTCCCTCATCTTGTTGACCAACCCGGCCATGGGCTTCGAGACCGCCCGCTGGCGCGCCGGCGCCTTGGCGTTCTCGACAAAGTCGCCCACGCGGCCCGCGTCGTCCTTGCCGTCGAGCGCCGAGAGGCCCGAGCCAGCCGGGATGATGGGCATGTCGAAAAACGCATCCCTCGCCTGCTTGACAGGTAACGGCGCCGCGTTGAGCCAGCCGGCTACTTTGACGTTATTTTCCGAGACCGCGAGCCGGAACCGGGCCTGGAGCTCTTCCTTCTGCTTGATTTCAAGCCTCCTGTTGGGTTTAGACATGTGGCGGATCCCGGGGGCAGTTCTGGAGGCACGACTCTCGGTTACATCATCGCCATCGTTGGGTGGTCCATTTTTTTCTCCGTGGTGTCGCGCGGGCCCAGCGACATTGGCGCTCCCTGGCGATGAGGAGGCCCCGGGGCGAGCGAGCGGCGATGTCGCACTGCGGGCGCTGCCCAGGGAGAGCCCGCTCTGCACGTTGACGGCAGCACGCCAAACTTTATCACAGGCGTCATGTGTGATGGCTCTTTGTGCATGCGGGCCTGCGAAAAGCTTATCTTTAAACTTGCCGGCGGCTAAGGCCCCGCTCGTATGGGTATTTTTCCAAGGACATTCCCCCACCAAACGGGCCCGCGCACCACGGAGGGACTCATCGGGTTAACGAACAAAAGCTTACGGCTAAAAGAAGATCAACGAAGGAAAAATGGCCCATTTGCAGGCCGAGGGCATCGCCGGCGCCCGCGCAAGGTTTAGACGACCGATTTCGCCCTGCGGCGGACGCGGGCCCCCCCCAGCAGGCCCCCCACCACGGCGCGGTGCGCGGGCGCCGCAGGAAAAGCACCCTGGCTGTTCGTCTGGAAAGTCGGACCGCTTGCGCCAAGCCACCCATGGAGGCGCCGGAGATTAGCACCGTGGAGGCGCCAGGGGAGCCGGCGCCGGGGTTACCTCATTCTGCTACGTCGCCGGCGGACAGCCCCCAGGCCCAGCGCCCGGCCGTGGGCCCGCCATTATCTCCGGCGCCAAGTGCGGCGGCCTATTTCCGCGGAGGCACGCAGAATGTGGCACCACTGCCGCCGGCGGCGCCGGGCGCCCTTTGTCGCCGCTCGCCTAAACCAGGCAAGCGACGTGACCGCTGCAGGTGCAGCGCGAGCCGCCGGCGCCGGCGGCGCGTATTGGCTCGGCGGGCCACAGCTGCTGACTAAAGTCCGCGATAGTTTAGTGGCTAGAATTACCGCTTGTCGCGCGGTAGACCGGGGTTCAATTCCCCGTCGCGGAGCTTTTTTTGCGGCCAAGCCGCTCTCTTTTTGCCGGCCCTGCAAGCGGAGCGCTCCAGGAGCAGCGGCCCGCCACAAGTGTGAGACCGCCACAAGTGCGGCCAGAGCGAGCCCGCCGCAGGCGCCCGCAAGCGAAGCGGGCTGCTGACGTAAGCGCCCGCCGCCCCGCCGCTCTGCGCAGCGCTCCCGCCGGCCGGTCGTGTCGCATTTCCTTCTTGCTCTGTCGCTTATCTTCCGCGCTGCACCGATGCCCACGATAGTCATCCACCACCACGCCCGCTTGGCGGGGTATCTCGTGGCGTGGGTGCTCTGCGGCGCGGACCGCCGGCTCCAGCTCGTGGTGGTCGAGAGCCCGGCGGCGGTGCCCGGCCAGGACCTCGTGCCGTGGTGCGGCGTCTCCACCGTCAGCAACCACCGCCACCGCGCGCCCGCCGCCATGGCCCGCGTGCTCGGCGCCCTCGTCGACGACCCGGGCACGCTGGCGGTGGCGGTGGCCGCCATCGCGGAGCAGCCGCCGCCGGCGCTCCGCTCGCGCGTCGAGCGGCCCCCGGCGCAGCGCGTCGCCGTCGCCGTCGACCGCCGCCGCCCGCCCATCGGCGTCGTCTACCACCCCGCCACGCTTGTCGCCCGCTTGCGGGCGCTCATGGTGCAGCACGGCCGCGTGGCGTTCGTCACGCTCCGGCGCGACGTCTCGGTGGAGCGCTGGGCCGCGCAGCTCGGCGGGCCCGCGCCGGGCGACGCGGTCGTGGTGCTCGACTTCGCCGCCATGGCGCGCCCCGTCAGCCTCCGCAACTACTCGTTCGTCATCAACTCCAACCTCGTCGAGATCGACCGCGCGGCGGCGGGGCCCGGTGGCGAGCGCCTCCCGGCCGCCATGCTCTGGCTCCCGCGCTTCTGCGCCGCGATGGACATCCCGCCGGCGTCGCCCGTGTGCCCGGCGCCCGCGCGCGCGGTGGCCCGCCAGGTGCTCGTGGTGGCGTTCCAGCCGCAGAGCTACGACCTTCTCGAGGCCGAGGTGTGTCTGCGCGTGGATCTCCACTACGGCATGCGGTGCGGCGACGCGGCGGTGGACGTCCTCGCCCGGTTGGCGAGCGAGGGCGTGTTCCCGGCCGCCAGCAAGATATAGCGGCAAGCTCTGATAGCGGCCACGCTATATCTCAGCATCGTCTGACTCTCTGCATTCTATTCTAGTCTACTATACACTAATCATACATCTAAGTTGCGTGCCGTACGGCTTCTCCTCTGGTGTTGTGCTGTTGTCTCCTCTGGCTGATCCTCCGCTGTTCTGCTCCGCTGTTCTGCTCCTCTGGTCTGTCCTCTGGCTGCTCCTCTGATCTGCTCTGGCTGCTCCTCTGGCTGCTCTGGCTGCTCCTCTGATCTGCTCTGGCTGCTCCTCTGAGTGTCCTAAACAGGCAAGGTGTTGATGCCCGCGGCACGGTCGATGGCCGGGGCCACCGCCGGGTGGTTCAACAAGTCGCCAATGTACGGAATCGACCGCAAAAACTGCACAATGGTGCCGAAAAAGTCTCCAAACAAGCCGAGAATGCCAAAGCTCTCCAACACAAAGCCCACAAACGACCACCGCAAGAGAATCAACACGATCCCGGTGACAAAGCACACGGTGCCGCGGAGCTTCGTCGGGCGCGTGAAGAAGGTCACGGTGCGCTGCGGCCCGATGATCAACACCAACCCGATGATGAACAAAATGTTGCCCAAGGCCAAAAAACCGGCGTCGAAGAAGGTCATGATGCCCAACACGAAAAACGCAAGCCCGCCGGCGGTGAAGCCCACGCCGAATTCTGCCGGTTAGTAATCGCTGGTGCCGTCCGGCCCGCACGTGCGGGGCCCGCCGCTACTCACTCTGTCTCTCAGATAACCAAATCATGTTGCTGGCGGAGTGCTTATCGGGCGCTGTTGATCTTGTCACACGCGCCACGGTCCGCAGCACTCTGGCGGGAGTCGTGCGCGCGCCAAATCGCCTCCTCATTTCGGAGCCGCCAGACCCCAGACCGCCAGACCGCCAGTCCACCACACCACCAGACCACCGCCCATGGACGAGCCGCCTCCCAGCTACGACGACGCGATCAAGCAGCGCCCGCACACCGAGCACGGCACCGCGTCGCCGCCCGCGCCGTCGCTCCCGCACCGGCCACCGGCCCCGTCGCTCCCGCACAGACCGCCACAGCGCTTCGACCGCCCGCCAGACGGCCACCAGCGCCCGCCCCAGCGCCCGGCGCCCGCCCCGGCGCCCCTCCCGGCGCCCCGGCCCTCCTCGCTGGCCTCCCCGCCGGCCTCCTCGCTGGCCGCCAGCCTCTACGGCAACAACCCCGCGCTCCCGTTCACGTACCCCCGCGGCTCGCTCTGCAAAAAGTGCAAGAACACCGGCTACAAGCTCAAGTCCGGCGAGATCTGCAAGGACTGCTGGAACAAGCACTACCTCAAGTACCACGCCTACAACCCCAACCCGCAGCTTCCGTTCCAGTTCCCCAAAAAGTACATCTGCGACCGCTGCAACAACACCGGGTACAAGCGCAAGAACGGCAACACCTGCAGCGACTGCTGGGGCCGCTTCGGCCCGCGCAACGCGTCCCAGCACGTGCAGACGTCGAGCTGGGGCGACCTGCTTTTCGGCAGCTCGACGGCGACGGTGTTCTCACCCGCGGGCCCGCCGGGGCCCGGCCAGCCGCTCCGCGTGCCGCCGGGCGACCCGCGCCTCGGCGGCATCTTGTGTGGCCGCTGCCGCGGCTCCGGCTTGGTCTACGGCTTCCTCTTCGACGACGACTTGTGTCCGTCCTGCAGTGGCCTCGGCCGCCTCATCCACACGCAGCCGCCGCCGCCTCCGATGGGCGTCCCGGGCCCTGGCTGGCACGGGCCGCCTCCGCAGGGCTTCCAGGGCTCGCTGCAGCAGCCCCAGCAGCTGGGCTTCCACCAGTACGGGCCGCCCCAGAACCCGCCCTACCCGCAGCACACGTCCCTGTACGTCTCGCTGAGCAAGAGGTGACCTGCGCAGCCATGTCCTTACAGCCTTACACAGGGCACACACACCGCACACATCCCCCTTTAACATCCCCATTATGCACCCTGGCGTACCACTCCATTCTTAGCTTCTCGGGCTAGCCTCTACGCTCTCTGTCTCCTGTAACTAGCCACTCATACATTCGTTAATACATTACTTATAGTTCGAAGGGTACTTGAAGTCGGTGAGCTCGTAAAAGTTCTCCTTGATGCTTCTGATCGAGACAAACCTCGACAAGATGTTGGAGCCGCCGGCCTTGTCGTTGGTTCCCGAGGCACGCGCACCCCCGAACCACTGCTGGCCCACGACGGCGCCGGTGCACTTGTCGTTGATGTAGAAGTTTCCGGCGGCGTAGCGCAACTTTTCCTCGGCCAAGCGCACCGCTTCGCGGTCGCGGGCAAACACCGCACCGGTCAAGCCGTACTTGGTGGTGGTGTCGATGCTGTCCATCACCGCACTGTACTCGGAGTCCGGGTACACGTACACGGTGACAATGGGCCCGAAGAACTCCTTGGTGAGGAACTCGTGCTTGGGGTTGGTGGTAGTGATGACAGTGGGCTGGACGTAGAAGCCCTGGGACAGGTCGTACTTGCCGCCGGCCACCACCTTCAACTCAGGGTCGCTGTGCGCGTGGTCGATGGCTGCTGCGAGCTTGTCGAACGACTGCTGGTGGATGACGGGGCCCATGAACGAGTTGAGGGTTTCGGGAGCGGAGGTGTTGCCCACCTGCACCAGGCCCACGGCGGCGAGCAACTTTTGCTCAAACTCGGGCCACACGGACTCGGCCACGTAGAGACGCGACAAGGCCGAGCACTTTTGGCCCTGGAACTCGAACGCACCGCGCACGGTCGACAAGACGGCGTGGTCGATGGACGCCGAGGGGTGGATCAAGTGGAAGTTCTTGCCGCCGGTTTCGCCGACAATGCGCGGGAAGTCGCGGTAGGTGTCGCTGGCCACGTTCTGGGCGATCTTGACGTACAAGTTCTTGAACACGTCGGTGGAGCCGGTGAAGTGCAAGGCGGCGAACTCGGGGTCCTTGAGCACGGCGTCGGTGACCATGTTGGGTTCGCCGGGGACAAAGTTGACCACGCCGCGGGGAAGCCCTGCTTCCTCCAAGATGGTCAACAACAAGTAGTTGGACAAGGCGGCGGTGGCGGACGGCTTCCAGACCACGGTGTTGCCCATGAGCGCGGGGGCGCCGACCAAGTTGGCGGCGATGGCGGTGAAGTTGAACGGGGTCACCGCGTAGACAAAGCCCTCCAACGGGCGGTACTCGGCGCGGTTCCACACGCCGGGCGCGGTCTCGGCCGGCTGCACCGCGTACAACTCCTCGGCGTACTTGACGTTGAACTTGAAGAAGTCGATCAACTCGGCGACGGAGTCGATCTCGGCCTGGAACACGTTCTTGCCCTGGCCCAACATGGTGGCGGCCAACATGTCGTAGCGGTACTTGGTGGAGATGAGGTCGGCGGCCTTGAGGAAGATGGCGGCACGGTCGGTCCACGGCGTGGCGGCCCAGCGCGCCTTGGCGGCCTTGGCGGCGCCAATCGCCTCGGCGACGTCGCTCTCGCTGGCCTGCGACACGTTGGCCAAGTTGTGGGCGTGCTTGGCGGGGTTGACCTGCGGCTTGGTGGCGCTGCGGTAGCGTCTCTCGCCGTTGACGACGACGGGGATGTCGAGCGCGCCGTTGTCGGTGAACTTGGTGACGGCGGCACGCAACAAGTCCCAGTCGAGCTGGTCGGCGGCGGCAAAGTTCTTGACGGGCTCGTTCTTGAGGTGGGGCGGCACCTTGTGGTGGGCCAACTGCGACGCGGCGCGGGCGGGGACGCGGCGGGCGGCGGCGGCGGCGGCGGGGAGAGCCCGGGCGGCAACGCGGCCCACGGCAGCCGCTCTGGCGGTTCTGGCAACGTTTCTGGATAACATGGCGGGCGGAATAGTCGTGGTGGAGGAAAAGACCGGCGGCAGGCGCCGTTTATAAATGGCGGCCTGCTGCCAAAAGCGATAGCGGGAGCGGCGCGCGCGCGGGGGTGGGTCCAAGCGAGCGCGCGCCAAAAGCAGGAGAAAGCGAGCGATCTGACAGCAGCGGGAGAGCACAGCGATCAGCGGCGGCGGCAGCGGGGCGGCAGCGGCAAGGTCCGATGGGGAAACGGCCGGCCGCCGCCGCCGCTTCTGTCCACCGCCGTTTTCACCGCCCCTCTTGCAGCTGAGTTCCGCAACGGCGGTTGGCGGTCGGCCGGTGGCTCTCCGCAAATGTCCCCATCGGCTCGCGGAGTCCTGCACCTCAACTTTTCACTCCACACTTGGAGTCTGTCAGTGGCCGGCCAGAACGGTTACAGTATGCGGTAAGTTACGTGTATTTGGGCTTGGTCTATTTCGGCGAGACTGTTCGTCTTCTGTCTTCATTCTTGTGTTCTTTCTTGTGTCTTCTGTCTTCTCTCTTCTGTCTTCTCTCCTCTATTCTCTGCTCTCTTTACACACTCTCTTCACTCTTCTGTCTTCTGTCTTTTCTCTTCTTCTTCTTCTTCTTCTTCTTCTCTCTCACACCCCCTCCTTCCTCTTCTCCTCACCCTCGACCCGCCGTGTAAGCTCGGCGATGCGCTCCTCCATCGCCCCCCGGTTCTGCTCAAACACACGCTCCTGCTGCGTCAACTGCTCGTTGACACGCGCGATCGACCCGCTCCAGTCGCTCACCTCGCGCTCCATGTCGCCCATGAGCTGGTCCAACGCGCCGGCCACGTTCGCCCAGCTCCCGAGCTCGGCGTGGATCCGGTGGAGCGACTTCAACCGCGTGACCACATGCGGCACCAAGTGCGTGATGTTCTCGAGCTCCGGCAAGAGTTCGTAGAGCTGGTCCACCTTGTCGTCGGTGTCGCCCGCGGGCGCGGCGGGGCTCCCCGCTGCCGGCTCGAGACGGCTGGTCTTGTCGCTCTTCTCGCTGAGGCGCTCAACTTCGGCCCGCACCTTCTCCACAGGGTACTCGGGGTTGTGCACGATGTTGATCTTGCGGGCGAGGTCGCCGAGCTTGCGCTGGATCGACGCATCGTGCCCGATCACGCTCTCGAGCCGCTCGAGCCTCGCCTCGAGCTCCAACACCTGCGATATCGGCGAGACACCGAGCTCGGGCACGCCCGCGGCTTCCTCCGGGGCCTCTTCCGGCTCGCTCTTCCCGTCGTGGCGCGCCTCCTCCATGATCTTGTTCAACCGCTCTCGGTAGCCCCCAGCACTCCGCACGGCTCTCTCGAACGTTTCGGCGACGGACGGCGGCACGGCGCTGGTCATTTCGATCTCCTGCAACTCGCGCTCGATCCGCGCCAACCGCTGGTCCACCGTCTCGCTCACGACCCCCACCTTGTACCCGCTGGTGCCCAACGGACTCACCACCGAGCCCAGAAAGTCGCTCTCGGCCCCGACCAACTCCCGCTCAAAGCGGTTCTCGCCCGCCGGCTCGACCTCCGGCGAGCCGGGCACCGACTCGGCCTCCACGTCCGACGTCTCGAAAACGTCGCGGGCGTCGCGCTCGATATCTGGCAAGTCTGAGTATTTGTCCATTGCCGAGCAGTTGCGTAGACGCGCCGTTTCGCGTTCAAAAGTGATTCGGGTTTCCGTCACCTTCTGGATCGGGTCAACCAAGATTGGGCCAACCACACAAATTCGCCAGTTTGGTCCACACATCCACCAGATTGGTCCACACATCCACCAGATTGCGCCCGTTTCTTCCCACCGGCCCGGAGCCTGGCTCGGCCTCCTTCCACGTGCTACCGCGGTGCATGCACCCTCTGTCTACAATGTCGATCGACTTGCTGTGTATTGGTACTATGCCCCACTATATGCTCCTCTGCCGCGATGCTCCTCCATGCACTTTTTGCGCCGGCTCTACTCTCTACTTTGTTATTATCTGAACCACGTCCTCGTCGTTCACGGGATGGTTCAAGCCGCACTTCTGCGGCGAATGCTTGGCGCTGGAGCCCCACACCAACGCATACTTGAACTGGTGCTTCATGTCTCTGTGGATGGAGTCACAGACCTCCTGGATGGTCGACTGGCTTCTCACCACCATCGGCTGGTCGAACTTGGGCTGGATGCCTCTTCTCTTGGTGTAGAGCCGCAAGAGATCCAACTTGCGCCAGATCTCGTCCTTCAAGTCGTCGATCCCCAAGTCCAACTCGCACGACATCACCACCGTGTTGGGCTCGCGCGCGAGCCGGTCACACTCCTCCAACGAGACGGCGTCCACCTTGTTGTACACGTACAAACACTTGATGTAGAAGACGTTGTTCTCGTTGATCACGTCAATGAAGTCGTCCACCGTCACGTTCTCGTCGCGGATCAACACGTCGGCGTTGTGGATCTTGCAGTCCTTCAACAAGGCCGCCACAAGCTTCTCGTTCAAGTACTTGGGCGGCGTGATGGAGTTCAACTTGACCCCGCCGGTCTTCTTGATCTTGAGCGACACGTTGGGCCGCTCCTTGTTCAACCGGATGCCCATCGACTCCAACTCCGTCTCCAAAATCAGCCGCTGGTCGCCCCCCTTGGTCGCGTCCAACACCATCATGATCAAGTCACTGGTCCGCGAAACGGCAATCACCTGCCGCCCACGGCCCTTCCCCTGCGACGCGGCCTTGATGATCCCCGGAAGATCCACGATCTGCACCTCGGCGCCGTTGTACTCGAGGATGCCCCCGACCGAGGTCAACGTGGTAAACTCGTAGTTGGCGGCCTCGGACTTGGTGTTCGTCACCTTGTTCAAGAACGACGACTTCCCCACCGACGGGAACCCAATCAACGACACCCGCGCGTCCCCGGCCTTGGCCACCTCGAAGCCCTGCCCGCCGCCAGACGACCCCTGCCCTGGTTGCGGCTCCATCAACTCACGCCGGTAGCGCGCCAACTTGCCCTTCAAAAGCCCCACGTGGTACTCCGTGGCCTTGTTCTTCTGCGTTCTCGACAACTCCTCCTGGATCTGTGCTATTTTCTCTAAAATCCCCATGGCTGTAGTCGTCGTCGGTGCAGGGCCGGGGAGCATGGTGACAATTTGTTCACCACCGTGTTGGTGCAGACACGACCCTCGAAATTCCCACCTCATCTCGATGGCCGGTGCCCGATGCTTCCAAAGACACACTACCCTTATAGCATGCCAGTTGCACCCAAAGCAAGAAGGCCACGTGGCTCGAACATCGAGGTGGCGGGCGCCCTCGGAGGCGGCGCCGCCAAGTTGAAGAAGAAGATAAGAGACGTCCAGCGACTCTTGAAGAAGGAGTCGTTGCCCGCGCACGTCAGAACCGACAACGAGAGAGCGTTGAAAGGGTTGACCGTCGAGCTCCACAACGTCCAGGTCGAGCTCAAGGCCAAGGAGATCGCCAAAAAGTACCACATGGTCCGGTTTTTCGAAAAGAAGAAGGCCATCAGAAAGTTGAAGAACGCCCGCAAGCTGCTCGAAGAGGTGACGGCGACCGAGGTGAAGAAGGACATCAAGAAGGCCAGAAAGTTGGTCAGACACAGCGAGATCGACATCGGCTACGTTGTGTTGTTTCCCAAGACCGAGAAGTACATCTCGTTGTACCCCAATGCCACCACCGAGGCCCAGGAAGCAGACACAAACGTCAAGGCCAAGAAGGGCCTGCATTTGACGGA
This sequence comes from Suhomyces caryicola, assembly GCA_030568635.1. Taxonomy (NCBI): domain Eukaryota; kingdom Fungi; phylum Ascomycota; class Pichiomycetes; order Serinales; family Debaryomycetaceae; genus Suhomyces; species Suhomyces caryicola. Next base: position 150,577 of record JAJMGG010000029.1, on the reverse strand, counting down.
CCAGCGTCGTATCGAGTTCCGCAAGGAGGTCGAGCAAATGATCGAGAACGACAGGCTTCCCTTCTCCATTGACGACGTGCTCAGAGGAAAGACGGTGTACCTCGGCAACTACCACCAGCAGCAACTACACGCGGCCCACGACGAGGAGATCGATGCTGCTGAGGCCAAGCAAGAGGGTCAAGATATCGGCCAAGACGATTTCTTCGATTAGCTCGACGGGGTGTAGGAGTTTAACTTTGTATATTAGTAATGGTCCGTGCATACAAATAAGCGGGGTGGCGAGCACCCCACGGCCTACGGCTCGTTTCAGATGTGGGCCAAGTCACATACAAGTCGTGGGCTTTGAGTTCCGTTGCCACTGCCACAAGGTACCGGATCACCTGTGCGGTGTGTGACTCTTGGTTGCGTGTTATGCATTTCGTTTAGTACTTAAATCGACCAGTGTCAGATGCACCATTCGTCTATTTGCGCTTTAATTAGCGTCGGCGCCGTAAGGTTCGCAAACAATCGTATCTAGTTGGCTTCCAGAACATTGTGCGCCCAACGTTGCAAGCGTGCGGCGCCGCGGGACGCCAGCTTAGCTGTAGCCCAACTTTATACCGTTTCATCGGCTTACTTCTTTCCATCGTCGAGTAGCCCCGGCTCCCTTACCTGCTGTTCCGCCAAGGTGACGGTCTCCGAATATTCGATCTTGATGGCATCATTGATACACTTGACCGTAACAGACTGACCCTTTAGACTTTGCGGAATTTCCAACGTGCACAAAACCTTACCCATTTTCCCGATCAACTTGGGAGATGCCCGCTTGATCAACAAAAGTTCATCGGTCTCCGGGTTACACACAACAATAAACCACGACTCTCTTTGCGCTTTGGGGAACTGTGGACAATACACCTTGAACTCTCTCGACAATGGCGGGTTGTCGTGTATCAACTGCACGGTTAAGCTATTATCGTCCCGTTGGGTAACTTGCACATTTCCAGTGGGAAGGGAATTTGCAACCTTGACAAACTCCTTAACGATTTCTGCTTGGGTGTAAGTCCGATTTGATGTTGCAGCGTACTCTGCACGTACGCCTAAACTTTCTGCAACCTTGAATAGTTTGCCATGAGCCATTTGACCCAAACTGTTCAAGTCCAACTTTTCTTTTTCTGCTTTAGCTTTAACCAATTTAAGGCCTGGAAGCACAGACACTGCATAATCGTCAAACCAGCATCTTTGTTTTATGCATTGCATGAGTTCAACAAAGTGCAACACCGTAGCTAAGTACCCCAATTCAGAAGCCGCATCAATGTAGGCCTGCAATATCCGCAATGCTTGGTCTAGCACAGAGACTGTGTCCTGGGCATAGTCTGCAATCGGAAGTTCGACTCTGCTGATGAATGCTTGGATCAAAAGATACGTCTTCACATGGGGATCCCAGATGAACTCGCAGTTCAAATCTTGGGCGGGATACCTCATATTCTGAGACATCTCCATGTTGATCAATTCCTCCCCGTGACGGGTGGGGAGTTCGTCGTACTCTGCTGCTTCACAAAGGAGCTGCAAACATTCTCTGAAGCCCGACTTGGCCGTGATTTTGTTCACCAAGTTTCTGATGGTTTTGTGCGAAAGATAGTAGTACGAGGAGATGTGCAAGAACGGCGTCGGGATAAGGTCGTCATTACCAGTGGCTATCACACACTTTGATTCTTCCAAGTTTTCGATTGTCTGATCAATAAGTCCTGTTAAGTACGCAGATACACCGGAAGGAGACACGTCTTCAATACCATAGAAGGTAGGATTGTTGTGGGCTCTTCTGAACAAGAACGTCCATGTCAAGAACTCAATTGCGTCCTGTCTGGTTTTGATAGTTCCAGCCGAAATCTCGGCACCAATATGATTATCTAAAACCTTATGGAGAGATGATTCGACCGGGAATCCAATGTTGAGGAAGTGCTTATAAAACATCTTCTTGGACTCTTTTGTGTAAACAATTGCAGTACCAGACGTATCGAACGCAGGACGACCTGCTCTACCCATCATTTGCAAGATATCAGTCAAGTCCATGTCTCTATAGCCTTCGATCTTGGCATCGAAAAACTGAGTTCCTTTGATGATAACCAAATGGGCTGGTAAATTGACACCCCAAGCCAAAGTCGACGTGGCAATCAAGATTTGGATCTTTCCAGCTTCAAACAACTTGTGGGATATTTGACGATCAGACTCGATCAAACCAGCATGATGAAGACCCATACCAAATTGCAACGATAACTTCAACGTGTCATCCAGCACTTTGTCCAAGACTTCTTGAAGCTCAAAGTCAGACATGTGAAGGAATCTTCTTGGATTGGATTCGGTACCACACAAATGGATGAGATCCAACGATGTAAGACGAGTCTGACGACGCGAAGCCACGAAAATCAAGACTGGTTTTGATGGAGAGTGCTGTTTGATTGCCATGAAAGCAGGTTTGTTCATGGTCTTCATAAACGGACAGAAAGCCAAATTGTCAGGAAATCCGTCAATATACATTTGAAGGGGAACCGGACGAACACTCAGGGAGAAGTTGAACAACCCTTCTTTCACGCCCAACCAACTGGCCATATCCATGGCATTCGAAACGGCAGTGGACATTCCCAACAACCTAATTGGATTTTTGGTCCGGGACGAAATATAATTCATCCGACTGACAATCATTTCCAAAATAGGACCACGATCACTGGCTAACAAATGAATCTCATCCATAATGACTAATGAGACTTGTTGGACAAATTTTCTGGTTTGCCAATTACGAGAGATACCATCGAACTTTTCTGGAGTGGTAATGATAATGTCAGCCTCTCTGACTTCCCTGGCTTCAGGTAAAGAATCACCTGTCAACTCAACCAACTTGTGTTTGGTATTTTTGCAGATCCGGTTTCTCCAATCATCTACTCTCTCTCTTACTAACGCTTTCATGGGAGCAATGTACACCACCTTTGAACCAGGGAATTCCTTGAAAGCATGCCAAATTGCAAGCTCGGCAACAACGGTCTTACCTGATCCTGTAGGCGATCCCACAAACACACTGGAGTTGCTGTTGTATAAAGAATGAAACGTCATAGTTTGCATCGGATTGAAGTACCTGAACTTAGCTGAGTAGATCTTTTCAATCTCTGGATCATTCAATGCAGTGACTGGAAGTGGTTGCAATCTTAACAAGTTAGTTCTGATGGTTTCGTTCGATGGCCGAATCAAGTGCTGGAAGGAAATCGTATGTGTTGTTTCCGAACCGATCCAGTTATCGGAGAGCACTCTAACCACAATTTGTGGTGGGAGAGGATCTGCCAACGGAATCATAAAGTCCATTTCGTGCGGGCTTCCAAGTTGTCTCTTTCCTAAGATGAGTTTCTCAACGTGCAAGATCTCAGACTTGTCCGATTCTTCGACAGTTACCCAGAAAAATTGAGCGCTTCCGTGGTATCTGTCGTCCCACGAGAAGTCAGGATCCAAGTATAGCTTGACCCTCATCACGTTACTTGTAATTGGAAACACTTCTGAATCTATTTCCAAGACCGGGAATTTACTTATCAACTTGTACAAGGTCGATCCCATCTTATTGTTGTGTACCAAGTCTCCCAATTCCGCTGGTTCCATGTCCCGAAGAATTTCCATCGACGGGTTTTTCGATTTGATATTTCTCAAAATTTGGTCTGGAAGATCAAATTGACATAAAGGATGCTCGAAAGCCCAAATACGCTTGTCAATCGATTTACAGATGGATAACATGATCTTCATCATGCCTCCCCATCTTCTATTGATCGAGATCAAAAGCAAGGCTCTACAGATTCTTGCCGAATTCTGAGCCACATAATTGGAATCGGATATCAAGGCCGAGTCTCTTATGCTTGCCTGTGACACGAATGCTTGCAAAAGAATGTTTGTCTTACCTTGAGCCGATTCGACATCTCCAGCAACCTGGCACGGGGTTTCTTCCTCCAATAACTGCTTCAATTCTTTTGCTTCTTCTTCTCTGAACTTGATACTATCAAATTCCGCACTCATACTTATCATCGATAAGACGTCAGCCTCAGAGACCCGAGGATTCAACATCTGATTGAAAATCTCAACCGTGTTGTTGAGCAAGTAAAAATCCGAAGCAATACGCCCAAGATCCTTTGGAATGAAAGCGCCTGAATTAGTTTCAAAAACGATCATTTGAAGATGGTGAAGTCTTTGGGCCGCGCTTGTGATCATCTCTCTTCTTCGATTGTTCAACAATGGATCCTCCTTGATTTCCTTCCAGTCAATACCGTATGCAAATGGGTTTTGCTTCATTCTCACCATCATATAAGTGTATCCCAACCATTGGACACCCTCATCAACGTTTGTTACAGTACCCAAAGCGATCTCGGCATTCAAGTTGTCTATAATTTTAGACCCCAACCTTGATTCAATCGGATGCTGTTGAGTAATCAAAGACACATAGTGGTCCAATCTGTCACTAGTTGTACAGAGAATACCCATCCCAAACTTCTCGTATTGCGGTCTACCAGCACGTCCGAAGATTTGGATCACATCAGATATGCCCAAGTCTATGAACCCACCTTGCTTTGAGTCGTAAACCTGGGTTCCTTTCACGATGACCACCGCTGCTGGCAAGTTAACACCCCACGCCAAAGTAGATGTACAGCAGAGAACTTTGATGGCACCCAGCTCAAACATCTTCTCAGTAAGATTACGGTCTGAACGCAACATACCTGCGTGATGGACACCAAACCCGCTGGCAAATAACTCTTTCATGTCGGTATTTCTATTCTTTTGGGCCATTTCCCTCTTGAACTTGTCGTAGCTGGGGCACTCTTGCGAGGTATCAAAGAGTCCAATTTCGCTATTATCTCTGGCTTTGCTGATGTAGGTACGCGCAGTCTTCACCGTATCTTTACGCGAATGGACAAATACCATGACCTGGAGCCCCTGTGCCACATGATCAACCAACTTGTCATACGAGCGAGAGTCTATGTTATCTCTCGCTTCTCTGGACCCGGCTTTACCTCTGACACCAATAAGCTGCTGCTGCAACGGGATTGGTCTGAATGACTGATCGAAATAAAACATTCCCACATTTCTGTTCACCCCTAGAAAATCGGCGACGTCCATGTAATTGGGTAAGGTGGCCGAGAGTCCGACAACTCTGATCATCAGCTGGGTACTTTCGACCTGTCTCAAAGTACGAGCTACCAAAGTTTCGATCACGGAACCTCTGTCTTCGTGAAGCAAATGCACTTCATCTATGATGAGAAGCTTCACCTTGGAGACCAACTCATTATCTCCGTTCAGCTTTCTAGTGACCACATCCCACTTTTCAGGGGTTGTGACTATGATTTGTGTGTTCATGATCTCCTTCTTCGTTAATTGCATATCACCAGTTAACTCTCTCACGTGGATTCCTAACCACTGTAACTTTTTGCTATACTTTTCGACGATTTCGGCTGCCAAAGCTTTCAAGGGAGCAACATAGATGATTTTGAACTCGTCGTAATCTATATCGACCGTAATATCACCTTCGTCACCTACCGTCTCAGTCACAAACTGGTTGATGGTATGCAAGATTGTCAAAAGGGCCACGTCTGTCTTACCAGCACCAGTTGGAGCACACACGAGCATGTTCTCATTGGTATTGTACGCCACTGGGTAGACCAAACTTTGAGTTCTATTCAATGTCTTGTAGTTCTTGAATGTACCTCCACACAAGAAGTCCATATCTGCCACTTTGACCAAGTCTCGGTCCGCTATCCACTTGTTGTTCTTTTGTTCCGGATACGGTATAGTTATCTGTTCGTATGTCAGGTACGAGAGTCTTTCAGTCCCTGCTGGAAGTGCCACTTTCTTCCCCGTGATGGCAACAACGTTGCTGATGTCTGGGTTCTTGTACACACCCGGATATTGCTGGTGTTCTGCTTTCGGGGCCAACTTCTGCGTTCTGTTGGCTTCCTGTCTCTCCACCAATAACTGGGCTCTTTCCTCAGCCGTGAGAAGCCTGTGGCTTGCGGTTGTCTCCGCTGATTCGGATACGCCCTCGTACTTGTTCAACTCGTGCTTGTGCTGCACGACTTTGGAAATAAGGTCAAACTCCTCGAACCCGAGGATATCAAATAACGACGACTGGAGCTGTTCGTCTTCGGGTTCCTGCGCAAGAATCTGTTTGATCAAGGTGAGGATCTCCGACGGGTCTTGATTCCGAGCAACACTGACTCGCTGGCACTCTGCGTCCACTTCCTTCAACACGCGGTCATTCCGGGAGCTGCCCGACTCGATTCTGTCCAAGACCGAGGTCGAAATGCCCCCGAATTTGCTCAAAACTTGGTCTACGGGTGTGATCTTGCTCGTTTCATTGTCGATGCTGGGGCTCTTGTCTCCATTGGGCGCTACGCTTAGTGCGTCCAACGCCTCTACCAACGGCTGCATGGCCTGCATGTACGACTTGGTCGACGAAACGGTATACGAAGCCATACTTGTGTTATTGGAGCTAATGAATGTGGCGACTGGTGGATTTGGCTGTAAGAAAAACGAAACTCGGTATGGGTCATAGTTGGGTCACGTGACACACAGACCACGTGACTTGCACTCTGGCGCTTGATGCAGCTGGGGCCAATTTTTCCAGATGAGATGAGACAAAAAAAATCTAAACCTACAGACCAGTGCTAAAACATCAAACATGGTATTGACTCCTAGAAAAGGCAAGGGAACATCGCACAAGGGCAAGTCGCCCAAGAAGGAGGTTTCCAAGAAGAGAAGCCACGAGGAAGCACGCTCGGAATCCGAAGACGAGGTCGACACCGAAAAGTTGATCGACGAAGTCGATGGAGACTTCGATGAGGTGGCGGACTTGTTGGGACAAGACATACAAGACCCCGAAACCAAAAAGCAGAAGAAGAGAGAAGAGAAGGAGCAGAGAGACGCCGAGGTCACGCGGGAATTGACTGCGCCAAAGGTCCAGCACGTGGAGGAGAACACCGACAACGAAAGCTTTGCAGACGCCGGATTGTCCGAGAACACGATGAAGGCCATCCAAGAAATGGGATTCACCAAGATGACCAAAGTCCAGTCCAAGACCATCCCTCCGCTTTTAGCCGGGAGAGATGTGTTGGGTGCCGCCAAGACCGGTTCCGGTAAGACGTTGGCATTTTTGATCCCCGCCATCGAGATGTTGTACTCGTTGAAGTTCAAGCCTAGAAACGGTACCGGGGTCATTGTTGTGTCTCCTACCAGAGAGTTGGCCTTGCAGATTTTCGGCGTCGCCAGAGAATTGATGGCACACCACTCACAGACCTTTGGTATTGTTATCGGAGGGGCCAACAGAAGACAGGAGGCCGAGAAGTTGGCCAAGGGGGTCAACTTGTTGATTGCCACTCCAGGTAGATTATTGGATCACTTGCAGAACACCCAGGGGTTCATTTTCAAGAACTTGAAGGCCTTGGTCATTGATGAGGCCGACAGAATCTTGGAAATCGGGTTCGAAGAGGAAATGAAGCAAATCATCAAGATCTTGCCCAACGAAGACAGACAGTCCATGTTGTTTTCGGCTACGCAAACCACCAAGGTCGAGGACTTGGCCAGAATATCGTTGAGAGCGGGACCGTTGTACATCAACGTCGTTCCCCGGACCGAGGTCTCCACTGCCGACGGTCTTGAGCAGGGCTACGTCGTCTGCGAGTCCGACAAGCGGTTCTTGTTGTTGTTCTCCTTCTTGAAGAGAAACGCCAAGAAGAAGATCATTGTCTTTCTCTCGTCGTGCAACTGTGTCAAGTACTTTGGCGAGTTGTTGAACTATATTGATTTGCCAGTGTTGGACTTGCACGGCAAGCAAAAGCAGCAAAAGAGAACCAACACCTTTTTCGAGTTCTGCAACGCCAAGCAAGGTATCTTGGTGTGTACCGATGTGGCTGCCAGAGGATTGGACATTCCATCCGTCGACTGGATTGTGCAATTCGACCCTCCTGATGATCCAAGAGATTACATCCACAGAGTCGGAAGAACCGCCAGAGGCACCGACGGGAAGGGCAAGTCATTGATGTTCTTGACCCCCAGCGAGTTGGGCTTCTTGAGATACTTGAAGGCCGCCAACGTGCCCTTGAACGAGTACGAGTTCCCCACCAACAAGATTGCCAACGTGCAATCGCAGTTGAACAAATTGATCAAGAGCAACTATTGGTTGCACCAGTCTGCCAAGGACGGGTACCGTTCATACTTACAAGCATACTCGTCGCATCACTTGAAGACCGTGTACCAGATTGACAAGCTCGATTTGGTCAAGGTGGCCCGGTCGTTCGGCTTCGAGGTTCCTCCCAAGGTGAATATCACCATTGGCGCCAGCGGCAAGAGTTTGGACAAAAAGCATAAGAAGCAGAGAAGAGATTAGAAGATGGGCCGCGAGGCTACCAAGCGGCTGCACACTCAGTAGTATAAGTCTTAGTGTATAATAAACAACAGCAGAGAGAAGATTTGGGGTGGCGGTAGGAAGAGGGCGAGCGTAGCGGGAGAGTGCGTGGATGTCTAGCGAGGCACGCGCAAGTCTGGCGAGGCACGCGGAGGTAGGGAGGGATTGGGAAACCAGTACACACCAGAAGGGTCGCCTCGCTCTAGTGAACGCTCTCCGGACGACCGCTTTGCCGCCGTAGTTGAAGTTCTCACCGAGCAGCTGTACAAAAAGGAGACAGTCAAGATTGTACATCTCCAGCTCCACCTCTGTAATTTTATAGCTGGCTCTCAGTAGCTCTCGCTGGCACTCGGTAGCTCTCGCGGGCTCTCGCTGGGTCGCGCTGGCTCTACCGGCTCTCATTTTTCGCACCCTGCTCGCTCTCCGCTCTACCGCGTTTGTCTATTCGCGATGATCAACGCGTGTTCCTCCAGACTCATCAACATGTCCGACTACAAGCAGTACCTCAACAAGGATCTTTCCCAGGACGAAGTGCCACGTGCTGCCGGAGTGCACAAGCAGGACTATGCCAAAAAAGAGCACTACTCGCTCGCCACGTCGGCCCGCAAGTACGAGCGACAGTTCTTCTCCATGTACCAGTACCGCTACCAGCACCACAAGGACCGTGTGCATGCGAGTGCGATCAAAAAGTGGGGCGATGGCACCACCGAGGTGAACGGGAAGCTCATCCGCAAGCAGGACAAGATCTTGGACATCCAGAGCGGCCAGTTGTGCTGGGTGATCGGGACTGTGTACTGCGACCTCAAGAACAAGTTGGACATCCTCAACGACGTGGAAAAGGGCCAGGACGACGTGTTGCCCAGCGTTCCCGAGTCCTACGTGGGCGGCTCGGAGGAGCAGCAGGCGTCGTCGGTGATGCTCGAGGACGAGTCGGGCCGGGCGATTTTGCACAACGACGAGTTTTTGAAGAACCATATCTTGGTCACCGGGTGCATCATTGCGGTGTTGGGGATCGAGATGCAGGCCGGGGTGTTTGAGATCATGGACGTGGCGTACCCCGCCGCCAGCCCGCCCCGGGGTCCGGCTGGAGCCGAGGGCAAGATCGCGATCGTCAGCGGTCTCGATATCGACCACACGGAGGAGAACGACTTGCGGTTGGAGCTCTTGAAGCAGTATCTAGCCGGCGAGCTTGGTCTGGACCAAGACAAGCGGAACATGGCCCAGGTGACCCGGCTCATCATGGCCGGAGACTCGATCCGGCTCGCGGAGGAGGAGGACAAGCCCAAGGACGACTTTGTGACTTCCAACAACTACGGGTCCAAGAACATCCTGAAGTTCAAGGTGGAGGCGGTGGCCAAATTTGACGCTTTTCTCCACGAGCTCGTGGCGCACATGAACGTGTCGGTGATGCCTGGGAACAACGATCCCGCCGAGATTTGCTTGCCGCAGCAGCCGGTCCACAAGTCCATGTTTGGCAGCAACCGGCGGTTTATGAACGGGGACCGGTTGGAGCTCTTGACCAACCCGCAGTGGCTTGACTACGGCGTGCGGATGTTGGGGACGGCGGGCCAGAACGTCGACGACATCAAGAAGTACCTCAGGGAGGGCGAAGAGAAGACGAGCATTGAGATCATGGAAGCCACCATCATGTGGCAGAACATTGTTCCTACTGCACCCGACACATTGTACTGCTACCCGTACGACGACAAGGACCCGTTCTTGTTGGAAGATGAAACGCCCCAGGTGTACTTTGTGGGGAACCAGGAAGAGTACAGCAGCAAGGTGTTCCGGTACCAAGCCGGTGAAGAAGAGCACGGGGTGAGAATGGTGAGCGTGCCGCGGTTCAGCCAGACCGGCCAGGTCGTGGTGATGGACCTCCAGACGCTTGAATGCGAGGTGATACGAATTGAAGTGTAGCGCAAGAGAAGCGTGAAGAGAAGCCGTGTAAGTTATGCGGAGAGAGCGTGCGAGGGAACCAGGGAGATAATCAGTAAACGAGAGTCGGAACACTAAATAGACTAATCAGAAGATGCACGGTCTGCGTATCACGTCATAGGGACAGAAAGCTAGAAGGGAGTAGTAGGCCCCCTAGTAGTGGGGCCTGTAGTAGGACCTGTTTTAGAGGACCAGTGAATGGAGGCTTACAGGACGGTCGAGATTCCACGCGAAAACGAGGAAGACTGCCGAGAGAAGTGGCCAAAAAGTTTGGCCGAGCGGCCTGCCGCGCGCAATCGGCAGCGCGGTTTAAGCTTCGCGACAGCGCAGGGAGGAATGTCGAGTGGGAGCTGGTCGGCCCTGCAGTCGAGCTGGAGGCGCGGGACAGGCCGCAGCCGACAGCCCGAGGGCACGCCGGGTGCATACTGTCCTCTACGGGCGTCCCCAGCGCCAGCTCCAGCGGACGCTCCGTCTCGTAGCGCAACAATACTACGGTTGGGGAGGGCAGATTGTTCAGTAGAGAAGTCGACACAAACAATGCGACACCACCACGCGAACAATCGCGGCGAGCGAAAAATGGTGAGCCTCGTTGTGCCTGGAAGCGCGGCCACGGCACTGGCGGTGCAGCGGGGTGCACTCGGCTCCGGAGCAGCGCTGCGGTGGCCCGTGGCCCGGCGCTGCCCGCTCTCCATGCCCACACCACCCGTCCCCCCGCCCAGACCCGCCGCCCCGTACGTGGACGTGCCTCTCTCCGTGCCGCTCCTACCGGCGGGCATGCAGCATCTATTTTCTCTCGCTTTGCATTTGCCCTTGTGGCCTCTTGTGCGCGCACCACCAAGAGCCTTTTCAGTGCGTTCATGCACCGACACTCTCGCCAGCCCCAGCGGCGGGCTCGTCGAGCGGTGCACCCAGCAAGCAACGGCCACCGTACGCCAGGCACCGGGGCGGTGCACCCCCGCTGCCACACCGCCGTCCCCACCGCTTCCCCGTAAACCGGTGCCCCGTCCCCCCGGACACACAGGCCCAACTCCGTCTGCCCCACCAGCTATGACCTCATCCTATAAATAGCGCCCAGTCTAGAACCGCTGGCTGGTGCTGGCACCGGTCTCCACAACCATTCCCATCTTTTGTGCTACTTTCCGGTGCTACTGTATGAAACTTAATGACAATTGCATGCTTGTGCGTATCGCTGAGGTGTGCACCGAAATTGAGAGGCGCTTCCATCACACAATCCCTTTTTTCCAACCAACTTGTACCTGTCTCTTTTCCACACGACACCTGTAGTTGACCCCGATTATTCACCACCTCCCACCCCATCGATATTTGGCAATCAATCCTACACGCCGCCTGTTGACTCACCCTCCGTTCTTTTCCTGCATTTGCCCCCTCACGCCGTCGAACTACCCGCCGCTGACCACGCCCCCAGCGCCCGTTCCTCCACCACCACCATCCACCAGTGGCACCCCGCCTTTTGTCACGCCCCCGCCACCATCAATCGCCGGCTAGCACCAAGCACAACTCTCCACTCTCCTCCATCCCCCCCGCAATGAGCAAAGACTCCCAGGGCGGCGCCAAAAAGCCCCCCAACTTGCACATTGCCCACAGAAGGTCCCCCTCCGAACTCACCACCTTGATGATCGAACAATACAACCTCCAGCGCCAATTGGAAGAGGTCCAGGCCCAGCAGAAACAGATCTTGCAGCAGCAGCAGCAACAGCAGCGCCAGTACACTTACCCACCACAGCAAGAATACGCCGCCCAGCCTCCGCTGCAACAGGGCCAGAACCCTCCCCCTGGCTTCCGCTCGCACTCCAGAACCCCGTCCAACGCGAACTCCTCTTCGTTGGCTCCCCCAACCAGCCACAGAAGAACCGGCTCCTCCTCGACAACCTCGGCCCCGGGGCACAGCAGAAGACACTCCTTGGGCTTGAATGAGGCGATCAAAGCGGCAGCCTCTCAAAGACAGACTAATAGATACTCGTTCAGCCCTTCCACCCCAACCAACTCCAACGACCCGCCCAATGATAACATTGGCTCCTTCAAGTTCCCCGCCTCGGGCAGCGGGTCGTCCGACGATGCCGAGAGCCCCTCCGCCCCATCGCCACCGGCCCCGGCTCCAATCGTCACCGCCCCATCCCCCACCCACTCTCGCTCCAAGTCTTTAGCCTACGGCCAGCAATCATTCAAGTTCCCTCCCTCAGGTGCTCCTGCCAGCTCTCCCGACAGTTTGCTCCCCCCCACCCCAAACTTCTCCGTCAGCCACAGCCCGGTCAAGAGTCAAGGACAGGGCCAACTCCAAGTACAGGGACAGGAGCAGGGACACAATAGACGGTCATCTCACTACAGAAGCAACTCAAGAAATTTCGATCCTAATGGCTCTGTCAACATGAACAGCAACTGGAGATCACAGCAACAAACACATGGCAACACGGCAGGAAACAATCATCAGAGACAAGCCTCTGGAATGTTGGAACCACCGCAGTCGTCCTTTACCCCAGGTCACAAGCCACGCAACAGTTCTTTTGGGGGCGGTTCTGTGTCTTCCATCTCCCAATTCATCCCCAACAACCCGAACCACAACAACAATGCTGGTAGCAATGGCCGTAAGTCCCTCTTTGCGCCTTATCTTCCTCAATCGTCACTCCCAGAATTGATCAGCGAAGGCCGCTTGGTTACTGGAACGTTGAGAGTCAATAAAAAGAACAGATCGGACGCTTATGTTTCTACAGACGGCTTATTGGACGCCGACATCTTCATCTGTGGATCAAAAGATCGTAACCGTGCTCTTGAAGGTGATTTGGTTGCTGTCGAATTGTTGGTTGTTGATGAAGTGTGGGAATCGAAGAAGGAAAAGGAAGAGAAGAAGAGAAGAAAAGACAACACCTTCACTTCTAAGTCTCCAACAACTTCTGTACTCAATGACGACATTCATAACGATGCTACTTCAGCTCCAACTAACACCGAAACCTTATCATTACCAGGATCCACTCCAAATGATGCATCCATTGATTCTGACTCTGGGTTAGGAAGAAGAGGTTCCTTGAAACAAAGGCCAACCATGAAGAAGAATGATGATGTCGAGGTCGAGGGACAATCGTTACTCTTAGTCGAAGAAGAAGAAATCAATGACGATGTCAAGCCTTTGTATGCTGGGCATGTTGTTGCTATAGTGGACCGTATTCCCGGACAGTTGTTCGCGGGTACTTTGGGCTTATTAAGACCAGCTCAAGCTGCGCAAGCCGCTAAGGATAAGAAAAATGGTAAGGAATCATCAGTTCAAACTCCAAAAGCACCAAAAATTGTCTGGTTCAAACCTACTGACAAGAAGGTTCCATTGATCGCTATCCCAACTGACCAAGCCCCTAAAGACTTTGTTGAAAAACATGAGAAGTATGCTGATCAGTTGTTTGTGGCATCAATCAAAAGATGGCCAATCACTTCTTTGCATCCATTTGGTACCTTGGTTTCTAACTTGGGTAGAATCGAGGATCCTGAAACGGAAATTGACTCAATTATGAGAGATAACAACTTTTTGTGTGACGAGTATCCAGAGGATGGCAGCACTGTGGATTATGATTTATCCACCGTTGAATCAGAGTTGAACAACTTCGACAGAGTTGAGTACTTGAACGACTACATCATTTCCTTTACTCAAAACAACCAATTTACTGACCATGCCTTGCACGTGAAACGATTATCGAATACTAAGATTGAGTTAGGTTTCCATGCAGCAGACGTGTCGTATTTCGTCAAACCGGGCTCCACGTTAGATCGTAAGGCCAAAAAGAGATTCACTTCAGTGTTTCTTCCTCAAAAAATTACTCATTTATTTCCTCCGCAAGTAAATGATGCTATTTCTTTCAAGGAGAACGAAAAGAATTTAGCGATTTCGGTTGTGTTTGAAATCGATACCACTAACTTTGAAGTTGAGGATCTTTTTATTCACGAATCGGTCATTGTTCCAAAGCAAACTGTTAATTACGATTCCTTTGATTCGATTTTAGAGGGTCATTCAATCGAAGAAATTTCCTCGGCGACCTCAGATTACATAAAGACATTCAGTTTGATTGCCAAAGAATTCCGTCGCCAGAGGTTGAACAATAGGGAGTTGGGCATTGCTCCAAATTTGACTCTTTTGGATCAATTGGATGACGAAAAGGTTCGTTTGAACTTGAACGTTTTCAAGGATAGTTTGGCTTTTGATGTGATCTCTGAGATCTCCCACAAGGTGAACAATGCGATTGCTTCAAAGGTTCATGCTGGTTTAGGAGACCAAGCGTTCTTACGTCGCCATGGCTTACCTACATTACAAAAGATGGAGACATTCGTAAGAAAAGCTACTAATTTAGGGTTCAAGATTGACACTACTGATTCTTGCAGTTTGCAAAATTCGATTTTGAAGATCGAAGACCCTGTCAAAAGGCAAAGTGTGGAAACATTGTTGTTCAAGTGTATGAACAGAGGAAAATATTATGTTGCAGGGAAGCAAGATTCTGACACTTATGGACATTACTACTTCAATATGCCTTTGTACACGCATTTCACAGCACCGTTGAGAAGATATGCTGACCTTATTGTTCACAGACAGTTGAAGGCAGTTTTGAGTAATGCTGAAGAGGAGAGAGACTTGGATGCGTTGAAGGCAATTGCAGATTATTGTAACTTCAAAAAGGACTGCGCAGCCAATGCCCAAGAGCAAGCTATTCATTTATTGCTTTCTCAAACTATCAATGACATTAGTGAGAGTGCAGGGCAGTTGTTGTGTATGGGTACTGTTGTGCAGGTTTACGAATCGTCGTTTGATGTATTTATTCCTGAGTTTGGAGTTGAAAAAAGAGTACACGGAGATCAACTTCCATTGGTCAAGGCTGAATTCGAGAAGAATGAGAGGATATTAGAGTTATTCTGGGAGAAGGGAATTGATGCCGCAACTTATATTCCTCCCGATGAGAAGTCTTCTTTGTCGTACAGAAATTCGATCAAGAACAAATACAGAACCTCGGCACTCCAGGCAGCCAACATTCAAAGCAAGGCCGTCTTGGAGAAGAAGGACTTGAGCAGTGACTCGATCATCGAGAAGTTGGCCAAATTGAATTTGGAACCACCCAAGTTGGTTGTGCCCAAGTTGAGGAGCGAAAGTGACAGCAAGGATTCGGAGGACGCGACCAAGTCGATGCCTTCTTCGCCAACGCGTGATCTGATTCCCAAGAGTACTAGGACGCACTCGTCATCCGTTATCACTGGTTCAGGCAATGAGTCATCTGGCGGGTTGGCTCCGTACTTGCAGGATGTGATTACGCGGGTGGAAGGAGATTCGCGTATCCAGGTGATCAAGGAATTGCACCAGGTGCCGGTATTAATCCGGGCGGAGATTGGCATGGCGTTGCCATGTTTGACGGTGCGTATCTTGAATCCCTTCGCCGACGAGCAGTAAGAACCAGAGGTGTGGTAAAGATTTGTTTCGGTGAGTTACCTAGCACGACGTTTCTATGTACGATTTAACGAATAATTGGCATATACCATATGAGATAGTGTGTCTTTAATTTAATACTGATTTATGTTTCACGAGCTGTAGCCCAGACAAAAGCGAGCTGCCCTGGTAGCGGCGGCTTGCTGACAATACTGGAAGAGCCGATCGATAGCATATCCGACGACTGCAAAATTTGGAGAGGACTGGAAATGGTGCCTTGCACGCTGCAGCGTCGGTCGCAGATTCTTGATACGCGGGCGCACGTGACACTGGAAAATTTTGAGACAGCTATCAGCGGGTGGGTCGGGCTGACAAAAGCCGCCAGTACCATTCGATCATTATTGCAAGTATGACCGACCAAGGCGGAGAAAAAGAGCACATGAACGGCAGCGGCGTTGCCAAGGGCGCGTCTCCGCTCAAGCGGGCCAAGCTTTCCGGCGCCGGCGGCGCCGGCTACTCGTCGCCGCTCGCCACGAGGGCCGCTTCGCCGTGCACCGTGAACCCGCCCATAGACAACGACGGTTTGTCGTGGCCGTCGCAGGGTGCGCGTGCCAGGCTCGAGCAGACGCCGGAAGAGGCCGTGGCCCGTGAGCAGCGCATCGCCGGCGCCGTGAAGACCATCTTGACCGAGTTGGGCGAGGACACCGACCGCGAGGGCTTGTTGGAAACGCCCGAGCGCTACGCCAGAGCCATGCTCTACTTCACCAAGGGGTACGAGGACAATATCCGCGACGTGATCAAGCGCGCGGTGTTCGAGGAGGACCACGACGAGATGGTGATTGTGCGTGACATCGAGATCTACTCGTTGTGCGAGCACCACTTGGTGCCGTTCTTTGGCAAGGCGCACATCGCGTACATTCCCAACAAGCGGGTGTTGGGGTTGAGCAAGTTGGCGCGGTTGGCGGAGATGTACGCCAGACGGTTCCAGGTGCAAGAGAGGCTCACCAAGCAGATTGCCATGGCGCTCAGCGAGATCTTGCGGCCGCGCGGCGTGGCCGTCGTCATCGAGGCCACCCACATGTGCATGGTCAGCCGAGGCGTCCAGAAGACGGGGTCGTCGACCACCACCAGCTGCATGTTGGGGTGCTTCCGCGACCAGCAGAAGACCAGGGAGGAGTTCTTGACCTTGTTGGGAAGAAAATAACAGGACGGACCACCGGCGGCCGCCAGGGCCGACAAAATGAGGCGGAAACTTCAACTGTTTCCGCCCCCTGCATTATTAAAGTTCATATTTAGTTCTTCGTTCATGCAATCGCAATTCTGGTTTTAATGAAGTCATGATATTCAACCTCATAGTATGTTTAGTAAAGATAGAAAATGAGAAGCGTCTAGCAAGTGTAGCACTAAGATGAGTGGCATTCAAAAAGGGAGACTGGTTGTGGTGGTGACTATATACTGGTGGTCACAACGCGATGGTAAGGTATCGGAGTGGGGCAGAAACTTGTCCAAACATCTCGGGATCCCTTATCGTCTTTCCTTGTGGCTACTACCCGCTCTTTTGGCCACTATCCGCTTCCCTGATGCTGTTCTTCCGCCTGGCTGCTGGAATGCTCCGCCTGGCGGCTGGAATGCTCCGCTTCCTCCACTCTCCGGGCCACCTCGAGCACCAACTCGTCGTCACCGTACTGGCCCATCAACTGGATGCCGACGCCGCCGACCGGGATCGAGATCGCGGGGAGCCCGGCCACCGAGGCCGGGACGGTCATGATGTCGTTGATGTAGCCGTTGACAAAGTTGCTTCTGTTCAGCTCGGTGTAGCTTCTGATGGTGGGCGCAGGGCCCACGGCGGTCGGGGTGACCAAGACGTCGCACGCGCCGCTGGCGCCGCGAGCGCCCAGCGGGAAAAGATGGTTCCGGAGCGCAAACACCGCGTCGAACTCCTCGCTGAGCTGCCGCCGCACCTCGGTCGCCTTCAGGTAGTGGTTGCCCGAGCCCGACGACAAGGTGTAGTTGCCCAAGAGGATTCTGCGCTGGACCTCGGGCCCCAACGCGGCGGAGCGGTTGGCGGCGATCCACCGCTCGGCGTCCGCCGCCGCGCGCCCGGCGTGGCCGTAGCGCACGCCGTCGTAGCGCGAAAGATTCGACGCCGCCTCCGCCGTCGCCAACGTGTAGTACGCCAGCAACAGCCGCGACACCGACGGGAGCGACACCTCGCGGACCTCGCAGCCCAGCGCCGCCAAGCGCTCGACGGCGGCGGTCCACGCCCGCCGCACCGCCGGCGCAAGCTCCCGCACGGCGAACTGGGTCGGCACCCCCACCGTGAGTCTCGCGGGAGCCCCCTGGCGCGCGCGCCCCGCGAGCGCCTCGCGCACCGCCACCGCCATGCTCGTGGGGTCCTTGTCGTCGTGGCGGTCCAACGTGCGGTACACCGACGCCACGGTGGCGGTGTCGCGGGCAAGGACGCCCACCGTGTCGAGCGTCTGCGCGTAGGGGACCACGCCCCAGCGCGACACGCGCCCGTACGACGGCTTGAACCCCACCACGCCGCAGTAGCTGGCGGGGAGCCGCACCGAGCCGCCGGTGTCGGTCCCCAAGCTGAAGTCCGCGAGCGACGCCGCCACCGCGGCGGCAGAGCCGCCCGACGAGCCGCCCGCCACGAGCGCGTCGGCGTCCCGGGCGCTCCCCAACGGGTTCTTCGCCGGCCCGTGCACGCTGCTCACGTTCGCCGACCCCATTCCGAACTCGTCCAAGTTGCTCTTGCCCACCATCACCGCGCCCGCGGCCTCCAAAAGCTCCACCGCCGTCGCGGCAAACGGACTCGTGTACGCCTCGAGCATCTGGGACCCGCAGCCCGTCGGGCCCACCCTGGCGGTTATGTTGTCCTTGACTATAAAGGTGGGCGCGTTCGGCGGGCGCGAACCCGCCCGCTGCCACACCACGCTGTTCCAGCGGTCGATACTCGTCCTGGCTGCCCGCATTGTCGCTGGTCGTGGTCTCGTGGCCATCGCCAACTGTGGAGATCGTGGCGTGGGTTTTGCGGGAGTGCGTTTACCGAACCCGATGAGTCAGGCCGGGCCCTGCTGCCAGAAAAAGTCTCCACCACCACACCCACACCGCCAACCACCCACACCTCCACTCTCCAGCGTATCATGTCGGTAGAATTGCACGCCGCCCAAGGGAGCTCGCCCGTCGACCTCGCCACCAACTTGAAGCTCGCCATCGCGGCCTCGGTCTTCGGCAAGGGCCCGCAGTCCGTCGTGGTCGCGCCCGACGCCCCGGACGCCCGTGTCTTGTTGAAGCTCAAGGCCGGACTCGAGTTGATCGAGCCCAACGCCGTCGTCAAGTACTTGGCCGCCGACTTTGCCGCCTCCGCCGAGATCGCGTACGAAGAGTCCACGGTGCATGCCGCCTTGAAGAACAAGAGCGCCCCGGCCGCTGCCGAAGACCCTGCCAAGGTCGAGCTCAGCGCCAGCCAGATCATCTTGTTCTCTTCGTTGTACGCCGCCAACGGCGGCAAGTCCGAGTCCTCGTGGTTCAACGACTTTGCCGCGCAGTCCCAGGTGGCCGCTGCCATCAAGCATGCCCTCTCGATCACCAAGGTGGAAAGAACCAAGGCCACCCACACCGGCGCCCAGAAGATCAGATTGGGCCACTTGGTCAAGAGCCAGGCCGACAGCATCCTCCCCAAGGAAAACGAGAGAAACATCTTGATCACCTCCGCCTTGCCGTACGTCAACAACGTCCCCCACTTGGGCAACATCGTGGGGTCCGTCTTGTCGGCGGACATTTACGCCCGTTACGTCAAGAACAGAAACTACAACGCCATCTACATCTGCGGTACCGACGAGTACGGTACTGCCACCGAAACCAAGGCGTTGCAAGACAAAGTCACCCCTCAACAGTTGTGTGACAAGTACTACAAGGTCCACAAGGGCGTGTACGACTGGTTTGACATTGGGTTCGACTACTTTGGCCGCACCACTACCCCATTGCAAACGGAAATCTCCCAAGAGATCTTCACCCAGTTGTACAACAACAAGCACTTGGAAGAGAGAGTCACCGAACAGTTGTACTGTGAAGAGCACAAGTCCTTCTTGGCCGACAGATTCGTCGAGGGAACCTGTCCCCACTGCGCTTACGAAGATGCCAGAGGTGACCAGTGTGACAAGTGTGGTGCGTTGTTGGACCCATTGCAATTGGTGAATCCTCGTTGTAAGGTGGAACAAGCCACTCCTGTCGTTAGAGAGTCCACCCACATGTACCTCAAGTTGGACAACTTGGAGCCAGAGTTGAAGAGCTGGTTCATTGAGGCCTCCACTAAGGGTGGATGGTCCAAGAACGCCAAGACCATCACCAGCTCCTGGTTAAAGAAGGGCTTGGAGCCAAGATGTATCACCAGAGACTTGAAATGGGGTGTTCCTGTGCCTCTCAAGGGCTTCGAAGAAAAAGTGTTGTACGTTTGGTTCGACGCTCCAATTGGTTATGTTTCGATAACTGCCAACTACTTCAAGGACAAGAACCCCGAGGACTGGAAGAAGTGGTGGAAGAACCCAGACAATGTCGACTTATACCAGTTCATGGGTAAGGACAATGTTCCGTTCCACACCGTTGTGTTCCCTACATGTCAAATCGGCACTGGTGAAAAGTGGACCAAGTTACATCACTTGAGCACTACTGAATACTTGCAATACGAAGGAGGCAAGTTTTCCAAGTCAAGAGGAGTGGGTGTCTTTGGTAACAACGCTGAGCAAACCGGAGTTTCGGCCTCTGTGTGGAGATACTACTTGGCTTCGATCAGACCAGAAACATCCGACTCCCACTTCTCGTGGGACGAGTTTGTGGCCAAGAACAACTCTGAGTTGTTGGCCAACTTGGGTAACTTTGTCAACAGATTGGTCAAATTTGTGATTTCCAAGTACAACGGAGTTATCCCTGAATACGACACCAAGCATATTCCAAACTACGAGCAGTTTGCGTCTGAGGTGAACGAATTGTTGTCCAACTACATCTCCACCATGGAATCTGTCAACTTGAGAAAGGGTTTGGAAATTGCCATGGCCATTTCCTCGCGTGGTAACCAGTTCTTGCAGGAAAACAAATTGGACAACAGTTTGTACTCTGAGACTCCGGACAAGTCCGACGCCGTGGTCGGTGTTGGGTTGAACTTGATCTACTTGGTCAGCTCGGTCATTTCCCCATACATGCCAGAGACCAGAAACCAGATCACACAAATCTTGAACGCCCCAGCCTTGTCTATCACCGACAAGTTTGAATTGATATTGCAGGCCGGCCACAACATTGGCCAGGCGCAGTACTTGTTCAAGAGAATTGATGAAAAGAAGATCGACGAGTGGAGAAAGTTGTATGGTGGCCAGGACTAGGCGTCGGGCTCAACTAACTTGTATAAATTTTGATAACTTGCAGTCAGACTCTACTTGGTGTATAGGAACAATAGACGGACTCAACCCCGGACTTTTGGAGCGCATCTTTCCCCGATAATGACCGGCCGCAAAATTAAGGTTTGGTCTGTCATGTTTTTCGATCCGGGGTATAAAAAGCCCCTCAGGGGGCACCAGAACGCTTTGGTTCGGCATTCAGACTTTGCTATGTCTCTAATCAGGTCGAGGGTAACTTTGGGCTTGCTCACAGGTTTGGCGCTCCCGCCCATCATCACCAAATTGGTCCTCATCCCCCGGTTCGTAACCACGCAGTACGATGACATCAACAGCATCAAGCACAATGTCGAGTACTTGGGCTGGTACGTGCGTCACTTGGAGGAAGCACGAGGCTACAAGGAGGAAGACACGTTTGTCCCCATCAGCCACACCCTGAAGTTGCTTCTGTGAAAGAGGAAAGGCTGTAGAGGAGATCCATCGTGTGTGTGTATGAATGTTTATGACCATATTAATGTATAAAACAAGACTATCTGAGTAGAATGTTAGACCATCCTACGTGAGAGAGCCAACCCGAATGTAGTCCCCTATCAAAGATCGGTGCCTGAAACGCAGTTCCGGGGGAACCACGTACGTCTCCTCAACTTAATCAAGCTCGGAGTCCTCAGAGTCGTACATCGAGTTGTCCTCTCGTTCTAGATCATCCAAATCATCCGGGGTGATCTTGAGATTACTGCTCTCCCAATTGCTCATTTCTGTAGCCGTGGTCAAGTCTCCTCCCGTTAAAACTCTGATCAAGTTTCTCTTAAAGTCCTTGGACTGTTTGTCAAAGTCAACGTGGTGTCTCTTGTGTTCTTCAACTTCGGGAGAGTGGCCTATACTTTGCCCAACTCTCACCAACGTTTCGACACACTGCTTGGAGTTCTTGATCAAGTCGGAGTCGAAGGTAAAGTACTTCTTTTCAAACAACAATACAATGGTCGACCCGCCGAACTTGAAATACCCTATTTCATCGCCCCGTTTGACCTCGTCGTTTTCACTTTTGGTCAATACAATCGACCCAACCATCATGGCACCGACCGCCACCATTATAACCGTACCAAAATGCTCCGTTTCGATTGGTATGATGGCACGAATGTTCTCTCCAAAAACGTCAAGATCGGATCTGATCGCCATTGGATTGACCGTGTAATATTCACCGTCAATGTGCTTGATTTGCTTGATTTTACCATCGACCGGCGAATGAAATCTATGGTAGTCTTGAGGAGCCAACCTGAAGATACCAAGCGAGCAATGACCCGACCGGAAAAGATCGGTTTTTTCGTAATCATTGTAGTTCCCGTTAAACAACTTGGCTACTGTGAAATTGAGACCCTTGATCCAGAGCTCGGTAGCACTATCAACCGTCTCGAATGCTGCACTCCGACAATCTGCTGGCGACACTGGGTATCTCGGATCGTCTGCTGCTTCCACGGGTCTTGCGCCGTCTTTGAGCTTTCGGTAGAAGAACTCGTTGAAAGTCGGATACTTTGAGATGTCAGTCACAGCACACTCGGAGATATCAAGCTTGTGAAACTTGACAAACGAATCAATATCGTGCCGCAGTTGTGGACTGTCGAATTTGATCCCTTGCTTGACACTGAGTTTCTTCAACATTATCCTGATTCTCTTGCTCTTAGCCTTGTCCAACCCTTTGTACAAGAGACGAATACCCAACCTGACGTAGATCCCCATCTTTTCTTCCAAAATGAGACCAGTTGTTCTATCTTGAACAAAAATGTTAGCAGAGTTGCTTCCAAGCTTATACTTTCCGTAGGTCAACTTGATCAAAAACTTGCTGAACCACCTTCTTGTTGCGAGTTGCGGGGTCACGTACGAAGAAACTAATAACTTGTTCACTATACTCCAATCTTTGGATGCACAGATCGCAACATGGGTTATAATATCAAGGTCTTGCTTCCTGTTGAGCCTTTTTTGGTAGCATATTGGGCACTTATCAATCTGAAATATCCGATTCTCTTCTCCGGAGGTTGATGTGACGTGCTCCTCTAGAGCATCTATGATCTGCTCATGAGTTAAAAGACCTCCTCCCGAAGCCAGCTTACCGTTCTTCTGAAAAATTTCATTCACCAACTCTTCACTCTTGTTGCATCCTAATGCATCCAATAACGACATTAGTTCGAAGAAGTCATACGATCCTGACTTCTCATTTATGTTGAATTGTTCCAACAAAAGAGACCAGAACTTTCTTCGTAAGGTTTCGTAAGGCTCGAACCGGACTCTCAATTTCAATTGGGAGTTATACTGACCTGCAAACTTTTCATTTTCAAGTTTCAAGGACAAGTTCAAAGTCTTGAAGTTTGACGTGTCGGCATACAGCACAGTGATCTTCTTTCTATGAGTGAACTTCTTCTTCCGGACAGAATGGATGATATTGTCATCGGTTAGAATCTGAATTTGCAGCGGTGAATCCGTATCTGCAGCTGTGCTATTTCCTCCCTCGGTAGATTCCAATGGCATATAACTGGCGAGTTGTTCTGTAGGACTCTCGTCAATAAGATCTTTCAAAGGCAAGGATATTGACCCAATAGTGTCATGAAAAGAAATATGTTCCTTGTCGAGAACCGAGAACTGAATGTTGAAGTTGTTCTCATGTGAGAGAACCTCAAATGCCAATCGTTCGTTAAAGATGGGGTTCAAGTTATGGCGCTTCCAGCTTGTCCTGAATGTTTTTCTTCCGAACGTAACCACAACAAACGGATCAACATCAAACGACGTACGAGTCATGTTTCTGACCGGAGGAAGATCGGAACAAGATACTATCTCAATGAACATGACCCCAAGAACACTTCTATTGCTCACCTCGAACTTTTTGTCCATTGTGGTCATTCTGTTGAGCTTTCGCTTGAGTAGTTTGCTCCTCGATACCTTCACCTTGGGCTCAACGTGTGAGCTATCTGTTCCGCCGTCGGACGAAATAACAGACACTTCGGAGAGAGAAGTCACATCGGACATGCCATCTGCGCCGTCGATGTCAAGACCAAGGAATTGGCTGTGTTTCTTTTTGGGTTCGGACTCAAACGTGGTTTGGGACAGCGCTGGAACCAGAGCCGAGATCAGAGGAGGTATCAGGGCCACGTATGACTCAATGTCGGAGTTGTCATAGGTGTTGGAGATCTCGTTGGAGTCGGAGTAAAACCCCTGGTCGTCTGGCTTCGTGAGCGAAGATTCTTTCTCCGAGTAAATCAAGGACAGTAGCCACGAGTCGAAAGCCGATTTGAATTCGTCCTTGGAAGACTGTGCTGTTGCTATCTCGGAGTCTGAGATATTAACTTGACCCAATTTGGAACTTAGCTGAGTGTGCTCTCTGGACGGAGGAATAACGCTGATGACGACATCGTCCGGTGGGCCGGTGGATGATAATGAAGGTTGACTGTGGGAGTCGTTGGAGAGGTTGAGCAGTGATTTTGCATTGTCCTTGCTCAAGGCACCTTTTGCCGGCTGGCTCGACCCGTTTTGGTCGGGCTTTGACGCTGTCGGCTGTTTTTGTTTGGCGTTGGTTCTCTTACCCTTTTTTTTGACCACCAAGTCCGCCGAGAGAAGCAAGGAGCCTGTGACAAAACTCTGGTGCTGAGAGCTGGAGTACAACTTGTGCCACTTTAATTCGCAGTGGTTCAGGAACTTGCCGTCTACGTAGAACAAGTCCGCGACAAACAAGCGTAGTTCGCCCAAGTAGTTTTTATGGCGCTTGTGTTTGTCCCACACCGTCAAGACCACCAATTGAGAAAAGTCGCCGTGTTTCAATGGGAGGAGGATCTCCGAATCCCAGCTGGGCTGGGTGGTGTTCAACTTGGTGGGGGTTCTTTTGGTGACACTGTTGATCAGAGCCACCAAGCACGGGTTGACCGACTTCCTGGAGGGCTTGGACGGCGGCTCGGTCGAGGGATCCTTCAAGGTGTTCGCCACGTCGGCCGCCCGGTTGGCATTGATCTTGAGAAACAACTGGTGTTCCGGCTGGCTGTCGAGCAGAGTCGACGAGCCGTTGCGCTTGGACCGGAGACGGCTGGGGATTCTCATCGTTGGCGGAGCAGGATGGCGGGCGTGGTCTCGGCTCCGGGATTTCTGCAAGCAAGTCTGTGGGAGCGCTCGGTTCAGTCACTAACGATTCGGTGCACTGTTCCGGTAAGGTGTCTTTCGCGATGCAGTGAGAAGTGTACGCTACGATTTCTGAGCCTCGTTTTGCCCTTCGGCCTGACTCCAGCAATTACCTCACCGCATCTGACAAGCGGTGCCTGGCGATCGTGCGGGTATCGCGCGCTCGGGCACTAAATGCCTCGGGGTCACCGCCACTGGCAGGAGCGCCGGTTCCGCTGGCCCTGGTGCCCAGCACCCCTCTTTCGTGCCGAGCAAGCAACAGTGCAACCGCGTATGTCATCGCCGGCTCGCCAACGCTAGTGCCCCCTGCGGCCGGCCCCCGCTAAGAAAAGCTCGCCACGAGGGCCGGCGACAGGGCTTGTGAGTATTGTTCGGCGCATTAGTGCCGATCTTCGCTTCGCTTACACATGTCTTTTGCCTCGCTCCGCGCCTTCTACATCTCATGAGCCGTCTGGTCGCCTGCTTTTATTAATGCCGCTCTACTATTAGTTCATCAACATGTCCACCACTCTCTTCACACTCAACCTCTTGATGTCTGTGTACGTCTGTCCGGTTCCGACAAACAAAATAGGCACCTTTGTAGCCATCACCATGTTGATCATCGTCCCGACCAAGTCTCCGACGGTGTCCACCTTGGAAATGATAAAGAAGTCCAACCCTCTTCTGTTGCCAAATGCATTGTTGAAGTTGGTGGCCTGCTCGACCGAGTCGGTCCCGACCAACGCCTCGCCGACCATGATGATTCTGTCGGGGTTGGCGGCGTCGCCAAACTTCTTGAGCGGCGCCATAAGCTTCGTGTTGGAGTGTGTTCTTCCGGCAGTGTCGATCAAAATGACGTCAAACTGGTTTTCCGACCCATACTGGATGGCCAGCTTGGCCGTGGCAACGACGTGATCGCCGCTACCGTACCCCTTTTCAAACAAGTCGATCTTGCTGCTCGACGTCAACGTCTTCAAGTTGTTCACATGCACCTTCAACTGCTCGACGGCTCCGGATCTGAAAGTATCACAGGCACAGATCAAGACGTTCATGTTGTTCTGTAGGAACCAGAAAGCTAACTTGGCCAAGTTGGTAGATTTGCCAACCCCGTTCACCCCGACAACCGAAATCACGTACGGTCTGGCGTTGGCGCTATTTCTCTTGATGTCGTACAAAAGATCGGTGGACACATTGGGAGTCAAGATCTTGGTAAGCTCCTCGGTCAACGCTTGCTTGTAGAGCTTCATAGTCACCGGAGTGCGAGTGTTGGCGAAACTGTGGCGGATCTTGTCAGTGATCGTTTTAGCAGTGCCAGGGGTGATATTCTTGGAGACCAACTGATCAACAAACTTCTTGGAAACCTCCTCAACATCAACGCTGCTTCCAAAGTACGAGCTGATCTTGCCCAAGAATCCTTTTCCTTTCTTCTGCGCCACTTCATCCTCTTCGTCCTCGTCATCCGACTCGCCCAATATGTCATTCAATTCGTTCACCAACACCAACTCGTTTTCTTGAACGAACGCCGAGTCGTCTGCCAAGAGGTGTGCGGTGTCAACGGGGGCGTCACTGCGCCCGCTCTTGGATTCGGAAAAGTCAAGGACTGTTTCATCGTCCTGATCAGCCATCATGTCTCCGTCCCATTTTCGCATCTTTTTAGATGACTTGACTGCCTTCTTTGTCGCGACCGGGCTCTTGGGCAAGACTTTAGAGACTGGGTCTTCCTTTGCCGGCGCTTGTCTTTCGACCTTCAACTGCATAAGTTGGTTGAACTGCAATTCTATCAACTTCTTCAACTTTTCGTCTCCAGCGTCCTCTTCACTCACCTTGTTGTAGGTCTTGACGATTCCGTGCAAGCAGTTCTTTATCTTGTCGCTGTCGATTGTGGTCACGGCATCAAAGTACAATGCGGCGTATATGTGCTCCTTTTGCAAGCAGTAGAATCTCTTCTGGTGTAAGCTGGCCGTGTAGAAGTTCTTGTCCAACTCGACATGCGTCTCGTCTACTATGGCGGCAATGAACTCGTTGAACGGATGTAACTTGTTGTTCAACTGAAACTCCACCTTGCCGGACGGCGAAAAGATTATTAACGATTGGGACATCTTTGTTGATCGGCCACACTTTATCAAGATCTGCTCTCAAGAACAGATCATAAATGTTGAATGGCCAAGTTACACAAAAGAGCCCAATAAAAGATTAAAAAAATATATCGTCACAGACAGGATTCGAACCTGCGCAGGTAAAACCCAACACCTTAGCTGCTGATAGCAGGGTGTCGCCTTAACCACTCGGCCACTGTAACTCTATTTGTGTAATACCGGTTCGTTTCTGTCTACATATGGCCGTGTTTGGTGCCACAGGCCCTAACGGTCACTGAATGGCTACCAAGTGGTGTCTGGCTCACTTGCGGCTTTTGTGGCATGGCACCGGTGTGTCGAGGTAGTAGGGAATTGAGAAATTCAAGAGGGATGCAAAAAAACAGAAGCTATATCGTCACAGACAGGATTCGAACCTGCGCAGGTAAAACCCAACACCTTAACTGCTGATAGCAGGGTGTCGCCTTAACCACTCGGCCACTGTAACTCTTCTTGAGGCAGATCTGCAAAACACGCTGCCAGTCGCCGTCACGGTCCAGCGATCTTGCTCAGTCGAGCTTGCCGCTCCTTGGACCGTTTCCTCGCCTCAGCGGCCATGCCGACGGGTGCTGCGTTTCTGCTGCGAGGCGAGCAATGGGTCGTGCTGCGAAACACCACTTTTGACACGTCTCCACGTATTCGGTACCTCACGTCACGCCGCTTTGCTGCCGCGCGCACGACCTCTCCGAAGTACTGTTTTCGAATCGAAATGAAAACCCGCCGGAGAACGCTTATCACCAAACGACTACCAGCAACATGGCCTACTACCAGCAGCAGGTCAATGACCCACGAAACATGCAGTTCTATCAATCCAATTACTCCAACACGTACCAGCAACCGGCAGGCAACAACATAAATAGCGCCGCCAACATGGGCGCCATGGACACCGGCTTTGGATCACACATCGACGTGAGCGGGGTGATGGGGAACGGCGAGCTCAGCACGGGGTTGATTGCTGCGTTCGGGATGTCGGGCTACCCCGGCGAGCCGCCTTTGTTGGAGGAGTTGGGAATCAACTTCCAGCACATAAAGATGAAAACATCGGCGGTGTTGAATCCGTTCAACAGAAACATCACATCAGACATCATGACCGATTCCGACTTGGCGGGGCCCATTTTGTTTGTGCTCATGTTTGGGATCTTGTTGTTGTTGGCAGGCAAGGTCCAGTTTGGATACATCTACGGGGTCGGGCTCTTTGGCACGGTGAGTTTGCATTACTTGTTCAAGTGCATGAGTAACGAGGTGCAGTTGGACTTGGTCAGATCCACATCGGTGATAGGCTACTGTCTCTTGCCCTTGGTTATTGTCAGTGTCGTGGGGGTGTTTGTGTCGTTGGACAACATATTTGGGTACGCATTGAGTGTGTTTGCCGTGTGTTGGTGTTCTTACTCTGCATCGGGCTTTTTCGTGACGGTGTTGAAGCTCCACAACGTCAGGCCCTTGATTGCCTATCCTTTGGCGATGTTCTATAGTGTTTTTGTCTTGATGGCCATTTTCGTCGAGAAGACCGAGGTTT
This sequence comes from Suhomyces caryicola, assembly GCA_030568635.1. Lineage (NCBI taxonomy): Eukaryota > Fungi > Ascomycota > Pichiomycetes > Serinales > Debaryomycetaceae > Suhomyces > Suhomyces caryicola. The sequence goes on along the minus strand of JAJMGG010000029.1, from coordinate 121,656 downwards.
AGGTGCTGCCTTCTTCCTACGACGCGATCAACGTGTAGATCGTCCATAGAGATGCTAAGACTAATGGGATATAGATTTAGTAAAATACAAAGAAAAGGAAATAGAGGCGGGGCGAAACCGAGTGTCTATCGGATCGGCTTTAACCGTTTGCCCAGCCCGGGTCGGCTAGCCCAAAACCACTTGGCCGTGATCTCCAGGTGTTGGATGGAAGCCTTTTTGGCCGTTGGTTCAGCTACCAGTGCGCATCGAAACTCAAAAATCAGTCACAAGCTTCACCACCCATACTCCATTTTCCATGCGACGGGGACACTTGTGGAGCCAGATGGCTCGCTACTCGACCAGAACGGCCGCCAAGCCGTTGTACTGCACCAGTCCCATCTTCTACGTGAACGCCAGTCCTCACTTGGGCCACGCCTACTCCATGCTCTTGTGCGATACCAGAACCCGCTGGGAGAAGCTCAACCCCGACAGGTCGGCCTTCTTCTTGACAGGCACCGACGAGCACGGACTCAAGATTCAGACCGCTGCTGAAAAGGGGGGCGTCGATCCCAAGTTGTTCGTGGACCGCGTGTCTCAAAACTTCAAAGCCTTGGGCACCAAGTTGGACATGAAATACGACCGCTTCATCAGAACCACCGACAACGACCACGTACAGGCGGTGAAGTTCTTCTGGAACTTGATGCAGTCAAAGGGCTTGATCCACCAGGGGTTGCATAGTGGCTGGTACTCGATAAGCGACGAAACGTTCTATCCGGAGAACCAGATCACCGAGATCACCGATCCCGCGACCGGCGCCACTAAGACTGTGGCCAAAGTCAGTCGGACCGAGGTTCTCTTTCAGGAGGAGACAAACTACTTTTTCAAGTTGGCCGACTTCCAGGATCAGCTCATTGAGCACCTCGAAGCTAATCCCGACTTCATTGTCCCCAAGGCCAAGTACAACGAAGTCTTGAAAGAGTTGCGTCTGGCCCGCCTCGGCGATTTGTCCATATCAAGACCGTCGTCGAGGCTCAAGTGGAGCATCGAGGTGCCCGACGATCCGTCGCAAAGAATCTACGTCTGGTTTGATGCCTTGACAAACTACTTGACTGCGGCAGGGTTCCCGGGTCAGTTCCCCAAGTCCTCCGATGGTACGCGATTCGAGTCGAGTCCTATCTGGCCCGCTACACACGTCATCGGCAAAGATATTGTCAAATTTCACTGTGTCTACTGGCCGATATTTTTGTTGGCTGCGGGGATTGAATTGCCAAAGCAGGTGGTGGTTCATTCCCATTGGCTCAGCGAGGGTTTCAAAATGAGCAAGAGTTTGGGAAACGTCGTTGACCCCATAGATTACTGTAACTTCTACGGCCAGGACGCGTTGAGGTTTTTCTTCACAGAGTACTCCAATATCGAATCCGACTGCAATTTCAGCGAAACAGCGTTTTGTCTGAGCAGAGACAATCTCATAGGAAAATACGCCAACTTAGTGACTCGGTGTGGAGGGACCAAGTTCAGTATCAGCCAAAGCGTTAAGGAGTCTGGTGGAGCTGGTTTCGATTCCATCGATGAGTTGATTAAGGCCCATTCCAGCAATCCGCTGGAGATACTCAGATTAAGATCAGCATTGATTGAAAAATTGAACAATCTTTATCAAAGCATGGACGAGAAATTTGTCAATTTCGATCATATGAAAGCAATTCAAGAGTGGTGGGCTGTCATCGACTTGGCCAACCTTTTTTTCCAGACAGCAGAACCATGGGTCTACAATAAAATGATGAAAAACGAATCGCTGAGCGACTTGATTCACAGCTACCAGACTCTCCAGAACTATTTTGTCTTCTTGGCAGCTGAAAGCTCCAGAATCTGCTCCATCCTCATAAGTCCGGTGATACCCGAATTATCGGGGAAGATATTGGACAGGCTCGATGTGAAACAAGAGCTGAGAAACTCCAACTTTTGCCAGGTAGGTCTTGACCGTAACTACGGGATAGGAGCAAATGATAAGGGCCACAAAATGCCTATAGAGAGATTGCCACAGCGAGGAGCAGACGACTGCAAGACTGGATAATGGATAATGGACATTCGACGTTCGTGAGTCACCTTCCACAGCAATGGCGTATGAACTTCACTCGGAAATTGCGTACTCCATCGAACCTTCCCCAACTATGCTCTAAATCTGGTCTTACTGTAAATAGAATCAAAGGCTTGGATCAGCGTGGATTGGAAAAGTATATAAGTGTATAAAAATGGTAAATCTTATAATTGTATACCTTGAAAGCAGTAAGGCAATGCAATCGGAAGGGTCAACTATTACATTTTTCCAACTTTTGGGCCAAAATGAGTACAAATAGGACGCAGAGTTTGGCACTTTCTTCCGTGCCTTTACGGCCCACCAGCCGTTGGGGCAAACTCCGCAATTTACCCCAACACATGCTACTTCTGGAATTGCTCACCGATACCCTTCTCTTCGTAGAGTGCCGAGGTCTCATTCTCATCTACGCCAGCTTTTGCGGCACACAAATTGGCGTCCTGCATATGGTACCACAAAAACGACATCTCTTCCACCTACACCTACTTGCAAGAGCTTTGCAACATTGGCTGCAAATTAGCTTGATTTGGCTGCTGCAATTTAGCTGCAACATCTAATGGCAGCTGGGAAGGATGTTGGCAAAGGAAGCCGGGAGTTCTGCACAAATGCCGAAAACTGAACATTTTTCCAGCCAGCGATCGCCCCTGCTTGCCTGCTGGCTACGCAGTACCCTTGGGCACCTTCTTGCCTCTCCAGACAATCACCCGCCGGCGGCTGTACGGCAGCTCGAGCTGTAGCAGCTCGTAGCTTAATGCCAGAATCTGCGAAATTTGGGGAGGAAAAACACCCTTGCCGCAACCCAAACGCCCGACTGGGCGAGGCTCAGTGGCCCAAATTGCACGGTACGCGCACGATCCAGTTGTTTTTGTTCTTTTCAGTCCACACTACTTGCCAGAACCAGCTCGATTGACAAGTCTCCGAATTGGATATTGCTACTGCCGAGTGCATCTCTTTCTACAATACGTAATCAGCTGGCTCTACCGTTTGCATTCCCAGCACACTACTGTTATTTTTCACCTATCACCCCCGTGTCATCGTTCTGATTGGAATTCAAAATGGCCAGACGTGGAAGGAATAGAGGAATCGTGGATGACGACGACGACGACGATTTCGAGTCGGGAGCTCTGGGATCCGTGTTGCCTCCAAGAAGACTGAGACCCACCACTTACAATGAAGACGAGCTTGAAAATTATAGCTTGGATAACGAAGCTGCTGACGAACAAGTAGATGTCAACGGAGATAGCGATAAAGGTGAATACCACGCAAAGGAAGAAGAAGCAGAAGAGGATCTTGAAATCGCAGAAAACGACGACGACGACGACGATGCCTTTGAAAAGGAAGAGTCTGAAGATTACGAGGATAAGGGAGATGAGGATGATTATGTCGACGAAGATGATATTCCTCAACGCAGCAGGAAAAGAGGCAGAAGAAAGCAAACCAAGATCAATTCGGAGGATGATGACGACTTCTACGACGATGGGGTTATCAGTGATGACGACTTCGTGGAAAAGATCCAACAGAAGCAGTTTATTGCCACTGACGACGACGAAGACGAGGGTAACGACATTTCGGGTGACTACGGATACGGAGCAGCCCCCAAAAAGAAGAAGAAGAAGAAGCAATCAAGATCCAGAACAAGGTCCTCAGAGCCTGCAAGAGGAAGAATGACCAGGTCCGGAAGGTTTCAACCTACAGAGGAGCCAGAACATATTCCTGTCGAGGTGAACTCCGGCGATGAAGGCGAGGATGACATTCGCAGGGAGATTGAGGACTTGTACGACTCTTCTCCTGCTAATACTCCTGTGAAGCATAAACTTCGAGAAAGGGGCCAGAAAGTCGATTACACAATTCCACCGCCGATGACGACCGATTTGCAGGCCGAAGCGTTTCAAGCTGCACCAGGTAGTTTCAGAGGAAGAAGAAAGGCTGCTACAAACAAGAATGAGTACCGAAAGTTATTGTTTCCAACTGCTGGTCCATTTGGAGGTAGTGATGTGATATCGTTATTTGGGACCAATGTACCCCCGGGTGGAATCCCAATACCTGGCTTGAACGATGCGAACATGACGGCCATTGGCCAGAATGTGAGTGATTCTGACTCCTCGGACGATGAGATTGCTCCTATAAATGGAACTAGTACGATCCACAAAGAAGCTGCACCCAATAGCAACAATTTCAATAACACCAAGTTGATAACCGGGGGTTCCAACGAGGCCGGTGATAAAAAGAAGAACAGTTTGAGTGACACTGACCCATTGGGTGTAGACATGAATATTGACTTCTCGGTCGTTGGTGGTTTGGATAACTATATCAACCAATTGAAGGAGATGGTAGCATTGCCCTTACTATATCCCGAGCTCTACCAAAATTTCAGCATCACGCCACCTAGAGGGGTGTTATTTCATGGCCCCCCAGGTACTGGTAAAACATTGATGGCCAGGGCTTTAGCTGCAAGTTGTTCTACCGCTGAGAGAAAAATTACCTTCTTCATGAGAAAAGGTGCAGATTGTTTGAGTAAATGGGTTGGTGAAGCAGAGAGACAATTGAGATTGCTTTTCGAAGAAGCCAAGAACCAACAACCCTCGATCATCTTTTTCGACGAAATTGATGGTTTGGCTCCGGTGAGATCCTCGAAACAAGAACAGATACACGCCAGTATCGTTTCTACGTTGTTGGCATTAATGGATGGAATGGATAATAGAGGTCAAGTGATAGTGATTGGGGCAACAAATAGACCAGATTCCATCGATCCAGCATTGAGAAGACCAGGAAGATTCGACAGGGAGTTCTACTTCCCGTTGCCAGACATCAACGCCAGAAAGGAGATCATACAAATCCACACCAAAAAGTGGACACCTCCTGTTGCCGAGCCTTTTGTTGAGAAGATCGCTGAGTTGACCAAGGGTTACGGGGGAGCCGACTTGCGTGCATTGTGCACAGAAGCTGCCTTGAACTCGATTCAAAGAAAGTATCCCCAAATTTACAAAACCAACGAGAAGTTGAAGGTAAATCCAAGCAAAATCAGAGTCAATGCGAAGGATTTCATGAGGGCAATTGAAAAAATTGTACCTTCCAGTGCCAGGTCCACTTCCAGTGGCTCAGCTCCTATCCCCGATCATTTATTACCATTATTGAAGATCTCATACGAAGAAGTGATCGGGAAATTGAATGTGCTTTTGCCCAATGCAATCAATGTAGCTGGGAAGAAGAAGCTCACTGCATTAGATGAAGCTTTGTATCTTGACCCTTCGGTGGCGGAAGAGGACGGAGGTTTTGCAAAGCAACAGCTCTTGAGGAACTTGGAAAGTGCCAGAGTATGCAAGCCACATTTGTTGATATGTGGGGATCAAGGAAATGGTCAACAGTACATCAGCGCAGCTGTGCTCAATCATTTGGAAGGATTCCAAGTTCAATCTTTGGATTTGGGAACCATATTTGGAGATTCGACCAGAACCCCAGAACTGAGTATAGTACAAGCTTTCATTGAGGCTAGAAGACATCAACCTTCGATCATATTTGTTCCTAACATTGATATTTGGTTCCTGGTTGTCCCATACTCTGCCAAGGCTACTTTGAATAGCATGTTGAGAAACCTCAAAAGCAACGAGAAAGTGCTATTGCTTGGGGTTTCGGAGTCAAGCATCAAGGATTTGGATACGGATATCAAAATGATTTTCGGCTACTCTAATCCTGGGAATACAACCATTTTGAACAATCCTTCAAGGGAGGAGAGAAAAAAGTACTTTGAAACCTTGAAAGTTACATTGTTGATGAAGCCGTTTGAGTTTATCAACGATTTAGAAAACAGACCGAAAAGAAAGTTGAAGGAGCTCGAAATTGTCAAGGCCGAAGCAACTGAAACGGATGAAATGTCTAACAAAAGACTCCAGAAACAAGTAGAATACAACGATGCCAAACTCAAAAACGTGCTTAAGATTAAGTTGGCAGTACTTATGGACTTATTTAAAGTCAGGTATAAACGATTCAAGAAACCGGTTATTGATGAAAATTTGTTGTATCACTTGTTTGATCCTTCAGTCTTGGAGAATCCTTTGAATCAGTACGAGGTTCTTTACGAAAAATCGGATGATCCAGTTCACGAGCACATGATCAGAGAGATCTCGACAGGGAAGTACTATAGCAATATGGATCTTGATATAATCGAAGAGAGACTTTGGAACGGATTCTACAGTGAGCCCAAACAGTTTTTAAAAGATATCAGATTAATCGTCAAGGATTCTATTACCTCAGGAGACAGAGATAGAATATTGAAGGCAAATGAAATGTTGACAAACGCACAATTTGGTATCGACGATTTCAGCAATGCCGAATTTCTCAAGGCTTGCAAGGAGGTCAGAACCAGAGAGCTCGAGAAGCAACAGAAACTCATCGAACAACACAAAAAGCTCGAGTCTGAATTCAAAAGTCAGCAATTGACTAACATTCACAAATTGGTTGCCGAAGACGATAAGAAGGCAGAGGTTATTGTGGTTAGCGAGCCTGTGCCCAACACAGCCAACATCACAGCTGTTTCCAATGAGAATTCAGAGTCACCATTGATCAATGGAAATGGAAAAGTAAGCAGCATTGAAGCTTTGATGAATTCAACTGAAAGCCCGCCTACTCCAAATGGTTTCGAAATCCTGTCCACCGCAGACGTCAAGTCTACAGATGAGCACGGAACGAGCTCTACCAGAAACGATACCCAGGAGCATAAACTGCAAGCACCGGTTGAGACTGCAGGGGAAGACATAGTAATGAAGGCGGAAGACTCAGAACATGCCCGAGCCGAGGCCACTGCCGCATCTCAACTTGTTGGCACACCAGCGGCTGCCGCTACACAAGTGACATTGGCTAGTGAACCAGTCACCGATACCTCACCGGTTGTCGAGTCTGAATCTGAATCTGAAGCAGAAGAAGATGTCGTCATTGACAGAAATAGAAGCTTGGTCCTCAACGATAAAGTTGAGCCATTTTTCGAACAGACTTTGTTGGATGCCACTCAGAACTTCAATGTCGAAATGCTAGAAGCAATAACTGCCAAATTGATGGACGTCATTTGGCAAGCTCGCAACAGCTGGGACAAGAGAGAGACGATAGACAAGTTGATCGAAGCTGTCAATGCGGTGTGATGCTTTTAACAGTCTACAAGGATACCATTCTTCTTGAATGTACGACTTTTCGCAAGACTTTTATTCAGCAAATCAAGAATTAAATATAATACAGGTTAACTTCAATAGACGTAGGTGTTGATTCAGCGTTCGTGGCACACCTGGGTCGGCCTCAATCTTCGGCACTTCCATCTCTTGGCCTATATATGATGTTTTGTTGTTCCAAATCGGCTATTATGTGAGGGGGCAATTTCCCGTTGATTTTGACGGCGTAAAGCCCGGAGGAGAAGGAGTCAATTCTCAACCATCTCGCCACCCACGAGTCTTTGTTGTCGGCGCCCAAGGCAATCAAACCTTCAAACGATGGAGAGGTACAATCTTGCACTTGTCCTTCTTCGTTGTCCTGGAAGTGGAGCACACTTTCACAGTTGGGACACCCGGCTTGGACAAAAGCCTTGAATGGCTGAATCAACCCACAGAGCATGCATGCTCTTTCGGTTCTGGTGGACATGGTTGATCGATTAGTTGTTTAACAAAGGTTTGTGAGCTGGATGTTGAAATTTGAAGTTATCCAGAGTGATCACGTGACGGTGTTTTCGAGCTAGGTTCTTCAGGACCCAAGTCGCTGCCAAAGTCGCTAGATTCTGCCCAGACGTCCCTGCGTCTGTATTGTACTCTTATGTACAGCCTAGCCTCAAGCAACGTTGCCTTACCACGCTATTAGGTAGCTGCTTCCGTCAGGTTGACGTCTCCGTCCTAGAGATGCTACATCAGCAGTATGCAGTACCGGAGCTGATGCTCTCACGAGCTCACAGCCAAATCGGTGAATTTCACCACCATCTCTGCTGTAAACGACACCAACCATGTTCAGAACGCCGACCCGCAGAGCAGTAGGCAATGTGGTAGCTCGGCAAGGAGCAGTGCTGCGGAGGACCTATTTTGCCGACCCGCACGTCATTGTTTCCACGCTCACGGAGTCGTTGCAGGCAGCACATTCCTACACCGGAATACCATGGTGGGCATTGATACCGATCACCACCTTTTCACTTCGGACGGCATGGACTCTCCCATTAGCTGTGCTACAGCGGAAGCGGATCCAAAAGCAGAACTCGCTCCGGCCCATCGTGAGTGCCATGAACCCGGTGCTAAAGCTCAACCTCGCGAAGAAGGTGCAGGCAGCCAAAAGGAAGGCCGACAAGGCTCGACAGGCTGTGCAGCAGAGTACCGAGCCGGATGCCGTATCTGCTGCGGTGGCCGAAATTAACTCGCCTTTGGCCAACATGAAGTACGAGGAGATGTTGGTTTTGACGACCAAGGAGACCAGAAAAAGACAAAAGAAGCTCTTCAAGCAGGAGAACGTCCAGCTCTGGAAGAACTTCATCTTGCCGGCGTTCCAGATCCCGCTCTGGGTCAGCATGTCGCTCACCATGAGAGACTTGTGTGGCTGGTCGACGTGGGAGAGTCTCGCCAACAAGCCTCTCGACACGTCGTTGTACGACGAGGGCTTGTTCTGGTTCCACGACTTATCGGTGATGGACCCATACTATGCATTTCCCATCATCCTTGGGGTCACGGCCTTGTGCAACGTCGAGTGGACGTTCAAGACGTTGGCTCTCCTGCAGACCACGCACAAGCGAACCTTGCGGCCCACCTTGACCGACTCGATCTCCAATCTCTCGCGCATGATGGTGGTTTTCATGATGGCGGTGTCCTTGCACGCGCCCACCGGGCTCACTTTGTACTGGTTGAGCTCGCAGGTGTACTCGTTGGTGCAGAACGTTGTGATGGACCTTATGATCCCCATCAGCTACACTCCCAGCTCCCGGTGGACCCACAAAGTGGCCAGCGACGAGCTGGTCAGCGTACGAGCCGAGAAGAAGCAAGAAGCCAAGCAGTAGAACGGGGAACGTGCAGTCCACGGGTCCAGGACCCAAAGTGCCCACCAACCAGCATTTGGACTCACCCACAGAGAAGACACTGAGCTGCTTGGGTGAGTTTTGCAGCATCGAATGCACGAGCAAGACGCGCTATTCAGTCACTTGAACCCTTTTGTATATAGACAATTGAATAGTGACGCCTACACGATGAAACGCTCCGTCAGACGGAAAAACGCAAAGCTGCAAATATGCTCTGTCACCCTGGTCGTAGAAAGCATCTTGTACATAGGAGGCTAAAAATCGAAGCGGCTTTTTTCAATTGTTCTCTGGCCCTCCGAATTGCACCCCCACTACACCACGCTTGTTATAGACCACGATGGGCTCGATTGAACAGTACTTGCAAGCGGGGCTTGCGTTGTACTCCTCCATAACAGCGGACCTTTCGGAGCAGTCCTCCAAAAAGTACAATGCTGAGCAATGGACCCTCGCAGAGCTCGACGAATGGAGACACAGCACTCTTCCACAGGTGCTAGCCACCCGCTTCAAAAGTAGCAACAAGGCCTGGCTCACCCGAGACGAGTTGATCTTGTTGATGGACTGGAAGCTCGCCAAGGGCAAGTTTCGTCCCACCTTGCCCAAGCTCATCAAATCGAATGCCGACGAGCAAGTTGAAGAATCTACGGATAGAGGGTTCCAGGAACTCTTGGACCTTCCGCGGGACGTGAGCGACAAATCGTATATTGATGGGATAAAGAGATCATTTAAACTGTTCTGCGAATTACGCGGAGTCGGACCGGCCACCGCCAGCTTGATACTGTCTTTGGTAATCGCTATCAACCCGCTGATAGCTCCACCCTTCTTCAGCGACGAAAGCTTTATGTACTATGCGAATCGCTCCGAGAAGATCAAGTATACCACAAAGGAATACACCGAGGAACTTCTTCCAGTCTATCTAAAAATCAAAGCCCAGAGCCCTCTGACAGACATGATAGAGCTTGAAAAGGCCGGATGGGCCTTCAAGATGTTTGACTTGCACAGAATCACAAAGTTGATCAATGTGAAACCAGAAATCGACGTAGAACCCTTCTTGGGTGATTATAAGGAAGAAAGTATTAAGCTGCTGCCCTCCAATTCACCAAAGAAAGATTCAAAATCGAAGAGAGAGGTCAAATCAGTCGACAAGGTCGAGCAACCCGACTCAAAAGGACAAGCATCGAAAAGGAGGTCCAATAGCGAACACACCCCCAAAAGAGCCAAAAGCGCCAGAAACGTTTGAGTGCTTGGAATGATGCCTCATTACTGCACCATCAATGGTACTTACCAGAAGGTAGATTAGTTTCTTCATAATTCAACGTAGTCTCTTTCGAAGTTGACAAGCATGAACTTGTCATCCTTTACCCCAAGGCTCAACGATCTTATGTTGTCATTGACATTTTCGAATATTTGTTCTAAGTTTGATTTTTTGCTTAGGCCCAAGCTTTTAAGAATTGAAGTGTTTATGTCAGAATTGATCTGACTGATGTTGGAGGAATATTCTTTGAATGCTTTAGTGATTTTTGGCAAGTTGTCCAAACCTCGCTGATCATTCACTAGAAGAACAGTGGAAAGCTCATCTATTCTTTCCACTTCCGATGCCGCATGGTAATCCTCGCGAAGTGCATTTCTGTATTCCATTGCTTTAGTATAGAGCTCAGTTTCGGATTCGGACTTGTACTCGAATTCAAACTCGTAATCGTGCTTTTTAAGTCTTTGCTCAACAAAGTTCTTAAGAATGAATGTGAGCTGAAGTAACCGTAACTCGAATATAATATCGACTTTGTCTTCCGATAATCTTGGGTAAACAGCCGAAAGAAACTTGAAAAGATTCTCAAATTGATTATTCTTCAAGTAGTTCTTGATAACATGACGATTGACGGCGTGCGTCTTCTTCAACCTTAAAGCGTCGCTGCTCATGTCGTCATCAACCGGTTCCACAGAATTGCCGTTAGCCCCATTCAAAGAGCTATGCCCGGTTCCGTTTGAGGAGCCGCCAAAAGTACTGCCATTCGTAGTACTGGAGTTACCGTTCGCGTCGGAAGCTACTGAACTGGGCTCCTCGACATCTGTCAGATTGCTCATTTTGGTCTCTTGCTCCAAGTGTTTAAGATCCTTGTTGAAGGACTTGAATGTATCCAAATACCCTTCATGATTCAAATACCCCTTAATAAGCTCGTTTAACATTTGAGAATCATCATTGATATTCAACAAGGACTTTTCAAGTACTGAGGTGGAATCGGGTTGATGGTTCCGGTTGCTTAGAATTTTTTCCAACAATGACAAATGCAAGAACATTTGGTTTCTTTGCTTGAATGTCTTAACATAGTTGTTTATATTGAACTTGAACTCCTTGAATCCGAAATTGGTGGATATCGTTAGCTTTGTAGCATCAAAATCTCGTCTGATGGCTTCAAATTCATTGATTTTGAATCCAATTATGGGATAAACTGGATTATCTGTTGCTCTACCGTTCTCTTCAAACAAGTTGTCCACCGATATCCCTGACACTATTAGTTCCTCCTCGCTGATAACAGTGACCAAAACCCCATTGAAAGTGAAAAAGACAGATTTATCGATAAAGTTGATTCCGCATCCATACAAGTCAGAGCTGTAAGACTTTTTGGTCGGTGTTTCTGAGACCAATTTGGATTTGAAGTAGTTGTTGACTTTCACCAAGTGATTGATTCTGTTGCTGTTTGCTGAGCGGTTTACACTCAAGACCGATGTCCTTCTCAAATCTTCGGAGTACTTGGCTGAATTCTCAAACCCCTGGCATCCACAGTTGACAGCAAAACTACCCTTCAATTGTCCAGGCTTCAGGCACAAAAACAGCTCTGTTTCGCCGTTGGTAAGCTGGTCAGTAAACTGACTTTTGTTGTAGAATATGTCATCCTTTATTTTCTCCAAATCAATCTTTTGGGAGCCCGAGACCGACTTTTGATCAAAAGTGGTATATCTTTTGATGAAGCCAAAGCAGAAGGAGTCTGGATCCATCATTTCGGAGCTAGTAAGAATCGACTGGTAGTTGGTGGCCTCGGTCAATTCCTGTACTATCTCGACCTCGTAGTAGAAGATCCCCGTGGACGAGCTGACCGACTTATCAGAGATGAAGTTGTGGTACCCTTTCTTGGAGGTGTCCTCTATATCGGGGACGCTGTATGGATTCGACTCGGTTTCCATGCAGATATTGGAGAAGCCGGTGGAGTTGTCAATCTGCAACTTGTACACCTTGTTTAGATACGTGACGTGTCTGCTCTGCACCAACGGGGTCCACGACATGGGCAAGGGGTAGTTGAAGTAGCTGTTCTCACCGAACAAGATGCGCCCTCCGAAGAGAGTGTTGCGGTTGGTATCCTCGAGCTTCACCGTGACGAGAAGCTCCTTCAACGACTTGGTGAGGTACTTTTTGTACTCAGGAGGCACGTCCGACAGGAGGGTCACTTCGCCCGACAACGACGCGTTGGCGTTTTCGGGCTCCGGCTGGCCGGAGGACGCTGCGAGCCTCGAGAGCTGCGGGTCGAGGTCGCCTTCCGGGGGCGTCTCCTCCTCAAACTTGGCCTTGAAGATGCTGTACACGTCGAAGATGTGGCGAGGATCGTAGCCCGCGAGATTGGGCTCCATTGGGTGGTCGCCCAAGGCGCCCATGATGCTGAGTTTGTAGTAGACCTTGTCGGAGATGATCTTGTTGAGCACGGGGTCGTGGCAGAAGGAGTGTTTGGCCTTCTGCTTGTGGGCGTGTGGCTCGTAGTACGAGGAGTCGGTAGACACCACATTCAAGACGCTGAGCTCCTCGTTCAACAGAGCCAACTTCTGCTTGAGCTCGGACCCGAGGCTGGTGTTTAGTAGATACGGGGGGATGATGTAAGACAAACTCATCGCGGGGCGGAAGGGGGGGCGGCAGCTCTGGGGTGTCTGTTGGGTGGGTAGGCGTTTTGAGTGCACCTTTATCTTTTGGTGATCGTATGCGACCAGGCCGCGCCCAAAGTAGCACATCATCTTTTGACCGTCATCTCCGTTTGCGACTCGACAAATGACCGAACACACCATCGGGGCGGCCCAGGCCTTGCTCCCCAACATTCCGCTCAAGGTGATATCGCAGGGGGCCGAGGCTCTTGTGTTTGAAACAAACGTGCATCCGTACATCAGCACCCCCCACTTGTCCAACAGCCACAAGTTCATCATAAAGTACCGGCCCAAAAAGAGCTACAGACACCCCAAGATCGACGCCAGCATCACCAAAAACAGAACCATCGGCGAAGCCAAGTTCATGGCCAAGTTGGGCAAGTTGGGCATCCGCGCCCCGGCGCTCATTCTGGCCGACTTTGCCAACGGGATCATCTGGATGGAGTTCCTCGGCTCCGTGTTGCCCAACAACGACGTGAGCTCGTTCAAAAACTGGCTCTGGTACTTGGAGAGAAACAACTTGGACTGTGCCACCGAAGAAGTCAAGCGCACGTGTGTCGACGTTGGAAGGTTGATCGGAGAGTTACATTTGAACGACATGATCCACGGCGACTTGACTTCCTCCAACATTCTCATCCAGGACCAGAAGCCGATTTTGATTGACTTTGGGCTCTCGTCGTACTCGGGCTTGCCGGAAGACAAGGCCGTGGACTTGTACGTGTTGGAAAGGGCGATTTTGAGCACCCACTCGCAGCACTCGGAGGTCTACACTCCTTGGCTTTTGGAGGGATATGAACAGGTCCACAAGGAGGCCGGCAAAGCGGCCAACAAGAAGTTGCTCGACATCATTCGCAAGCTTGAAGACGTGCGTCTCAGAGGACGAAAGAGAAGTATGCTTGGTTAGTCGTGGACAGCGGCCTTGAACAAGACAAAATTTACAGCCTACATGGAGTGCCGCCTGTGAAGCTTACATGGAGTGCCGTTTGTGAAGCTTACAAGAAGGGCCTCCTCTACAGCAGATTTCTGGCAGGCAGCCTTGCCTCGAGCACATATAGATAGCAATTAATAGAACTCATGGAGCGAACTCATGAGCTCACCTTCGAAAGAGCCGTGGCAAATGCGCTGTTGTTTGACAGAATGCGTTTTCTGCTGTTTGACAGAAAAGGCGCCTCTTGAAAGAGCCCGACTAAACGTAGCAAACAGGCGAAGCCCCGTTCTAGACGCCAGTTGGGGCGAGTTGGAGGAGGCGGATACGTGTTAGCTGGAAAGTGGCGGTGGCCTGGTTTGTATGGAGAAGTTTGATCGGTCGCGACTTTTGCGATTTCACCATCACCTCCATCACGGGCATCTCCCACAAACACACAGCAATGTTCTCCAGAAGTGTCCTTAGAAGGGCGTTCCAAGTGAGGAGCTACTCGGCCAAGTACAGCGACCAAATCTACATGCACGAGTTCGACGACCGGATCCGGTACTCGTTGTCGGCCAATCCCGATGCCCTCCACATCGGAGAGTCCAAGACGAGGGCGCTCAGTCCGCAGAGTTTCGAGGCGAACGCCAAGTTCGTAGGGTTGCTCCAGCAGGTGATTGGCCAGCGTGTGCACAACGACTTTTCCTTCATCATGGAGGGCGGCTTGAACGCGCTGCTGTTCATGCCCATCTACGACTTCAGAGAGGTGCCCCGCTACTCGCGGGTGCCGGAGATCGAGAACGTCTTCGGGTACATCCAGGTGGACGGCGCCGGCAAGATGGTCCCGGGGAGCTACCAGGACAACGTGATGTACCGGGTGTTGTGTGGCACCAGCGGGTTGACCAAGTTGAGCGAGTACTTGCACGAGCAGATGGTCGGGGAATGCGAGAAGAAGTGAACACGGCAAAAATATAGAGATCCAAGGAACGCTAAGCGTGCAGAGCAGGACGATCGAGGCACTGTAACCGTAGTAGGCCGTGGCTGTAGTCGACTGTGGCTGTGGCTGCTGTCTAAACTCAACAACCTCATGCTGTAGTGGATGAAAGGTCAGATGGTGGTGCGGCAAAAAAATGATTCCGCCCAGGATCGAACTGGGGACGTTCTGCGTGTTAAGCAGATGCCATAACCAACTAGACCACGCAACCATTTGCTGACAGTGCTGCCGGGCACAGACATCAGGCCCAGCCGCACGTCGCCCCGTGCATATCGCCGACGGGCCCATTACGAGGTCGCCTGGCGACCAGTCACGGCGGTGGTGGCCGTGGTGCTGATATTTTTTGAAGCAGTGCTCCCTGGCCAAGCAATATGCGTCGCCCAACCCCTCAACCCCAAAGCGCACGGCAACGCCGGAACAGGGCCGGAGCAGCCAGGCCACCTTGCCCGAGGGCATGGGGGACCCGCCGGCGGCCAATCGAGACGGCCCGTTCGCGGCCAGCACCCCCCGCCCTCCATCTCACTGCTCAGTGGGCCCCAGCGCTTGTGACTGTGGTGGGCCACCGGTACCAAGAAATCGAGCAGCGCAGGCACGCAGTCATGTGCGTGAGCTTCCACTCGTCTCGAGCAACGGCCCAAAATAGAACCCTCTCCAACCGGGAGCGGCAACAATCGAAGCTGCGTTTGTTGCGGCCGTTTACGAGCACCAGGGTCTCAGGCGACGGCCTGCTGGCAGCCCAGACGGCTCTGGTACGGCGCTCCCCGCTTTTCACCTCCCTCCCGTGCTACTCGTCTCTCGTGCTTCTCGTCTCTCGTGCTCTCGTGCTCTCCTGCGTGCTCTTCCTCCATGCAAAGCCCATTCCGGCTGAAGCAGGGGATCGTTCTGCAGCCCCCGATTCGTATGTACTAGCGTGGCTGCATAATTGGTCCAGCATGGTTTGTAGATGTGAAGTGCAGATGCGGAACACGGAAGGGATCTCTACCGAGACGGGTGAAAGACACCACGCCGAGCCTACGCGCCCGAGCCTACGCGCCCGAGCCTACGACTCCCACGGCTGTTCCGCGTCCCAACAGCATTGCTTCCCCACTCGCTCGCCAACGTAGCCACCGCCAGTTCATGCTTCATCACTTTGGGACCCAAGAGAAGGTCCCGATAGCGGGGGTACGGCGCGCGCGCGCCCTCAGCCGCAGGCCCGTTTAAGCTTCCTTCGTATATACGGCTGACAACGTATCTAAAGCCCAGATTTGGTGCCATTGTTATTTTTTTCCAGAGGAAGCGGTGACCATCCACAGGCCCGGGGTGGGTCGTCGCTCCTCGTTTGGGCCGTCCTCTCGGTATATAGCTGGCCCCGTCCGCCTGCCTCCGCTGGCTGCCCTGCCTTTTTCACTCCCCCTCTCCCGCTATCCGTGCCCCCTCTGCCGCGATGCCTGCTCTCTTGACCAAAACGAACATCGCCTACGCCCTCCGCGGGCTCCAGATCTTGTTCTCTGTGCTCATCCTTGGCTTGGCCGCCGGGGTCATCAGCGAGATCTCCGCCGGCTACTCGAGAACGGGGTTGGCGTTGGCCGTCGCCATCTTGACCTTGCTTTACGCCGTGCCCGTGCTCCTCTCCTCGGTGTTGGCCTTCCTTCCCTTCACGGCCGTCTTTGTCTTGGAGATCTTCTTCTTCATCATGTCGTTGGCGGCCTTTGCCGCGGTGACCGACGACTTCGGCTCGCTCACCTGCTCGGGCACCTACGGCCTGGGGGTCTGGGTCTACGACTTCCGCTGGTGCAAGCTTGGAAAGGCGCTCATCGCCTTCACCTTGTTCAACTGGTTGGTCTCGGTGGCCACGCTCGTCTTGTTCATCGTGTTCTCGCTCGTGCCGGGCATCAAGGCCTTGACGGCAAACGTCCTCTTCGCCGCCCGCTCCAACGACCTCCTCCCCGGTGCCATCTTCACCGACGGCTTCCCCGCCGCAGGCGCGAAGGACTTGGAGACGGGTGAAGCCGTCCCGGCCACCGCCGCCTCCGTCGAGAATTTCAGCGAAGACCCTAAGCCCACCATCGACGACCAGGATCTCACGGTGCCTTCTGCTCCCGAGGCTTCCATTCCACAGGCGCATGTTGCGGCCGTTGAGCCCGCCGATAGTGCCCCTGCCGAACCCGCCAGTGACACAAAGACCCCGCTCTAAGTCAAAATGTTCAGATGCTACATTACCGTGAAATCAGTCAATTTGCGCTCCGCTGGAAAATATGGTGGCCCGTTATATGTCACATCGCCAGCATGCTCCACACCGCCACGAACCACCACTGATGACCGAGGGCCACTCCTTCGTGCCTACAAGCAAATAAACCTCTGGTCTCGCTAGCCTCTGGCCTCGTGCCAGGTGCCACTCGTGCGGTCTGCTAATGAAATCTCGGCTCGCCGTTAGCTTGAAAAACGCCGCCATTTTGAATTTAAAGCTTCACCCCAACGCCTCGGGCGTCAAGCCATCTTGGCCATCGAGAACGTTTTCGTGCCATCGCCGGCCGGACACAACGTGGGGGTCGAACGCCTTCCCCCTATTAATTTATGATTTATCACCCAATAGCCCCTTCGGATCTCTCGAACCTGCTTCTCTCTAATTCCCTAATATACAATACCGTTTATTCTTTCCGAACCGGTGCCTTGTTCTCTACGGCTTTGGCGCGTCCCAAAATTCTGTCACCTGGATTGGTGCCCTTCCATGCGTGACAACCGCCCAATTAATACTGGCCGAGGCCCCGGGTCGTGCGCAGCCCTATCAGTGGAACGTGCCTTATCGAGAGGTATAAAGAGCCTGGCGTCCTCCACATCCCATCGCCTTCCAGTTCCCTCATCACAAGAACGTCTTCTCGAGAATGAGGTCCTTCCAACCAATTGTCTTTTTTGCTATCGTTCACTCCGTTCTTGCCGCTCCAAGCAGCTACTTCAGCAGCTTCGGTGCCTTGAGCTCCAGAGACATCCTGGGCCCTTCATGTCCCGCCGACATCCCCTTGTCATGTTCCTCCGACGGTCCAACTGACAACGTCTGCTGCTTCGAGTCTCCGGGCGGCATTCTTCTCCAGACCCAGTTTTGGGACTACAGCCCGGCTGTCGGTGCTGACGACGCCTTCACCCTCCACGGTCTCTGGCCAGACAACTGCGACGGCTCCTACGAACAGTTCTGTGACTCGTCACTCAACCTCCAAGGTACCGTCCAGTCGATCATCGTCGACCAGTTTGGTGACCAGGCCTTGTACGATCTCATGAAGTCCAATTGGAAGAACTACAACGGTGACGACGCCTCCTTGTGGGAACACGAGTTCAACAAGCACGCCACTTGTATCAGAACCTTGAAACCATCGTGTTTTGCTACTCAGACTGCCAACCAGAATGTCTACGAGTTCTACAAGATCACCGAGGCCTTGTATGCAAAATTGCCAACGTACAAGTTTTTGACCGATGCAGGCATCACTCCTAGTAGCTCCAACACCTACTCCAAGCAGCAGATTGCTGACGCCCTCTCTGCTGGGTTCGGTGGCAAGGATGTTTTCTTCAAGTGTGACAAAAACAACGGATTGCAAGAGGTCTGGTACTACCATTACTTGCGTGGGTCTGCTATTGGTCAAGACTTTGTTCCTATTTCAACTCTTCAAGGGTCCAAGTGTCCAGATTCCGGAATCTACTGGTACCCAAAAGCTAGTGGAGACGGTGGAAACCCTCCTTCCACCACTACCGGTACTCCATCGAACCCAACCGGTAATCCTGATTCCCCTGCAGGCTCGGGGTACATAAAGCTTACCAACAACGCGGGATGTCTTATTAGCAACGGTAACTACTACACTTCCGGAACATGTGCCACGTATAAGGTCACTCCCTCTCAATTCGGTGGATACAACTTGAAGACCTCCAAGGGATACTGCGGCTTCAACTCCAACGGCGACTTGGCCTGTGGCTCCCAGTATCAAGCCAGCAAGTACCAGTTCCAGTATGACTCCTCTTCGGGTGTGATCTCCTATGGTGGCAAGTCTTCCTGGTGTAAGGACACTGCCGCTGCCATTGGCGGAGGAAACCAGCTCCAGACCCCGATCAAGATCAACGGCGGATCGTGCAATGCTCCATTTAAGTTGTACCTCAAGTAAAAGTACATTTGACGCTATTTTCAAAAGACCGTTTAGGTCACCCAAAAAGTATCACAAATTCTCATCCAATACATATATGCTTCGCAATTCAAGTAGGCCATTGACAATTAGGAGGATTATCGGGAACCGTCTCTGTGACTCTGGCAGTCTCACGGAACTGGAGCCTGTGCGTAGCGACACTTTAGAAACAGGCGATTCTCTCTTTTGCGTAGTCAACGAATCGCCAGACTTTTCGACTCAGCAGAGTTACGGAAAGAGAGCAGGGGTCGGCAGTTGCATTCTACGAAACGAGTCAGATCACGATTAAAAGAAATGCTAAATATGGTGCAACAGGTTGTTGTGAGATTAAAGGTGGAGCCATTTTGCAGCTAAAAGAATTGAAGGTGAACATGAGCAAGCAGCCAGAGCGATTTTCATTCTTCCATGGGCTTACAGTTGATTCGAACAACGTAGCACTTGCTCTTGGCAAGCGGCACTTTCAAGAACGTCCCTGGTATATTGACTATATCTTCTTCCTCGGGGTCCTTTGCTTGTTTCTTGTGGTCGGCCGTCGAATGCCCGGCCGTGTTTCCTTTCTCGTGGCACCTGCACCTTCCCCTGTCGTCTTCGTTGCTTCTGCCTCCGTTGATCTTGCCCTTTCCCCTGGTTTTGCCTCCAGCATGAGCCTTAGTTTCCACAATGGACTCTTCTTCGTCCGAGGGTACTAACCTGGACGTTTCTCTCGGTTTGTCTTGCGCATTTTCCTCTAGCTTGGGTCTCTCCCTGCCCTCTGCCGTTTCCACCTTCTTGGTCCTCTCCTTGCTTTCACTCTCCGACCCCGACTCGGAGTCCGACAAGACGGGGAGACGCACTCGAGAGTAGACTCCACCAACAATGAAATCGTTTCTGCGGTTGCAGACCAAATAGCCCGACCCCAAACTCCTCGTGACTGGAATAGCCGTGCATACGGTCATGAGGGTAAGTGCAGCCAAGGACGCAATCCAGCTGAAGAGCGTAAAGGCCACCAACGTCCTGCCGATATTGCACCACTGGACCGGTCCGACGGGACTTCCCGTGTGGGATTCAAGTAAGCCTGAGCACGAGGTGAAGTTGACAAACAGACTGACCATGAGCGCAAATGCAACCATCCAGAGAGCCATCATGACGAACTCAAGGAGGAACACCACCATCGTGGGGATCAACCGCAAGAGGGGGTGAATGTAGAGCAACAACATATAGGCCAAGGATAGCGTGCAGATGGCGATCACGCCTCCCACACTGCTGACGTGGACTGGGTTGTCCTTCAAGAGCAGCACCGCCAAAATGAGATTTATGACGTTGCAGACGAGCTGTGGTAGCCGTAGCATAAGCGTGTATGCTGTTGGACTAGGCATTGCGTGGATCAAGCACGTCTCGAGAGCCCTGGAGCCATTTACTACGTACTCCTGTGGTTATATATTCAATATATACAGCAGGGGAGTAATTCCGGCGGCAGGCTCATTCTCGGACGTATGCTCCAAAAGGGTAATGTAATGGATATCCCCAGACGCACCAGACATTCCCATGGCATGGCTACTACTGCATTCCACAGTCGTCTGACGATTTTGGCAGTCCGTCAACACAACCTAGCAATAGCGAGCGCTGCATCAAGCCTTTGCCATAATCGCACCGCTGGCACTTTCGGGTTGCAACCTCAACCAGACGCCAACAGACTTAAGCTTTTATCCACCATTCCGCATGTAGTATACAACCCCAATATTGCTCGACTACGAATAAATATTGACCCTGGTCACAAATAGCAAACCACGGCTGTAGACGAGCGCAATCTGCGCCTGTGCCGCCTGAGCAGCACGCCTCGTTCCGACAGCTGATAACGGCCGCTTGCCAACCTGTCTTGCTGAGCTCGCTCAGCCTGGTGACCAGTGAGTGAAATTCGACTAAGCAAGCAGACTCTTCGGTTCCGGATGGATCTGATTGTCCGTCTCCCGCGCAGGACCGCCTGTTGTGATTATCATTTGCACAAGACGACGAAGCGTGGGCACAATACCATGTGGCTTTCTTAGCGTCCGCATGAGCCTTCAATCTATTTGGGGCACGAACTTGACATTTTGTTCCGTCTTTGGGTGCGAAATAATCAACTACAGTAAAAGTCATTTTTTTTAATCCGTTGAGGATACCTTTAATAGAGATAATATGTATATATATAATAGACCTTGCTCTTTTTCTTTTCCCCTCTCAGCTTCTAGAATCAGAATAACCCAATTGTGTAAAAAAAAATATGAATAATTAAACATGTTTCATGATCAAGACATTAAAAACATTAGCAATCATTAAATGCAGTTGAAGCAAATAAACAAACAAAGTAACAAATAAAAAGATTTGGAACCGGCGACCCGGGTAATGCCCCGAGCCCTCAGCAAACCGTCAAGTTGAAAAGAAGAACAAAAACAGTACTGCACTTAGTATCTGTAGATATCGGCCTTGAATGGACCTTCCTTTGGAATACCCAAGTATTCGGATTGGACATCAGTCAAGGTGGTCAACTTGGCACCCAAGTGGTCCAAGTGACATCTGGCGACGGTTTCGTCCAAGACCTTTGGCAACAAGTGGACGCCAACGTCGAACTTACCAGCCTTACCGAATTCAGGGTACTTAGATCTGAATTCAGAGTCATCGGCCTTGAACAAAGCGATTTGAGCCAAGACTTGGTTGGAGAAAGAACAAGACATGACGAAAGAAGAGTGGCCAGTGGCACAACCCAAGTTGACCAATCTACCGTCGGCCAACAAGATGAGGTGACGACCGCTCTTCATCAAGTATCTGTCGACTTGTGGCTTGATGTTGACAACGGATTCAGCGTTAGCCTTCAACCAAGCGACGTCGATTTCAATGTCAAAGTGACCAATGTTACAGACGATAGCGTCTTCTGGCATAGCTTCAAAGTGCTTACCGGTGATGATGTCACGACAACCAGTGGTGGTGACAAAGATTTGACCGAGGTGGGCGACTTCGTCCAATGGGGCAACTTGGTAACCGGAGACAGCGGCTTGAAGAGCGTTGATAGGGTCAATTTCAGAGACAATAACTCTGGCACCCATACCTTGCAAGGCCATGGCACAACCCTTACCAACGTCACCGAAACCGGCGACGACGGCAACCTTACCGGCGATCATAACGTCGGTGGCTCTCTTGATACCGTCGACCAAGGATTCACGACAACCGTACAAGTTGTCGAACTTGGACTTGGTGACGGAGTCGTTGACGTTGATGGCTGGGACCTTCAACTTACCGTCCTTCAAGGCCTTGTACAAGTGGTGGACACCGGTGGTGGTCTCTTCAGACAAACCGAAACAGCCTTCCAACATTTCTGGGTATTTTTCGTGGACAAGGGAGGTCAAGTCACCACCGTCGTCGAGGATCAAGTTCAACTTCTTGTCGTCCTTGAAGGCGAACAATTGTTGCTCGATACACCATTGGTATTCTTCTTCGGTTTCACCCTTCCAAGCAAAGACTGGGACACCGGTGGCAGCAATAGCGGCGGCGGCGTGGTCTTGGGTGGAGAAGATGTTACAGGAAGACCAGGTGACCTCGGCACCGAGAGCAGTCAAGGTTTCAATCAAGACAGCGGTCTGGATGGTCATGTGCAAACAACCGGCGATTCTGGCACCCTTCAATGGTTGGTCAGCTCCGTACTTTCTTCTGATGTACATCAAACCGGGCATTTCGTTTTCGGACAATTCAATGTCCTTTCTGCCGAAGGCAGCTAAGGAGACGTCGGCGACTTTGTAGTTTTGGGCTGGGGCAGACATTTTTAAAAGAGTTAAGAATGTATGGGTGAAGAAAAAGGATGAAAGTTTTTTCGGCATCCGTTGGGATTATATAATTTTTCAGGGCGATTTTCGATGGTCGTACCCGCGAGGTTTTTCGATTTGGCTCGCTCGTTTAACACGTGTAACCCGGCCACATGATTTTGTGGCACCATGTGGGTGCAACTGGCGATGGGCAGGGCCCGTACGGTGCTGGGGGACACAGCACTGAAGAGCGGGGGGGTAATGGGGCTGGGGGTCGCGACAGTGCGACAGCTGCCTAGGCGGGCGAATTAGCCCAGGCGGGCCAACAGCCTAGCGCGCCCCACGAGAGCGCTGGCGTTTTTTAGGGAGCACTGCTCGTCCAGCTGGCGAGGATTTTTCACACGCTCCATCGTCAATTAGTGAGACGCGATCTGCTATTGCAGATAAGTTCGGCGGGCGTGGCACGTCGCAGGGCCCCACGCCAAAAATGTTGGTCTCGCTGGAAGATACCACGTTAGCTCTGCGGGCTTCTCGTTGGCATGGCACTTTCTCATTGACAAAGTGGAGCCACAAAAGAGCTCGCACCCGATACCTCCGCGACGCTGCCTACGGCTTTCTACTCTCTAGCTCTTATTTCATCATTCATTAGTTCTAGTAAATTACTGGTGGCGGTCTCTAGGTAGCCTGGCGCTGCTACAACTCAAACTTGAGCCATTCAAAGTCTTTGGCATCGTTGTTGATGCTGTTGTCGTGTTCGTTTCCTTGTTCTCCCTTCTCCAACTTGATCTGGTTCTTGAGACCGGCCGTTAGGCTGCTTCTGGCCCTCGAAGTCTCTGGGTTGCCTTCGGCTGCCGGCCCGCCGTGAATGCTGCTGTGCGCAGGCAGCGTGAACGAAGAATTGGTGCCCGAAGGAGTGTAGTTCTTGAAGTAATGAGCGTCCATCGACATGGTCAAGTCAACGTCACTGGACTCAAACATGGCGTCTCCCTCAACCTTGACGGCTTTGCGAAGATCACTGTTGGACGACGGAAGCATTTCCATCACATTGAGCGGCGTTGCAGGAATGCTGGCGGAATCGTCGCTCACGTTGCCTGGGATAGTGAACTCGCCCTGTGTCTGTGGTCTGTGCTCCTTCTGGTACAACTCAGACGGGATGTTGGAGTACGACTGCTGTCTCGATTGTTGAAGGCTGTTGGTATATGCTGACGGCGAGTATACTGACCCAGGGGTGCTTGCCTCGTGCTGCGAAGCAACGCTTGCTCGGTGTCCGTACAGATAGACTGATTGGTTGCCGTTGCTATGGACATTGTGATTGTTGTCCATCATAATGGTGCTGGAGGTGCTGTTCTGGCGTGACACGGGGTGTGGTGCGCCATCGACATAGGTGCCATTGCCGCTGGTAAACTTCTGATTCAAAAGATTGATGTTCAGAGAAGTCAATGAACTGGAAGTGGGAGTCAAGCCTCCATTGCGGGTGCTCTGTTGACTCTGTTGCTGAATGGACACAAAGTTGGTCACCGAAGTTCTTCTGTTCAAAGACGAAGACTGGAAACTATTACTTGCGGAGCTGCGCTTGGGCATCGCGATATTGCTAATCGGCGTATTTGAGCCGTGAAAAGGACCCCCGTTATAGCTGGTACCAAAGCTGTTTGAGAAGGCAGACAGACTCACTGGACGGTTACCAACAGATGAAGGTGTAGACGCTCTATTGTCGTAGTTGAATGCAATGTTGACGTCGGACTTTTTCCGCTTGAACAGAAGGGGTTGCACATGACTCAGGGCCATCTGCTTATAGCTTCCACTTGAGCCGGGGCTACCCGCACGGTTTACCGGAATAGGGATTGATTTGGAGTTCACGGAGTCTCCAAGCGTTGAGGCGGCAACGGGTGTGTTCCCACTCGAAGGGGTCATGTCGTCGGTAGTGGAGCCGTTTCTGATAGGTGGTTTGGGTAATATCAACACATTCTTTTGTCTTGGATTTGGACTTGACAAAGAGGACGACATTAAGGTGCCTCCACTTGGAGAGGAGCTTGAGTAGTGAGGGTTGAACTTGGAGCGATTGGGGTCCGCTGGCAGCGGCATCAAGTTTGCACGAGACGGAGTGGAGGCGTTAGACAGCTTGGACATGCCTGACGCCGTTGGGTTCACGTACTTGTAGCTGTTTGTCGGGGCCTTTCTAGAAGATCTCTTCCGTATGATGTCTGTCTTGAGACTCAACGGTCTGCTGGTTCCATGCAATTTGTAGAAGAGACCACAGGCGTTGCAGAGGGTGTTTCCCTGTGGGTCTTTCCGCCACAACGGGGTCTTTAGGGTGTGGCAGTTTGAGCACTCCACTTGTTGGTCTGCGTCGGTCAGAGTGCCCTTTGCGGACTGCGACGTCTGAAGGGATAATGAGCTGGTGAGGTTGGACTTCGTGGGCGCCGCCACCGGCTTGGACTCGGCAAAGTCTGTTGTGATTTCGGTGTTCTTGTCGGATCTCGCCGAAGCTGGCGGGGAGTCTTCTTGCATGCTGTTGGGGGTATTCATGACTGGCTTCTTGCTGGTCAGGCTGGCAGTCTGGGAGACGTCTTCTCTGGTGAAAAGGTTGTGGGTTGCCGAAGACTTCTGGGAGTACGGCGGGCTGCTCTTGATGTCGTGCAGAGACAAGGGCGAGAGAAGGTCCAACACCTTGTTGCGTTGGTGGGCGTTGGCCGCGGCGGAGGACGCCGACGACGACGGAGTGTCGCTCAGCAGTAGGCTGCCTATTTCGTCACCGGCATATGTTCTCTGGGCCTTTGTGTTCTCCTTGCGCAAGTGTCTGTTTTCGACTCGGGGCTGTAACGACAACAACTTTTTGGCAGAGAAGAAGAGTTCCACAATCGATGGACCCGCTTCAAAGCTCTGGGACATTGTCAGAGTGCGACGGGCGGATTTGTGGGCGAGCGCGTCGGAGGAGGGCAGGACGGGCGGGGTGCAGTGCGGGTATCGGGCTCTCGGACTCGGGTGCGCTATCGGAGGGGTGCAACAGCGGGTTGGTGGTGGTCGGGACTGAGAGGCTCTGGCGGACTCTTCCTTGCATGCAAAATTTATTAGATGATTTCGTGATCCTTCTTGAGCGCGGCACGCTTTTTGCAAACATGGAGAATCTGCAGCTCGCCAGCCGCGGCTTACGTCAGCACTACGAGCACCGGGCCCAGTGCGGTCCTCCGGTGCAGAGAAAACCGGGCGTGCTGGGCCGCATGCAGGTGCTGCTCCGGGGCCCTTGGGCAGCGGGTCCAAACACCGGGCCACAACTCCTGCACCACCGCCAGCGCCAGGTGGGGCGGCCATTGTAGGCGTCCTCTTGCCGCA
Source organism: Suhomyces caryicola (assembly GCA_030568635.1). Taxonomy (NCBI): domain Eukaryota; kingdom Fungi; phylum Ascomycota; class Pichiomycetes; order Serinales; family Debaryomycetaceae; genus Suhomyces; species Suhomyces caryicola. The sequence continues at coordinate 95,533 of JAJMGG010000029.1, read as the reverse complement.
TTGGGACGTGCTTTGTCGGCCTGCGTGGTCTCGTCTCCGCAGCCCACGCCAGCAGCGGAGTGCACATGGCGTCTTTGACACGCCATACCCGCGGTGTGGTGTGAGATGAGGCATCGAGCGGCCCAAAACAGAGACGCCCAAAGGAGAAGCCACTCGGAGCAGATGCACAGAACAGGCAAGCCGCGACGCAAATCTAGCTGGGGCAGCCCAAAGTGGTCGCTACGTGGCGGCCGCGAGCCTGGCGGGGTTTCGTGGGAAATTATGGGTTTTACTATTTGCTATTTATGTGGTATGGTAAGTCTTGTTTTTGGGTGTCGTTTTGCGTGCGCAAATGCGTCTTGGATGTCACTTTTTGACTCATTGGTGGACCAGACGGGCAACTTGTCTTCCCCCTCTTTGCTGTTCGGGTTGCCGCCTATCGTGAAACGGACTGCGTAGCAGACGCGTTTTGCGCACCGGAAGGGTCCAGCGACCTCTCGGTAGGGCCTCGCTTCCGCTACGTCGGGCACCTTCGTTGTCGCGACGATTTCTGCTCTATCCGGGCACTTGGCCGGCGCCCTTGCTTTCCGGAGCCGTCGCTCGCTATGAGCTTTCGACCTTCTCGGCAATGTTTTTGTGCTGCTTGGGCCTACGCTGGTGGTGGTGGTAGGAGTGGTGGCCGTGGCCCTGTCCGTCGAATCTGCCGGAAGACCCGTTGGAGGCGCTTGCGTTTGATTCCAACGGATTGTGGTTGTCGGAGTGGAGCCTGTACTCAAAAGATACGTGGCGTAGTCTTCCAGTAGAACCGTTGTCCAATGCATCCACGGGGTCGGCCCCCAGGGAGATCATCTCACATTCTCTGATCACTCTCAAAACGGCATCGCAGATTATTCTTCTGGCTTGGAAGGGCGTCAACTTCTTGCTGCCTTCTTCCTTTTCCTTTCTGCCTTTCCCTCCCAAATTCAAATTGGAGTTCCAGATACTGATTATATCTTCGTCCCGGCGCACACTGAGAACCATTCCTGTTATGTCGTTGAGTAGAAGCTCCTGGTATTCATGTGACGCGTTCAGCTCCGGGATAATTGACCCGGTCGTGATCCGGAGAACCAACCTCTCCCATATCAAACTCGTTCTCTTTCTCATGTTTTGCATTTGGCCCAGGTCATCGGAACCAAGCGGACGGCGGAAGAACTTGAACACCCATCTTCCTCCCTTGGAATTGATCGGGTCCTCCCACACTGGTACAACTCCGGACTTGAACATCAAGAGCTCAGTGCCAGAAGGGAGTTTGTGTGCCATTTTTATGCTTGACACACTCATCCATAACTGCTCGACCGAGCCTATGTTTTTGGTAGTCAAGCTGTCGTGCGTGTCAGCCGTCTCAGAGCTGTCAACAGTTCCGTCAACTATGGGAAAGTCAATCTCGATTGTGTTCTGCAAGTATGATCCCATGGCGGCGGCGGCGATCACATCGGGGTTTTCTTCTTCCTTTGGCACCCGGAACTTGAACCTGGAATGGAACCACATGGTCCAGCAGTAGGGCAAGACGTGGTGCGACTCGGGAATACGGCTCAATGTTTCGGCGGACGCCTTGATCGGGTCCCGTTTGGGTAGGAACTCTGCGTTGATTTCAACAGAGTTACTAGATGCATGGTGGGTGCTGTTGCTGTCATTGGCACTATCGCTGTGGCTGTCGTTGTGATTGTTATTATGGCCGGAGTTGCCACCCCCGAAAGATGACGATTTGTGGGTACCAGCCGTCGCCGCCGAGGCCGCTGCCAAAGCGGCGGCCGACGACGCAGACGTTGGTAATGCTGATGCGGCGGAGTTCCCCAGTATCCCGTTTCGGCTGTACCTGTTCTTCTTGGCTGGCTCGCTGGGCGCAGGGCCCTGCTTCATTATTCTGTTGAACAACGATTCGGCTCTCTTCAAGTTTTCTGACATCAGCGACAAGTTTTACAAGGAATGAGGCAATAGCTCCGTGGGACAGGGGCTACGATTTTTGATGGGTGACGGCGACAGGGAGATGGGGAGTGCCAAATTTCTGCTGGTAGGTGAGGATGGAGAATCTAGAAGTCAACAGGGTGGCTGGATTACCGTGTTCAATCAAATAGCGGTGGTGGATGAAACAAATTGGGGAAAATCTACCAAGTCGCATCAAGTCCATTTCGAACATCGATGGTCGTCCATTGAAAATTTTTCGGAACTGCTCAGAGAATGGGCCACTTGGTTTTTGGTCCGGCGGTGGCTCCTACAAACATCTCCTGCCGTGGCCATCGACTACAGGCGGAGAAGGCCAGCTGGTTGGGGCAAATTTGGGTATACATACTTTGGCGACTAGGAGTTCTACTTGTTGGGTTACTCTCAGCTCTGTAGCGAGCCCTCATAAGTTTCAAGGTCTAGCTCGAATGCATTTCTCTCGGCTCTCTCCCTGTCCTGGATCTCTCTGTCCCCGCTCTTCTAACAAGTCATTTGCTTGTGCTACTTCAAGACTTGCCGTAGTAGTGCAAAAACCCTCCCAAGGTCTTGCAACCATTGATGTAGTTTGGAACGTCCAACTTCTCGTTGATGGAATGGGCGCCGTCGTCGCCTCTTCCCATTGGCAACAACAAAACGTCAACACCCAACTCCTGCTCGAAAGTGAGGGTGATAGGGATCGAGCCACCTTCTCTGGTAAAGTCTGGAACAACGTTCCACACATCTTGGGTGGCCTTGGAAGCGGCTGTGAAGGAGTCGTTGAAGGGGTTGGACACCCAGTAGGCACCGTCGTGGATCAACTCGGTCTTAATGGTGTTAGGAGACTTCAATTCAGCAAACTTGGCGTTACAGTGGTTGATCACCAACTCGTCCAACTTGGCAGATTCGATGTTAGGAACAGTTCTGATGGAAAACTTTCCAATGACCTTGGCAGGAATCACAGTCTTGGCTCCAGAACCGGAGAAGGCGCCTTCGATTCCGTGCAACGACAAAGAAGGGAATCTCCATCTGTGTTTCAACACGTCCTGCTTGGTGGCGTGCAAGCAAGTGCTCGAGCCGGTGGCAGCGTTCAATTCCTCAACAGAGAAGTCAATGGCATCGTACAATGCGTTTTCCTTGTCGGTCAAAGGGGCAACCATTTCCTTGATGCCCTCGATCTGGATTTGGCCTTGAGAGTTGACCAACGAAGACATCACTTGAATCAAGTCGGTCATGGGCTCGGCAATGGTACCGCCAAAGACACCACTGTGTAAGTCTGCGGCTGGCCCGTTGACGATGATCTGGTAGTAGTTGCACCCTCTCAACCCGTAGGTCAAGACTGGCTTGGTGGTCCCGAGCCAGTAGTTGTCGGAAATGGTGACCTGGTCGACCTTGGCAAAGTACTGCTTGGCTTCCTGTGCAATCAAGCCTTCCAAGCCCAAGGAGCCACTTTCCTCCATGCCCTCGAAGCAGACCACCAAGTTGACGGGGAACTCCCATCCCAACTCCTTGTGGGCCTGGATGACGTTCAACCATCCCAAAACAGGACCCTTGTCGTCGGTGGAGCCGCGGCCGAAAAGAATGTCGTTGACCTCGTCGTGGTGCATGGTGAACGGGTCGGTGTTCCAGCCGTCGTCCTTCAAGGCCGGCTGGACGTCGTAGTGGCCGTAGACCAAGACGGTCTTTTTGGCAGGGTCTTCGCCGAATCTGGCCAACACGACGGGAGGCAAGTCCAAGTTGGGGTCGGCGACCGGCGGAGGCTGCTTGCCCAATTCCCTGAGCTGGATGTCGGTGAACCCCAAGGTGGTCAACTCGCCGACCAAAAAGTGGGCCATCTTGACCACCTGCGGTCTGAGGGTCTCATCCCCTGAAACAGACGCAATGGCAATGGCGTCTCTCAAGCGGTTGATGAACTGTGGCTTCAACTCGTCGATCTTGTCGAACAACGGCTGTAAGGGCAACTTTTCGTACGATTCACTCATGGTGGCGGGTGCGGTGGCGGTGGTGGGTGCGGTGGTGGGTGCGGTGGTGGTGGAGATGGAAGAGCTCAAGGTGTGCCGCTGGCTCCGTCGGATGTTGCAGTGGTGTCGCACGGCACCAAAAATGCGCGACCCAAATGCGACGCAGCTCATCCTTTGCCTTGCATGTACGAGTGCCGTTGGTACCCGGGCATCATAAGCCGATGGGGCTCACCGGCCGCCGACATCCGTCCAGCGGGCACAGACTGGGCGTCGCTCAGGCTCAGACGGCCGCCGGGCTCTCCCCGCTTCTCTTGATGACACTTTGCTCCTTCCTCATTGGACAGCCGGGGCCTCAACCCAGCTGCAAAAGTGCCACGCCACGTACAGGCTGCGTTTCGTGGCAAAACCTCAACTCCCTGGCTGCCGGGCCCCAGGGCACCAGAACGCCTGGCGCCATAACCGCCTGTGCCCAGCGCCAGGGTCGTCGCTGTACCCTTCCCTTTTGCGTCTGACACAAGGCCCCAAACGCAACGCAGCCACAGGCTACTTTTCTGCGGCGCACGATCTAGTATAATCGCTTGTATCCTCCGGTCTCTTCCCCCATGTCACTGAGCTCCTCCTTCGAAGATGACGGCGACTTTTCCATTCTCTCGTTCATCAACGGAGAAGACGAGCGGCCGCCCAAGAAACGGCTCCGGTCCGATGCCCCGCCGGAGCCAATTGAGCCGCCAAAGTTCACCGCCGCGTCCCGTCCGGTCGATCTGCCCGAGCTAGATGAAGAGTTCCAGATCAGATTGCCCAGCATATTTGAGTTCGATGCCAAACGAAATGAAAAAGTGCAGGTCACGTCCATACAGTTCAACCAGGAGGTTGCCAGCGAAGAAGCGAAGATACGGCAAGAGTACGACTCGTTGATGAGTCTACGCAAGCAGCTTTTGGCAGAACTCAATGACAATGGCTCAAACCATGCGAAGGTGTTCTCGGCGGAGCTCAACCATGATTTGGTGGAACAGCTTCTCAAGCGTACCTTCAAGCGCCGCGACGGATACGCTCTCGATAGGCACTTGTACTTCTTTCGCACCCCGGGTCGAATCGACAGTTTGGACTGTCAGTTACCATTCAGAATAAACAGCTTATTCTTCAATCAAATGGATACGAAAGAAAGGAGGAGTCGATTGCTCAAGAGGTTGAAGCCTGTAATGCCCCAGTTTATCAACCATGTGATACTGAATGTTCACAACATCAACCAGTTGAGACAAGTGTGTCATTTACTTGAGGAGTTGCCCACAGACAAAAGCGGCTCATCGGATAGCGATGCATTCCTAAAGCTCATGGACTTGGTGGGTGGTACCATGGACTACGTGTCTCCCAAAAGAGGCACCTCTAGCATTCCTATCAAGTTGGGACAAGTGAACAATAATCCCAGGTTGAGTTTGATGAGATCCCGAATTGTGATCAACTACTTCTTAGCACAACCAGTGGATGAAAAGCTACATGAACAAATCACTGAGGTGATTATGTTGATCTTGAGCGATTTTAACGTCAATGAGTGCGAGTTCGACGAGTTGTGCAATTTCATCCAGTCGGTGTTTCCAAAGCTACTTGAGAGCTTCTCCTCCAGAATCGCAACCGACTTTTACACTCAGGATGACTTCTGCTATAGCTTCTTCGCCACCATGAGATATCTCAAAACTCGCATCTACAGTGACTCCGACTCGACCCTAAGAGTACGAAAATATGATCATGAGATGCATTTCAATATCATACGGCTATTGAACATCAGCTTTGCCGACCACAGGCTGGAACTAATCCAGTGTGTGGTCAACTGCATCAGTCTCCACTTCATCAAGGGGTCGCTGAGCGTCGAGGGCTATCGAACCGAACATGACCTACAGTTGACCCCCACAAACGCGGAGATCAAACACATTCTTGATTCGTTGAAGAAATTGGACATCTTGAAAGCTCTTGAGGAGAGTGCAATTGACCGGATTGGAGACTTCTACAATAGCTACTACAAAATAGGGATGCTTCAGTTCGTCGTCCTACGGCCCTATGTGAGGAACCGGGTGATGCACGGCGACAGCGACGAAGACCTTCACGAGGATATCAGAAGGGAAAACGTTGACCGTTTGAGAGAGCTTGTGTCGATGTTGAACGACTTCCGCAACCACATATACTCGAGCATAAAGGGAGTGATTCACACTGAGCCAAACGATAACGTGTTCGACCGAGAGGAGATTGTCAAGTACGTCACCGAGAGCTACTACGTGATGAACTACATGTGCACCAAATTCGAAACGGACCTTCAAATGATCAAAGACGACATCTTCTATAGCTAGAGGTAATTGTACATAGCGCGCATTTGCACATGTAATGGAGGCAGAGTTGGAAGGGCTGGTCCCGAGCAGTGGAAGCGGTCTCCGGCTACGTGGCACAAATGCAGCGAAGCCACTTGCGGGCCCAATGGGGCCAAACCCCATCGAGAATTCGGGTGTACTAACTGAGTCATAACTATTGTGGATTTTGCAATTTCAGCGCACTGGCCGTCAACGTGGTGAGGCAGGAACGAGCTCAATATATACCACTTTTCCCCAGCCGGACTTAATACAGAGCACCAGCGACGGGAGCAATTCGCAGCATGAGTAACGAAGTCACGTACGTAAACCCGGAGATTGAATCCAAAGCACCCGGCACCGAAGTCAGGTTGCCCCACGGGTTTGGGCCGCTTCCCCCCAGCGTCAAGAACCCCAAGATCTTCTACTTTGACATCGACAATTGCCTCTACCAGAGGACCACCAAGATCCACGACATGATGCAGGTCAAAATCCACCAGTACTTCAAGGACAATCTTCAATTGAACGACGAAGATGCCCACAACTTGCACATGACCTACTACAAAACGTACGGGTTGGCCATTGAAGGGTTGGTGAGAAACCACAAGGTCAACGCCTTGGAGTACAACGAAAAAGTGGACGACGCCTTGGACTTGAAGTCGGTCTTGGAGTACAACCCCGCGTTGAGACAGCTTCTCCTTCAAATCAAGAAGGACTACGACTACGACTACTTCTGGTTGATCACCAACGCGTACAAGAACCACGCGCTTCGCGTGATCTCGTTCCTCGGCTTGGGGGATCTTTTTGATGGGCTCACGTACTGTGACTACTCGAAGTTCCCCATTCTGTGCAAGCCGATGCCCAAGTTCTTCCAGCACAGCTTGGCCTTGACCAACGTGGACTACAATGACCCGTCCGTGTTGAGTAGACAGACTTTTGTGGACGACAGCGAGATCAACGTCAAGGCCGCCCACGACTTGGGATACGGCCATGTGATCCACTACGTCGAGATCGAAGACGAGTACAACAAGTTGGTCGCTAGAGACGACTTCCCCAAGTACTACGGTGACGGCTCAGACAGGTCCAAGATCAGAATCGTCAGGGACATTCTTGACTTGACAAAGGTCTTGGACAAGTAAGTCATTAGAGTGCCGGTCAGCTACTGTATAGTATAGAATTTAGAGCGCTATAGACTAGCCACTACCCAGAAGAGACCTGCAAACCATTACGCTGGAGCAGCGACGGTACTTTTGATGATGTAATCGGACAAAGTGTTATCGCTCCAGAACTACGATCTACTGAACAATGTGCACCGAGTAACATTTCGCAGATCGCTCTTCTATCACCCGTTCAAGACCCCGGACGAACCAAGGCCTCTGCACCACCAAGGCCACTACACTACCAAGACTCAGCACCAGACTTCAGGACCCCCATATCAGAATGACTTCGAAAGGTAGAATCTTGTTCTTCCACGGGTTTACCCAGACGGCATCCATGTTCTACGCCAAAACGTCGGCGTTGAGGAAGAAGTTGATCAAGTTGAAATACGTGCCGGTTTACTTGAACGGCCCCGCCAAGCTTACCCCGGCCGACTTGCCGGGCGAGTCGGCCGCCAAGTTCAACTCCGAAGTCTCGGACGAGATTTCCAATAGGGCATGGTGGGTCAAGAAGAACAGAGACAACGCCGAAATCAGCTTGGAGGAAGCTTTCGAAACCATCAGGGACTACATTGAGAACGGGACCGTCATCGACGAAGACGGATCCGGCAAAAAGGTGGTTGGCACGGACGACGAGAGAAAATTGCCTATAGTGGGGATCGTTGGCTTTTCCCAGGGAGCTGCCCTAGGCGGGTTGATCGCTCACAACTTCTCGTCAATGTTCAATTTGCCTCCCGATGACTTCAAGTTTGCAGTCTTGTACTCAGGATTCAAGATCGAGACCGACAAGGCTTCTGGTAACGACAGGTACGACAACTTGTACTGTGATCCCACGACCCCAGACCTGACTTTCAAGTACTTGCACGTTTATGGTGAGTTGGATACTGTTGTCGACGAAGCGAAAGGAATGTCCTTCTACAACATAACAAAGGGGAACTCCGAGCTTCTTTCTCACCCGGGAGGGCACTTTGTTCCCAACTCACGTCTAGTGATCGACCAAGTCACCAATTGGATCCACTGCGTAGAGGAAGGAGAGAAAAAGGAAGAAAAGAAGGAAGAAAGCTTGGACGACATCATGAGCATGATGGACAATTTGGGAAAGGCTTGAGACCATGGAGCGGTCTCGTATCGGACACTCGCTTGGTTTCAAGTCGCCAGTCACCCTTGCACGGCTGGTATGTCAAGTACATCTCTTAGATAGGTGCATTTCGGATTATAGACAGACATATATACTTTTGCCAACCTTCAGCGGACCTCTATTATCTATGGATCGGCTCAAAAGCTCTACAACTCATCGTGCTCGATCTTTTTGGCGGGCTTCTTGCCAGCCCTTATTGCTGAGAAGTGTTTCTTTTCTCTCTTGGACAAAGGACCTTCCAATGGCTTGGCTCCAGTGAGCTCGACAATCCACTGGGAGATCTTGAGCTTGTCGTCAAGTCTGTCTGACTTGTCGTACTGCACGAATTCCCCGGTCTTCTCGTCAAGGTATAACAATGCCGGAAGAGTCACGCCCTCGGGTAAGTTGAGCTCGCGGTCAACGAGTTGAAAGGAGGTCTGTTTCAAATTTTTCTCGGTGACCATCGCAAACTTGAGATCGGTGGTAAAGTCAATAGCCAAGCTTTTGAGCAAGGGGCTGATCTGCTGGTTTTTGGTTATCAAAAGAAACTTGTGGCTGTCCTTGTTGGCTTCAAACCAGGTCTTGACACCTTCGGTGTTCAAGTTGGAGAACTTCTTGATGTAGTTCTTGATTCTGCTCGAGACAAAAGCACTCATGGCCTTGACGGTTCTTTCGCCGTTGTAGGACTCGCTGACGTGTCTGTATTTCAGCTGTGGCTTGCCCTCGACGTACTTTGGAGCTCTGAAGACCAAAAGCGTTGGGTACCCTTGCACCTGGTACTGGGCACAGAGGTTCTTGTTGTAGTCCTTGTCACAGTTGACGGCCGCGACGTTGGTAGCAAGCTGGCTTTTGCTGTGCAAGAACTTGCCCAACTTGGTGTAGACGGGCTTCAATCTTTGACAGTACCCACACCATGGAGCGTAGAACTTGACTATGGTGGTGTAGTTGGTTTGGTGGACCACCTTGTCGAAGTTGGCTGCGGTGAGCTCATAGATGTTGGGGTCGTTCTTGTACTCGTCGCCACTGGCTCTGGCTAGAATGACCGCAAACTGGAGCAAAAACGTCACGAGATAACCGGCAAGCATTGTTGAGGTGTGATGAGTGGAGCCAAAATGACACCTAAAAGATGTTCGAGATAAATGCGAAAAACGGAACTGCCTACAGCGAACACAATCACTAATATACAAGGTAGCATTAACCATAGTTAACTATATAGGGCTCGAGCCGGCGATTGCTCGGTCGCGCCTGCGTCTGCGCTCGGGAGTAATCCCCTTCAAAGGGCCACTTATCGGGCCCCCACTGTTTCAGTTCTCGTGGTTTGCGTTGACGGCTCGCATCAAATGTACACACCAACATAGTTAGAGAGCACAATTGAGCCTGCGCCAAGCGACAACGAGGACACCAAGGCGTAGAAGACGTACAATGCGGGGTTTTGGGTCTTTCTGTCGCTCAAAAAGGTCAACGTCAAGAAGGTGAATGCTGTTTGTTAGTGTCGTGGTTCGGGTCGCGTAGCCCAATCATACATACCAACTACCGACAACAAGAAGAGATACAAGCCGGCCTGGTTGTTCCAGGCACTAGTCTCGACCGCGCTGGACCCAGAGCGGAAGAGCTTGGTGTATTCTTTGTATTGCGCTCCGATACTCATGGTGTGGTGTGTGGAAGGCAGAACACGGTGTACTTGACAGCTAGCCCTAATTTTGAGAACACCTCCATTCGATTTCGCGATCCACGACCTGATACGACAAAAGTGCTCTGTTGGTTCAACCACAGTGAACAGCGCCAACAACTGCAATGAGTGACAGCGGATGGAACACCATTGACTCCGATGCCGTAAGTACCGTGCACAACTTCCGTGATATCGTGCTAACTCTAGAAACAGGGTGTCTTCACCGAATTGGTAGAAAAGTTACAGGTGGAAGACGTTCAAATCAATGACTTGTACTCCATAGACTCAGACTCGTTGCAAGAACTCGATCCCCTTTACGGGGTGATTTTCCTCTTCAAGTACGGCAAGGTCGACCGAGCATACGCCAAGGACGGTAACAAGCCTTTGGCCGGAACGTATGACACCTCCTATCAGGAGAATGGCATTTTCTTCGCGAATCAGACCATACAGAACGCATGTGCCACCCAGGCAGTCTTGAACATTCTTTTCAATAAGGGTGACCAGCTCAATTTGGGAAGCGAGTTGAGCAACTTCAAGTCCTTCATTGATGGATTTGATAGTGAGATGATCGGAGACACTATTTCAAACAGCGAATTGATTCGGACCGTTCACAATTCGTTCTCCTCCCCGTCCTTAATTGCTGACGACGATAGAAGGCCACCCCCTCCTGACGCAGAAGACAAGAACGACGGGCTCTTCCATTTCGTTGGATACTTACAATTGAACGGCCATATCTACGAATTGGACGGCCTCAAGTCATATCCGATTAAGCATGTTGAATGCTCCAACAAGGAGCAATTTTACGAGCGGTTGCCTCACGTAATACAAGAGAGAATTGCCAAATACGACCAGCAGGAGTTGCGATTTTCACTTTTGGGAATCACAAATGACAAGTTGAAGTACTACCGCGAGCTCAACGACCCCATCGGTATCAACAACGAGCTACTCAAGAGAGAAACTTGGAAAAACGAAAACGAACTCCGCAGACATGACTACACCGGTCTCATGGTTGAGCTATTGAAGAACATAAGTAAAGAAAGTGATGATCAACAATGGAACCTGCTTTTGGAAAAAGCCAGGGCAAAGGGTCAATCGGATATCTTGAAAAGTTTCACTGCTTCTAGGGGATCAAACTAAGGGTAGGATTTGATATTCTAGCTCAGTACATACATCTATTCATGAAAAGTACAAGTGTCGTGAAAGCCTTTATTCGTAGCTTCCAAAACTGAAGAGTCCTCCCCCTGGACCTCTACTATGTCTGGAGAAGTAATCAAAGTCGATACTGACAGCATTACCCAACAAAATAGCTCTTTGGTCGAGGGACAATGGACCAGCTACCTCCGGGTACATGTCACCGAGGCCGGCAAAACTGGCAGGGTCCATCCTGATTATGTACACACCGGAGTCAGTAAACATTTCTCTACCCAAACCAACCCAATTTCTGTCTACCGAAGCAATGACCTCACCATCTTGGTTTCTCACTGGGAAGTCAAACGACAAGAATGGTGCGTCGATAGCTCCGTACTGATTATAGTCATTTGTTACCTCGTCTTCCAATTTGAAGAGATTGTATCTTCTTCTCCACAAGTGCCAACTCTGGATCGACTCACCGAGGTTTTCAAACATCAAGTTGTTGTTCTCGTCATACCCCGGTAAGAAAGCCTTGATGTGCGAGTTGATGAAGGAGAATGGTCTTTTTATGGTCAAGAGGAGGTCGCCGTGCATGTTGAACACATCGATGTCGAACGGTCTGTGAAGCTTGAAGAACTGTCTGCCCAAAACCTTCAATATTCCAACATCTTTCTCTTCCATGTATGCTATTTGTTCTCCCATTGAGTTCATGATTTTGTACCTGTTGGCCTGTTCAAACCCCAAAAAAACATTCATGAATTCGACTTGTCTCTCGATGACCAAGGTCGGCTCCCGCAAGATCTCATAGATGCCATCCTCGGGTGTAATGATTCCATTTGGATTGGGCACCTTCTCGAACACCGTGTGGTCCGACGCTGGGGTATGCGCAAACTTTTCGCTGTCACTGGACGGGTGCTCTTTGTAGGAAAACTCCTGCTGGGCTCTGTTTGAGTTGAAACTTCTGACCTCCTCTTCAGAAATCTCTTTCGCCACTCTGGTTCTGTTCACTCGAGGAAGGCTGTTAGGTTTTGTAGTGGAGAGAAACCTGTGTGCCACTGCTTGTTTCGGAAGCAGCAATATCGGCGACTTGACCCGCTGCGATAGTACCGACTGTAGCAATGGACCGGCTTTATGGCGTAGAAACATTTGGAATGGACACTCTGCTGAATTGGCAGAGGAAACAGTTGAAGGATGGCAATTCTGTTCGATACAGGTTGCATCACGTGATTCTGGTGGCGGGTTGATAAGCCAGGACGGGTCGAAGACCGGACCCGTCAGCGAGCAGTGTTAGGTACAGGAAGTAGAGATCAAGATGGCCACAGTGAAGCAGCAGGCTACGGCCGTTGGCTCGGTGGCCAAGAACACGATTGGCAACGTGACGTCGTCAGCTTTGGTAGTACTCTGAGCTTCAAGAGGCCGCTCTGATTGCGAAAGCCGAAGTGCTTGAGCCGATCGAGTAGCTGCAGAACAAGTGGCTGCTGAGTGTCAAAGCACTGAACAGCACGGTCGGGAACTTCGAGTCAGCTGATGTAGACACTCGCCCGGTGTTCTACGTGGGCTTGGCTTCTGTCCGGTGTAGTACTTCGAGAAGGGTTGGTAAGTGGGGGGTTCTCAACGGTTGCAGAAAGTAATCTCCAGTAGTTAAAATGGAACCTTCGTAATTGCAGGCACCAGTGCAAGCCGGCAGGCCAAGCCGGCAATACACCTACATTGATCTTGCACCAGCCATGTGATATTGAGCGAAGAGATTTATCCAAAGTCCGAGGACCCAGGGAGCAGGAAACCTTATCTTCCGTTTGGCCCGGCCGAGCTGTGCATCAGAGTGCACCGAATTCAGGCACTCCGAGTCGGAGTACAAACGAAACTCTCGAGAAAGCCCCTGCCGTTGGCGTCTCGGTGACTTGTCGGGTGCCTGTGCGTCGTCTGGAACCACCAGCCACGAGTCTCTGCACTGCCCTCCTACTGCTCTGTCTCTGCACTGCCCTCCGGCTGCTCGGTTCCTCGTGCAGCCCACCGAGACCGTGTGGGGGTGGTGCATTGGTGTCTGCCCGTCGATCGAAGCGTCACAAGTAACGGTGCGGCACGTGACTTGTGTCACGCCAACCGTCGTTAGAATCGCACATGAAATATGCTTCTGTCGCATCCGCTCCATGACTCGTGAGTCACCCAGTTCCGTTGGAGCGAGGCCCGATCAAGCGCCTTTTTTTCTGCCTCGGCGCTTCGGAATTTCAATGCTGCAAAAGCAGCTTCTACGAGACTCGACGCTACAGGCAGCTGTGGAGGAATAAATAATTTTTCGATGTGGTGGCCGTAACCTACTCTAACTTTTTGACGACAGGAAGCTGGGCGGGCTTGTTGCCGTTCAAAGCGTCCTTTATGAACTCATACACTGTGAAGGTGACAGCCTGGCCCGGGGCCACTCTCATAATTCTTGGGGTGATACCCTTGTACAAGGCAGCAGTTCCCTCCTCCTTGATCAACTGTCTACCGATCATACCGATCCGGACCAATCCAGACTCGTTGGATGCATAAGTTGTTTTCTGTAATCTTGTCTTGATGGTGTCCAAGGGCGCGTTGGACAACGGACCCAAGGCACCGGAAACCAAACCAATCAACGAGGTTTCCCAGGCAGGCAACACGTCGGTGTTGTGGTATCCCTGCAAGTACTCCTTGATCTTGGAGTACACGGTGAAGTTGACACCTTGGTTGGTGGCCTGTCTGGCGGCGGTCAAGGAGACACCTCTGTAGAGGGTCTTGAAACCCTCTTCCTTGACAATAACGTAGGCGGCGTGAGGGGCGTTTCTGTACTTGGGCACATCCAATGGGTCGGCCATGGAGTGATGCTGGGCTTGCAATCTGATCTTGACGACTTCCATGGGGTTGACAACCAACACAGCCTCGGTGATACCTGCACCGACACCGGCAATGAATGTGTTGCCGGTGGAAATGGATCCATCGGGGGCGTACAACAAGCCTCTGTAGAACTCGTAGGACGAGAATCTAAGGGCCATCTTGGGAACGATCCCAATGACCACGGCCCCCAAACCCTTGTACAATGACAAGAACGCCTCCTTCTGGACAATGTTGATACCGGTCTTGATGAAACCAGGGGGCTTCTGGCCCGACTTTCTGTACAACTGCATTCTAACCTTGACTGTGTCCAAAGGGTGGCAGCACAAGGCCTCGAACAACCCGGCGGTACCTCCCGCGATCAAGTCGGTGACGGATGTCCCTTTTTTGTCTTTGCTGGCCATGGCTAACTATGGGTGTACAGGATGATATGTGTGAGGCGAGAACGTGGGGTGGTGGGTAATGAGCGGAAAGATGCTAAAAGGGGGTTCAACGAGAAAACTGATGAACGATTCGTATTGAAGAAAAAAAACAGTACTGAAGACTTACAATTTCCTAGCAAAGTGTCGATTCGGTACTATTTATATTGCAGCGCCTGTCTCAATCTCGGCCCCAAGGCTAGTGTGAAAATTGGAGCTGGGGCGGTTCCCTTTCCCCGAGGGGTTTCGCATGACGGTGTTTTTGTGTCGTCTTCGTACATGAAACTGTTCCATCCGCGGGCCCTTTGCTGGGGGTGGTCGAGCAGCGCTGCACACTAAAGGGGCCGTCGGTCATTGGATCCCGAGCGTGCTCCATGACGAGCGGCGCCCGGCAGCCGTGGCGGTCGCGACCTGCGGCGTCATCACCCCGACGTTCTGGACTCGCGGGGGGGCCGCCGGCCGCTCCCTCAGTGTGGGGCCGGCGCCTGGCGTGCCGCAATCGGCCGCCAGATGTACCCCGGTTTTTTTCTCCGTCGTCTGCTTTTTCCATCGGACGCCACTTTTGTCGGTGGCCTTGGAATTTCGGTGTTTTAGCCACCATGGTTGTTGAGGTTTGTTCCGGGGCCGTATTTTATTCTGGTCCCGGCCAGCGGGAGCCGGCAATCTCACACCATGCCCACCCCCACCTGGTCGTTGTAGTAGTCCTGCTTGCTGAGAAGCAAGCCTAGGTACTGGTCGAGGCGCTCCGTGAGCATGACTAGCGACTCCCGCACCACCGCTGGTAACAGGTGGTCGTGGCAATCGTGTTGTGGCTGCTGGGGTTGCTGCTGGTGCTGCTGGACATGGCGCAAAAAATCGTCGGCCGAATTGTGGGGTAAGCGCATCTCGCGAAGAAATGTGAGGTGTCTTCGCAATGACATGTCGATGTCGCAGATGATGCGAACTCGGCTCCGGTCGAGCTCCTGGCTGCGCCAGATCTCGTGGCACGTACTCGACCTGAAAAACTGGTAGAGAACATGGTGGCTATTGTTAGTAGTTATGACGCGTTGGGTAACTCTTGGTCTGGGGATGCGCCGGGTTTGTTTGTGCGGTTTTGGCCGGGGAACAAGCCCGAGCCTTCGACTGTGTACGTACCGGTTTGCGTGGATCGCCGGCAACTCCGTTTGGGACGTGAACACTCCTTCCGAGATCAAGAGATGGGTTAGAATCTCGACAATGAGTGCAGGAACCGGGGCAGTCGCTTGGGTCCGGAGCTTAGCATCGCTCACCACCACCGGAACCAAAGTCCGGGAGTACGGCTGGGTATCCATTCCGGGCGTGTGCCGATGCAGTTCTGGCAACAAGCTCGTGTCGAGTCTTGCTTCGAGCTCTACAATCGTGTGTACGGGATTCACGACTCTGTGTATCGTGATCAAGTGACTCTGTGGGCTCGCATTTGTACACAAATTGCAGAAGATTCAGCTAATTGCGAAATCTACCAGTGAAAAAAATTGTGATTGTGTCTAACCTAAAGCCTTGCAAATGTACTTTGATGGCGGCCACTCCGAGTTTTCGGGGCCATGCTTTACACTCTACTCACTGAAGCGTGTTACGTTTGCTCTCCTCATTCAATCATATACTTGAAGCGAACCGCTCCAAAGCTCAGAAATCCTCACTAATGCTACAGCTCAACTTAGTTTTAGGTAATATCGTTACATTATCTTGAAATCTACTCAAGCGCTATTTATGGCCGCGGCAGCGTTAGCAGACGCCACGTTTGGCTCCAACTTTTCTTCCTTTGCATCCTCCTTCTTCAATTCAGTCAACCGCCTTGCTTCTTCGTGGATTTGTTTCACGTCTGTCACCACGCCTTGGTAGAACTCGTGCACCTTGGCTCCGTAAGGATGGTTGGCGGCCTTCTCATAGTAGTGGGAGAGCTTGTTGCCGTACGACGACTTGGCAAACTTGGCACCCCATGATCCCAAAGTGTCTTGGGCTTTGGCTATGTTCTTGTTTGCTGTCGATTCGGGTTGTTCAAGATGGATGTACTTGTCGTTTAAGGAGGACAAAAAGCTCTTGAAGGAGGTACTGATACCCTTTTCTTTATCCACTTGTATCGACTTCTCTACCACCTTGTCGCTGATAACGTATCCACTACTAAGCAATTGGGCCATGATGGCATACTTGGGCTTTTCTTCCTGCGAAATGTCGTCGTAGTTGTCGTCACCGGTGGTGGTAGAGCTACTGGTCTGGACCTTGTGGTCTTCGGTGAACTTGGTCCCGGTGCCGGCAGCATCCGCGTAGTCTGGAGGTGCGTCAGTGGACGCTGACGAGCCATGTACTTCTGTCACCACAATTGGGACTCCGTCCAACTCCGCATCGTTGAGCAAAACAGCAGTGCTCAAGGCTTTGGCAGATTCAAACTGGATTTCGTACGACTTGAACTTGTCGCTCTTGTCGTCCTTCGACAACTCGATGGACTTGATCTTACCGCAGAACGAGAAGAACTCTTGCACTTTGGCAAGCGGAATGGTGGTTGGAATATGGGAGGCGATGATAGTTGTCATTTTCGGGAGTATGCAGCTGGTCGGGTGTGCGGTGTTTCTTTTGAATCAATTGGTATTGGACTTATTGATTAGGTTGATAAGCTTTTCAATTCTTACTGAACTTTTCAACGTATTTGGGATATTTGCCACTCCTTTTATACCATTTGCTCTTGACACGATTCAGGGGTAGCAATGCAGATGCTAGAGACTGGCTGCACCCTCGACCACCCGGTTACGTAATGGCGTCATCCACGCTTATGTAACGCTATGCATGTTTTCGATCGTCGCATCATCACTTTTTTTCACAGCCACGATACCTTTGTGTACAAAGGAGGGGAGTGACTCGCTGCACGAAGACGTAGTGCCAGAATGTCGAATCTGCAGCACAGTTGGCCGATGCAGCCGTTTACAAAATGTGGTCGTTGAAGCTTTTTATATTGTGGCCGCGTGTCTAGTGCGCCACTGTTATACAATCTACAATAAGGTCTGGCCCAAGGCACATCTACCAAGAGCACAAGCAGCACTAACGGTGTCTAAGATGTGCTCCTCCGTGTCTGCTAACAAGGGGTTGGTTTCGACGATGTCCATGGAGCTCAACAAGCCCGTTTGAGCAACGTCCTCGGCAATGAACAAACCTTCTCTCAAGGACAAACCGCCCTCGACACGAGTGCCTGTGGCGGGCACAAACGATGGGTCGATAGCGTCGACGTCGTAGGACAAGTGGATGGGGTGCTTTCTGTCCGGGTTGACGGCGTCCAAGGCCATCTCGACGACCTTCCCAATGCCGTACTTGTCGACGTGGTACATGGAGAAGGCGGGGATGTTGTACTTTCTCAAGATGGCCTTCTCACCGTCGTCCACGTCTCTCAAGCCGATGTAGACCAACTTGTTTGGCTTCAAGTTCTGGGGCACCCACTTGAATTCAGGAGGGTATGATTCCGGCTCAATACCCATCACAAAAGACATAGGACATCCGTGCAAGTTACCCGACTCCGTGGAGCTTGGGGTGTTGATGTCAGCGTGAGCGTCGATCCAAAGCACACAGGTCTCGGGGTTGTGGTCCAAGGCAGCGCTGACGGTGGCGGAGCCGATGGAGTGGTCTCCGCCCACGGTGAGAGGAAACGAGTCGTTTTCCAAGCTGGACTTGACGGCGTGGTGTATTTTCTTGCAGCACTCGGACACGATGGCGGCATTTTTCACTCCGAACTTGTCCTTCTCGTTGGACTTCAAGGACTCGTAGTTGGTATCGCTCAAGGGGTGGCTGACGGTGGTCTTCCAGCCCAAGGACTCGATCTGCTTCTGGAACCCGGCGTTTAGTATGTACTGGGGCCCAAGCTCCACGCCGCCCTTTGGCTGCCCGCCGGAGAAGGGAGCGGTTATGATGGTAGCGTTTCTGTTGGGGTGGAATTTGTATTGAACTGCGCGGTTAGTCGGTGCACCGGGACCGCCGTGAGCAGCTGCTCGGAGGGGCTACTTACTAGACATGGTGGTAAAGAAGTATGGTTGAATATGCGTGGAGGGAAAGTCCGGCCCCCAGTATTTATAAGTATCTCGTTTCATTCGCGCCCATTATCGAAGCCATTATCGAAATCTGTATAGAGCAGCCGGAACCGAAAATCGCGCACGCCTAGAGTTTGAGGCCGGGCGCCGCGCGCCGCCGGAAAGAGACCGCGAACGGCGGTCGCACTAACGCTGCGATTTCGATCATGCCGCCGGCGGGCGCTGAGGGCATCGACTCACTAAAGGAAAGTCACGGAGATGGGCCCCAGCGCGTCCAGTGGGGTAGGCGGAAAGGTGTCAGCACCGCACGGTTCCGCTGCTTGCCGAGCGGAAGTGTCTTCCGGCGTGCTGCCCCGCAAGAATTTCGGCTCCAGGCGCCTCTTGCCAGTTAGGCCGCCAGGCTTCTTTGCGAGATTATTCGCCCAGTGGGGCTTGTGCTTAGGCTTGTGCTTAGGCTTGAGCTTAGCGGGCTTGTTGACTGGCTTGGGTAATTTTGTCGCTGCGAGTTTTGCAACTGCCATAGCCCCAGCCCGCAATCCGTCAACAGTTGCGAAGTGGCGGCCGGCGGCGGACGACCACCCAGGATAGGGTTGACACGTCTATGTGCAGGCACCAGCCCCGGCGGCGGCGGCGGGCCTCGCCTCCGCAGCAGCCCAAATTCCCTCATCCCACCGCTAAGCATCTCGCCAGGCTGACGGGCAGGCGACCGGTTTTTTTTGCAGCACCGGCGGCAGCCCGGCGGCGACGGCCTCCAGCGCTGGCGGTGTTCCCCTCCGCTGGGTGGTCATTCACACCGCGGGCGGAGAGGGCACAATCCCTGGATTGTTAGCCGGTGCCTGGCGGTCCTGCAGACGGCGCCGTCGCTTTTCTATATTTGGTTATCTACGACGGGCTAGACTAATTTGGAACATCATCTCGAGAGAAACTCTCACGTGGCTCCATCGACCAGACACACGTTTTCCATAGTTTGGGGCCAGACATATCGGCGTACGAACGACAGATCGTTATTGGTCCACAACCCTCCCCAACCTTTGGGCCCGAAATCAAGAAAAAGACCCCCCGCCAGCTCCTTTTTCGCCGGCCAACCCCGTCTTGAGATCGCCCTAATCTATTACTCCAGCTGCTTACCCCCCGTGCTAGGCAGATCAAGCCCTTTTTTTTTACTTGAACCCAATCAACCGCCACGATGAAGTTTGGCAAGACCTTTCTAAACCACCAGATCCCAGAATGGTCCATCTTCTACATGAACTACAAGCATTTGAAGAAGATCATCAAGAACATCGACTCCTCGCTCAGCGACTCCGAGGAGCCTGTTTCGGAAGTCTTGACCTCAATCTTGTCCACCTTTTTCTTCGAGTTGGACAGAGACATCGAGAAGGTCAACGAGCTCTACAACACCAAGTTCAAGGAGTACAACAGACGGTTGCAAAGAATCATCCAGATTCTCGGGTACTCCCAGGGCGCCATCAACCACCAGATCGAGTCCAACGAAGAGTTGGATGAAATCATCTCCATCTTGCTCGAGTTGAGATCCATTCTCAGAAACTTGAAGTGGTTTGGTGAGCTCAACCACAAGGGTTTCATCAAGATCTTGAAGAAGTTGGACAAAAAGTTGACCACCACCCTTCAGTCCGTCGACTCAACCTCGGCGTCTAACTCTCTGAAGTTCTCCTTTGAGTTGTCCAATGACAACAAGGAAAACTATTTGTCGACAAGAGTCAACGCGTTGCCGTTTGCTAACGAAACAGAGTTGCTCTCGAGCTTGGATGTCATCAATGATATTCTCAACAAGTTGGGCGACGAAGAGGACGCAGTTGGTGAAGAGGAAACACCAGTCAAAAACTTTGAGTTCTTGAAGATCGGCAACAGAAGAAGGTACTCCTTTGACCAAATGTTTTTGGAACACTTCTATGAGTTGATCTACAAGGACTCGTCTGACGTTTTGCTCAAGGAAATGAACCAGGCCACGGCAAAATCAAAGTTTTCTCTCAAGTTCTTGATTTCCCTCCTTATAAAGTCCACGTTGGTCAACTCGACCAAGTGTACCGCTGCGATCTTTGAGTACTCAACTCAATTCGTCGCCAATGATCCAGCTTATGAAAACAATCCATTGTTTGATGCTTCCGATATAAGTGGCAGAAACTTCTTCCATCAGTTTATCACCAGTTTGGGTAAAAAGCAATTGGTGAAGCAACAGAAGGTTACTCCGGGTGAGCTGGCAGATGTCGCCCGGTTCATTGGTGCCAAGAATGGCCCAGATGGTGGAGACAATGAAACTGATGATGCTATCAACGGTTTGAAGCAAATGTTGAACTTGATGAGCACGTCCAATCTCCAATCTACCTTGGTTGCGAAGGACAATTATGCAAGGACCCCATTGCACTACTCTTGTCAGTACGGGTTGAAGGATGCCACTAGAATTTTGCTTGAGTACATCAGCTCTTGGAACCTTGTGGATTCTAACATCTCGATCGACTCGGTCGAGGCTTGGGGTGACCAAGAAGGGTTGACTCCATTGCACTTGGCCATCATTGGTAAACATCCTAAAACCACTGAGAATCTCATTGAATCGAATAAGTCAAAGCCCTTGAACTGCCCGATGCTTTTGTTGTTGGCAGTCAGACTCAACTCGCCGCTTATTTTGAACTCGTTAATTCTCCAAGGCAATATCAACATTGACTACACCGATGCCGAACACAACAATGAAACTGCCCTTTACATTGCCGCTAAGCTCAACTACTATCATTTGGTAGAGTTCTTGCTCGAGAACGGTGCCAATACCGAAGCTGGGGAAAATGTCTTCGGCTGGACTCCCATCTTCATTGCGGCCTCCGAGGGATACAGGGAGATTGTCAAACTATTGATTGAGTTCCATTGCAAATTCGATATTGTGGATGATTCGGGTTGGTTGCCTATGGAGCATGCGTCATTGAGAGGTCATCTTGACGTGGCCGATCTTTTGCAACCAAAGGACCCCAAGTTGTTGTTGTACGATATTTATCACCCGGAGAACAACTTGCCACGCCACCCTCTGTCAGAGGTGACCTCTCCTGTGTTGACCAGTACCAACGACCCTTCCTTGGTTTCGACATCTTCCATCGACAGATTACCCGAACCCTCAAAAATTGCCGTGACTGAGGTTTATAAGCAATTGAAAAACACTGGCTCTTCATCTTCGGTGATTTCTAGATCAAAATCCCCTACTGAAAAGCGTCGCAAATCTAAGAAGATTAGGCCGATCAAATCGTTTGGTCATCGTTACTTGAATAAGGACGAGTCTCTTATTTTGATCACTTTAGGAACCACTGACTTGAGAGACAACAACAAGCCAATCGACTTGAATAAGATCACCTTGGCGAAGACCATTTTCACCGAATTGGATACTGCTTTGTCGCTTTCTATCACGTGCCGTGATAAAAATACCAACAAACCCGTGGAACCACCGGTTATCATTGATTTGCCTTTGGAAGACCAGCACGGTAGTGCTACCGATCCCATCACCTTCAAATTGAACAACAATTTGGTTTCTGATGATGTGATCATCACGTTTGACTTGATTCCAACGTATCGCTACATTAATTCAACCAAAGACAAGATTTTGGGAAGAGCCATCGCGTTGTTGAAGGAGGCTTATACCAGTGTTGGGCCAAATCTTAGATCCTTGAATAACAATATCACCTTGCCAATTATTGACTCGGCTAGTTTGGATATCTTGGGGACCTTGAGATTTGAATACTTGTGCGTGAAATCATTTGGACACACTTCTATGAGTATTGCTAGATCAGACACGTACTGGAAGCAATTGGTGTCAACTAGAGTCATTGGGCATAGAGGATTGGGTAAAAACAACAGTGCAAGAAAGTCCTTGCAACTTGGAGAAAACACGGTGGAATCCTTCATTGCTGCGGCTTCTTTGGGAGCTTCGTATGTTGAGTTTGATGTTCAATTGACGAAGGATTTCATTCCTGTGGTGTACCATGATTTTACTGTTGCGGAATCCGGAGTGGACATCCCAATGCATGCTTTGACAGCAGAGCAGTTTTTGGGGTTGAATGATGATGCCAAACATCATGATGAACATCGTCCACGTAACGGCAACCAGCACCACAACAGCCAGGGCAAAGAGTATGCGCTCGACGATGATATCGTTCACAAGGTCAACAGATCTAGATCGCTTTCGTCTTTTCCGTCGGCGCCAAACTTTCAGAATGGTGCCAGAAATGGGGCCAAGTTTGCTTCTAATTTAAGCTCAAGCGTTGAGGTTGAGGAGACTGAAGATGATATCGATCGTGAGTTCCGGAACCAGATTAGTAGAAAGATGAAGTTGACCCGGACTTGGAAGAACGACGGGTTTAAGGGTAACGCTAGAGGACTTTCGGTCGCTTCGAACTTTGTCACGTTGAAGGAGTTGTTTGCGAAGTTGCCCAAGAGAGTCGGGTTCAACATTGAGTTGAAGTATCCAATGTTAGACGAGGCAGAACAGGAGAGTATGGGAGAGATTGCTATTGACTTGAACTTCTACGTGGACACCATCCTTAAAGTTGTCTATGATGAGAATACGTACGGCAGGGATATCATATTTTCGTCATTCCACCCCGACATTTGCTTGATATTGTCGTTAAAACAACCCACGATTCCGATTTTATTTTTATCCGAGGCAGGCACGGCCCCGATGGCCGACATCCGAGCATCGTCGTTGCAAAACGCCATTAGGTTCTCGAAGAAGTGGAACCTTTTGGGAATTGTGAGTGCGGCCAAAACGTTGGTCAAGACACCAAGATTAACCCAGGTGGTCAAATCGTCCGGGTTGGTGTGCGTGACCTACGGGACCGAGAACAATGACCCCGAATTGGCCAAGATCCAAATGAAGGCCGGGGTGGACGCGGTGATTGCAGACAGTGTTTTAGCAGTCCGGGAAGGGTTGAGAAAGGACCAGGAGAGCTTGAAGGATTTGGAAGACTCGTCGAGCGACTAGGCGAGAGAGCCGAGGCGCGAGAGGGCTCGGAGAAGCCAAAAAATTGGAGGATAACCCGCCTGTGGGGTTGTTGTCACTAATGAGCCCTTTTCCAATGCCGTTCGCAGATACGAGGTCTTGAGAGGAGGGTATCGGCTATCGCTTGAAGTAGGGATAAGCCAAAAGATAGAGTTTAATATATAGAATAGAGATGAATAGTTTGAAATTACGAAAAGTGTTTTAGAGCAGGAAACGTAGGAGGGGAAGACCCGGAACCGCAAAGGCGGAGCTTAAAAAAGACGATTGCAAAAAAGTCCGGACATCTCCACGTAGCAGGAGAAATCGGTAGGGGTGTCGACCGATGACAACTAGATCAGAGATGATGGGCTCGCAAAAGGCGGCTTTAGCGAGGATCGGTTAGACTTTCAAGTTGCCCCAGACGTTGGGTCAACTACCGGCTCATGAGCCACCAAAGTGACGGCTGGGATGACCCTATTCCAGCGACGCAGACCAGTCGCCCTCCAGCCCGTACAATGCTACAGCGGTATCCCGGTGGTGGTGATGGTCAGGTATCGTGGGTGTGAAAAAAAAAGTCGCAGGCTGTCATCGGTGGACAAGCCCACCATGCAAGTGAGAATCTCACCATTCTTGAAGCTCGTTTGAAGCCTCACGCTCACATTGCGAAGACAACCACCCGAATCCTATTTCACCTTGCTAATGACAGAACCACATAATAACGACACCAAGTTCCCCAAACCGAACGTCCAGGCACGAAATACCAAGACCAGCATGCCGTCGCCAGGAATAAATGCCGTCCAGGTCAATTCAGCCAAGGAAATGATCCAATTGCACACGAGGGGAAGATTGCCACCAGGCTCGCCAAACGTGGGGACCACGGCTCCCGGTGGAGCCAATGCCGGCACCCAGGCTCGGCCTGAGAAATCTTCCAAGTTTTCCGGGCCCTCGTCGCAATCGTCCGGGGCCACCTGGGCGCCGGTCTCCAGAAAACCCAACGCACCGGCGCAGGCCCCCAAGAGTGCTCGGGGCAAGAGCTCGGTGTCGATCCCAGCCAAGTCCCACGCCGGCGACTGCCACAACCCCCAATGCAACCACTGCGGCCAGGTGATAATACCCTCCCCCGCGGCGTCGTTCCCCATCCAGGATGAACCGTCCATAACCATCAATGACTGGAGCATTTACACGATCAAAAAACCCATTCTCAACTCGGCCGAATTGGACCACTTGTCGGACACCAAATTTGATTTCCCGTTGCCGGAAATGATTTTTGGAAACAACGTGGTCAGATTGGCCAACGACAAGACGGGGGCGTCGTTGGAGTTCAACTCCGTGTCCGCGTTGGAGTCGCTAGAGCCCGACTGTAAGCTCAAAGTGAGCTACCACAAGGAGTGGCTAAGCTCCCGACAATCCAAATCGTCGTCGTCGTCGGAAAAGTCCGAGAAGGCGTTGAAAGAGAACTCGACCAAGGACATTGCCAAGCTCACCGAAAACTTGGACACCTTGAAACCGTACGACTGGACGTACTCCCCAAACTACAGGGGTGTATGCCACAAGATGAAGTTCCTGCCCACCTCAGAACAGATCCCCATAGACAAGTTGTTGAAACCAGACCCTATTTTGTTCTTTGACGAGTCCATACTATTTGAGGACGAATTGGGCGACAACGGAATCTCCATGTTGTCCACCAAGATCAGGGTAATGCCTACATGCTTGCTTCTCTTGTGCCGGTTTTTCTTGAGAATCGACAATGTCATTTTCAGAATCAGGGACACAAGAGTCTTCATAGATCTTGAAACGAACCAGGTCTTGAGAGAGTATAAAGTACAGGAATACCCGTACGACCTGCTCTTGAAGAAGGTCACCGCAAAACACTCAAACACCAACGATCCGAAAAAGTTGTTGCGGGACGTCAACTGGGTTGCTCAAAATATCCCGGTAATCAGCACTGAGGTCGAGAGTGCCAAGATCTAGTCAGTTACGGTCTTCTCGGAGCAGGTGGGCCGGCAGCACCATATTAGAACCGGGCCCAGGTGGTAGATGCAAAATAAAAAAAGATAAAGTGAGTTTTTAGTCCTTTGATTTGAGAAATATTTCGAAATGCAGAGTGGTGTGGAGATGTATGTCGAAGAACAGCATCTTCGTCCTCGGCGGTACGCCCGTTGTTCGAGGGCTAGTTATATAGACAACGATTGTATTTCCCATAGTATGGGGTTGCCCCAAGTAGAAGCACCAAGCTTGTCGTGCGCCGTGCAAAATCAAAAAATTTTAGGTCGACTTTTTCAGACAAGTTCAACTACGGTGCTAAGCAAAAATAACCAGCAATGTTGTACGGCAGAGGGAGCAGGCTTTTGGCCCAAGCCATAACAAGGTGCAGTAAGAGATCAGTGCACGAGGTGCCGGCCTTGAGAAACCAGGAAAAATACGCCTCCCAAGGAATTGAAGGCTTGTACAGTCCAAGTGGATTCCAAAGTGCATGGTCAGAATACCAAAAGTACTTGACTTTGAACTTGACTTTACACACGAACGGAACCGAAAACGAGTTGAGAACACCGTATCAAATCCTCTTGAAGACAGCCAAACAAACCACCGAACAGCACGTGTTCCACTACGCTTCCCAGGCTCACAACAACCATTTGGTGATGCAACAAGTGACAGACAAGTCTGAAGCAGCCAAAACCAGGCCCTCCAGATCTTTGATGGAGAGATTAGCATTCCAAGACATCCCAGACATGGAGACCTTCAGGGAAAGAATGTTGTTGTTGGCTGATTCGTCATTCGGTCAAGGATGGGTTTTCTTGGTTGAACTCGAAGACAAGTCCTTGAGAGTGGTGAGATGCAACAACGACGGCACCCCGTACTACTTCGGAAAGAACCAGTCGTTAGACTTGAACGGTGGTGTCGACGAAGCCAGCTTCGAGTACTTGAACGATTTGAAGGACCGTGCCAAGAACAAAGAAAAGGATTGGGCATTACCCATTTTGGGAATCAACTGTTGGGATGTTGCCTACATCAACGATTACGGTGTTACTGGTAAGGCTGATTATTTGTCCAACTTTTGGGATTGTATCAACTGGGATGTTGTCAACAAGAGATTGTTCCAAATCTAGATGTAAGAAACGAACTGGCTTACGGGTAAATCAAGAAAAAAAAAGACCAAATAAATAGTATCGTCATTAGATCGTCATATGTACATAGTAATATCATTAATGCTCTTCTAGCTCTTCGAACTCCAATAATAATAGATCTTTCACACTGAAGTGTGGTTCTGTCTCTATGTTGATTATCAGTTGGTTCTTTGTAAGCTCCTCAGCCATGTCTTCGCAAGTCTTAATGATGGCAAACATGTCCTCATTCTCATACCAGTTGATGGGAAGACTACTGATTAATGAGGGAATGAAATCACAGAGCTTCGATGAGAAACTCCAGTTGCGTACCAACTCTTGGTACGCGGGTCTGAAAACGTCTAGGTCATCTTCAGAGAGCTTTTCACTTTCTGAAGCAAAGATCCTCTCTTTTTTGGCGATTAAATCGTGACTAGCTTCTTGCAATTGCAGTCCCAACGTATTCAACTCCACCAAATGTGGTTTGAGATCGTTCTGTATCTCCTGGAGCTTGGAACGGTTCTCGTGGAGCGCGCGGAGGTCAGCTTGTTCACTGTTGAGCTGGTCCATAATCTTGTACACTGAGCCAGTCGGTCTGCCTGAAAACAAGAAGCGCAAGTTGTCCAAGAGCTTTACTTCTGTGGATGTGAGATCACTGTTGGATTGGTGTATTGCCCGTAGTATTGGAAGAATGGAAGGCAAGTACTTTCCTAGAAAAGTTTCGGTCTTGACTTTCTGCAAGTGATCACGGAGGAACGATTCCAAATCGTTTTCACTCACCAAACTCATCTCTGCCTTTATTGCTTCGTACTGGGATTTTATCGAAGCTTCAGGCTCGTTGCTCAATTCGTCAAGCTTGTTCAAGTACAAGACTCGATTGACCTTGGTGGTCAATTGACCATGGAGGTCCAAGTACTCGGCCTCAAGCCGGTCTATTTCACTTTGCTCTTCAACCACTCGATGGCCTCCGTAGATGGGTATTCCGTAGTTGTGCGATAGAATGGAAGTGCTCGTCAAAAGCGACTCGCAGGCCTGGGACAATTCCTCCATTCTCGTGGGGGCAGTTGTGGGTGGGTGTGAGGCTCCTTGATATGTTATTGTGTATGATGTTTACGTATAATTCGAGTGCGTCTAATAATCAATTTGGACACCAGTTTAACGTACCAGATGACGGTAATAGCTTCGAAGAACAGGCTACTCCAGATTGCCAAGAGCGGTGCGTTTGTTCACTTCGAGCCAGCACAGCTTCTCAAGTGCTTCCATGAAACGAACGAATTCATCTTGTTGAATTCGGACAAGCTTGACTCCGTTGAACTTTTCGACATGTATGAGCTCCAGTTCTATGTGTCCTTAATGACCAGTCATGACATAGACGCCAAGACCGTGTTGGATCGCTTGTCGGATCAGTTTGGGGCCAAGACTTCGTCGCAGAGAATCAACATCATGAGGTCCATTTACTTTGAAGCCTTGGGGGACAAGACGAAGGCGTTGGACTTTTTGGGCACCGACTCTGACCAATTGAGATTGTCGAGAAGATTGACCACGTTCAGCAGGGCCAAGTTCGGTGACAAGAAGGGCAACAGTGAGGAGTACATATCCAATTTGAACTTCTTCTTGGACTTGCAGCCGTCCGATTTGATTGTTTGGACTGAATTGGGCGACGAATACGGCAAGATCGGACACTACGACAAGGCGCTCTTTTGCTACAAGGAGGTCTTGTTGCAGGAGCCATTCGCGTACCCCATTTTCTACAAGGTTGGTTTGACCAGCTACTACCAGTTTTTGCAGGAGGAGAAGGTGCTCAAGACCGAGAGGAAAGACAAGTTGCTTGAGTTGTTTCAGTACTTGGTTCAAGCCCGGAACAACTACTTGAGATGCATTGAAATATGCGACGTGCACTCCAAGAGTTGGGTGGGTTTGCACTTGATACTAGAGTTGGACTTCAACAAGAAGTTGAAGAAGGTGAACTCGAAGGAGGTGAACACGTTCTTGGGCGAGAACGACAAGCTTCGGGATTTGGTGGTGAAGAAGATCAAGGAGACGGTGGACGAGGTGACGGCCAGTGAGGTTTTAGGAAAGTCGTGAGAATTTGTAGCGACGACACTTGGCCAAATTTGGGAACATAAATAGCTCGTATCTCATTGCAGCAAGAAGCGGATATTTCAAATTAGGAAGAACGGGCGATAAGCCCAGGGCGCCGCAGGAGGAGGATCGTAGCTGCAAAATATAGAGCGGTCGGTGGAGACGGTCTTCATCAAGGACCGTCTGGTTCCACTGAAAGCAATTAGGAAGAAGGATAGTGTACATAATGTGCAGGTAGTTGGCCAGCGGGCTGTTGCGTTTAGGGTCTCGCTGGGCAGTCGGGCGTGTCAGCTCTCCAGTCCGGGGGCCAAGCAAGTCTACCGGAGCGTTCTACAGGTCAAACAGATTCAGTAAACCATTCATTCATAGGGAGCTATAAAACCAGTTCATCTACCGGGAGATCAGCAGCAGCAAGTTTACTTCTTGGTAGGGCAAGTACAAGAGTTTTCGGAGCACTTGCAAGCTTCACCGCATTTGCAGGCTTCGTCAGCGTAGTTGACAGTGTTTAAAGTGTAGGCGGCCATTGTGATTAGTGTGTTGTTATAAGATACTTGAGTATGTTAATGATCGAGGACTGATAGTGGACGAATCGGCCTGATATTTATACCTGATCTGGGAACGGGTCCGACACTCTGCGTGATCATGGGCCGCCGCGCTGTGTGCAGGAGTAATTAATTGTGCCAATGGCAGAAAGTACGCAGCATTGTGACGGCAAAAAGAAACGCAGAAAGCAGCGAATATCTCGCACGCCAAAAAGGCTCACCGCTGACGGACCGACCCTGAATTAGAGTTTGCTACCGATAAGCGTCGCTGGGCGGATCGGCGGAGCAGCGACTCCGGGCCTTTCCTATTGAGGAAACAAAGCTCCAGAAGGCTCCAGCAAAATCCGCTCGAGCGACGGTCACACATGCGCACGGCTGAAGCCCGAGCGGGCCAGCACAAAAGGCGCTCGCCAGACGTGTAGCCACGTAGTCCCCGATAAACGCGACAGAGCGCGACAGAACAATCAGAGCCTGCGGTCGATCGGCCGCTGGTGGACGGCTGGGCAGGCAGACGCGGGCCTGGGCCCGCTGTAGCGTTTGGCCCCCGGACGGCCTCGGTCGGGCGATCTACGACGGTCGGGGAAGGTGGCTTACGTAACTTGGATTCAAGCTTCCTGTCTATATGTTTATACATGTATGCATACAACTTTTCATTATTGTCGAAAAACATCTCTAGCATCTTCTAGCCACTCTCGTTATCCTTGGCGGATCTAAACCAATCAAATTACTCCGATCTCATTATACCTCTTGTTCTTAGAACTCTCCCTTGTGGTTCAAGTCATCCCTCTGCAACACAGACTCCAAGATTCCTGCAGATGCTGCAACCAAGCCCAAGAAGGGTCTGGAAGGATCCAAAACCTTGGACAAGTATTCAGGGTGGTACTGTGTTCCGCTGAAGAACTTGTGGTCCTTCATTTCCAAAACCTCCATTCTGGCTTCGGTGTCGTCCTTTCCGATGAACTTCATCCCCTTGGCTTCGATCTGGTCAATCAACTTGGGGTTCACTTCGTATCTGTGTCTGTGCCTTTCCAAAACAGATTCAGCACCGCCGTAAAGCTTTCTCAACTTGGACCATTCGGAGTCAGCCACAAACTTGGTGGAGTGGATACCCAATCTCATGGTACCACCCAACTTGATTTGATCAACGTCTGGCATGTAAACCACAGACGCGGTTTCTTCGTCTGCGTCGGGGTTGAATTCCATAGAAGTAGACTCCTTGTGTCCCAACACGTTTCTAACAAACTCAATGACAGCAATTTGCAATCCCAAACAAACACCCAAGTATGGAATGTCATTTTCTCTTGCGTATTTGGCAGCGGCGATCATTCCTTCGATACCACGGTTACCGAATCCACCCGGCACCAAAATACCATCGGCTTGGCAGACAAAGTGCCATGCTTTATGGTATCCAGACAAGTCGTCCTTCTTGGTTTGCTCTTCCAAATCAGAAGATTCAACCCATTCAATCTTCAATTTTCTGTTACATCTCATGGATGAGTGCTCCAAGGCCTTGATAACGGACAAGTAGGAGTCCTTCAAGTGGGTATACTTACCAACTAATGCAATTGTGACAGTTTCAAACGATCTGTCATGGTCACTAGTCAAGTTGGTCCATTTGGTTAACAAACGTTCACCTCTGACCAATGCATCTTGTGAAATTTCGCCAATGGTCAACTTCTTGGCCAAGTACTTCATGATCTTTTGTTCCTTCAACAATAATGGAACGTGGTACGTAGAGTTGACATCGAAGACGTTAATGACTTGCTCTGGTCCAACGTGACAGAACATGCCGATCTTCTCGATAGTTGCAACATCCAACTTTTCTTGACATCTACAAGCAATCATGTCAGGGGTCAAACCCAAGGATCTCAAGTCTTTGATGGCAGCTTGAGTAGGCTTGGTCTTCTGTTCACCGTGAATGACAGGCACTAAGGAGACATGGATCAAAGCAAAGCTGTCGCTGCCGACTCTGAACTGGAATTGTCTCAAGGCTTCAACGAATGGAGCACTTTCGATGTCACCAACAGTTCCACCTAATTCGATGATACAAACCTCTGGCTCTAATCCCGACTCGTCAACAGGGATCTTGGCAACTCTCTCAATCCAGTCTTGGATAGCACCAGTAACATGAGGAACAACTTGGACAGTCTTCCCCAAATAGTCACCGTTTCTTTCCTTCTCGATGACATGAGAATAAATTTTACCAGTGGTAATGTTGTGGTTTCTGGTCAACGTGATGTTCAAGTACCTTTCGTAGTTACCCAAGTCCAAGTCGACTTCACCACCGTCGTTCAACACGAAGCACTCACCGTGTTCCAAAGGAGACATGGTTCCAGCATCGATGTTCATGTATGGATCAATTTTGATAGACGTGACTCTCAAGCCCAAGGTTTTAAACAACAAACCAGTGGAGGAGGCTAAAACCCCCTTACCAATACCGGAAATGACTCCACCAGATACAACAACGTATTTCATTTTTGAATGCTTGATCTTGACCGATTATCGTTTACAAAGAAATGCCTATTACAAATTACTAGGCCCCTTAAATGTGATTTAAGCGGGAAGAAGAGAAACCAGAACTTCTTTAAAATCTCCGCGCCCTCTTATATAGACCAAAGAAAAAATGCCAAAACGAGATGAGCTGCAGTGAAGTGCGAGCCCGGTCATGTGACCGTGTTCGATCGGTTGAGTCACTAAACCGAGTCGTGCGCGACCCAGAGAAGCATTTCTGAGAGTCGGGTCGGTTTGCGGTACAAGGGCTTCAATGCATCAGAGTAGCGGAGCAGAGTGACTTTCGACTCCAGCACTTGCCCTTGGAACAAGTAAAGTGCTGCTCCCTTGCGAGCTCATTGATATTGGTCAATACACAATTTCAAAATGCAGGGGTGACTTCAGGATCTGTAGGCTGGTGGTTTAGGCACTCATCGTCGGTCTTGCAAGTCTCTCTCCAAGCATCTGCTCAAATTGTGATAGTAAAGAGGTTTTGGCTACACTCGTCGCCCAATCTCAAGACCCACTTCTACAGTGCGTTCTCAAAGAATGCCGAGTCCAGTAGACAGGAATAAGGCCCTGTAGTAACCAAAGGGTAAGTTCCTGATCTTGCAACTATGCTCATGATTCGTCGACGCCAAGTTGATTAGGGGACCGGTCGATATCTGCTCATTTATACACCGTTGTAAAGATGTTTTTCTTAACAAGGTACCTGTATAGCATCTTTTGATGTTGCCTATGGTCCATCTATAGCTTCTAAAGGAAGTATAGCATGGTACTGTTGGCTGTGAACATTGTTCGGGTATACCACTGAAATTCAGTGCAATGAATTACATCCCCTGTGTCGGTTCGCCTTCCCAAGTCCTCTTCTATTAAACTATCTTCACTCCTCCTATCTCATTGTCGTCATTCATTAATATCTGTGCCTTTCCATTTCGTATCAACACCTCCTTCAAAACCTTGACTAGTAACTGTTCATCCATATACTTGAGGGTATCGGGAAGTCCCGCATCTTCCAGCTTTGTCAACTCGTATATTGTGAGAATCGTACCCAATTGGCCCGTCTTGTCAACATGGCCGTACAACAAGTCACTCCACTCTGTCAATGTTCTCCAGTATACGAACACTCCCAAATCGGGCTTCTTGGGATCAATATACCCTGCCCGATGTATCTTGTGGATCAAGTGGTTTATGATTATGGTCCGAAACTCCGCATTCACGTTTCTGTTGATCTCCTTGTTCTCGAAGATCGAAGGCAAAGCTTCCAAATCAAGGTCTTGGATCTGTGAGTACTTGGGCACCCCGTTGATCGATATCGAGCTGATCTTGTAATATTCACAATATTGGAGGACTATCTGGCTCCAGGATTCTAGCTGATGTTGTGAGATCGTGGCATTGGGCTGTTTGGTGTAGAGTGGGGGGAACGAATGGATCTTTGGGAATTTGAATGGTCGAACCATTGTGTGTTGGTTTGACGATATGCAAAATAGACTAGGGATATTTGTATGGCACTGGTCATCACGTGACCGGCGCTCCATGAAACTGTAACGACAAGCAAGCGGAAAGCTCTGCTCAGAATCGAGTGCCGCTTGAGGCACTGCAGCTACAATCTCTCCTACTTGTTACATTGAGCATGTCAAGTGTCACTTTCAGTTCTTAATATACATTCGTAATAATTTCGAAATATTTGTTTTTGTTGATTAATTTTTATAAACAGGTGTGTGGTTATAAAAACTAATTTAGGCTTCAGCCATATCTCTCAAACGACGGATGGTAGATCTGACAGTGGCGGCAGCAGCGGTGGAAACAGTGTAAGCACCACCAGCAACAGTCTTGCGACAAGACTTACAGCTCCAGATACCAGCGGCACCTCTTTGAACAGTTCTCTTACCACAGAAAGAACAATCGTACTTGGCGTGTTGTTGAACTTCCAACTTCTTGGTTTGTCTTCTCAAGGAAGAACCATATCTGACACCGAATTTACCGGTAATACCAACCTTCTT
Organism: Suhomyces caryicola; assembly: GCA_030568635.1. Lineage (NCBI taxonomy): Eukaryota > Fungi > Ascomycota > Pichiomycetes > Serinales > Debaryomycetaceae > Suhomyces > Suhomyces caryicola. Next base: position 61,746 of record JAJMGG010000029.1, on the reverse strand, counting down.
TGTTCTCTTAGTCCTATTAATTAGTTAGTAGGGTTCAACAGGTCATGCTGTTGGTCAATACTATGAAGTCACTCTTCTTATGGTTGGTGCAGTCTTTGCTGTTGTTGGCTTTAAACATCTTTTCATTCCGATTGCTTTGGTTTTTTACTCAACTCCTGAAGGAGGAAACTTTTCATTCTTGCAAATCTCTTGACTCTAATACATGGTCATGTTCTCTCGTTCTGGTTCGTTCGTTGATTGTTGTGTTCTTCAAGGTCTTTCATAGTAGTTCCAACTTGACATCGTTCGATTCAACATACATTATTAATTAATTCTATGGTAGAAGAAAGCTAATAAGAAAAAGTTTGTATGAAAGTACTTTTATTCTTTTTTTTCCACCCAGCCTGAGGGATGGGAGTCCTCCACTATGGAAGCGCGCTGGTGTTACTGTGAAAATTTTTGTGCGGTACTGTGCAGGTGGGAGTGTGCGTAAGTCACGTGTAATTGTAGCTGACTTAGGGCTTACGCCCTGTGCCTGATTTATGACGAATTCGAGCGGTACTAACTTCATACAGCGGGTAAGCTCATACGGACTAAAAATTTATAACAGAGGACTCTTGCGGGCGCTCGGTGGTATCAAAGCAGCATAAGCTCTAGAGGTGTAAGCCTGTATAAATGGAGTCCGAGTCTTTTGTACTTCAAATACTGGATGGTGATCGTAAAAGTATCTACACCAATTTTGCACCCATACCCCCAAAACTCTTTATTAACAACGTAGGATTTCAGGGCGTCTATGAAGAGCACGAGGGCGTACAATTTCTTTCCATAGCAGGTGGTATCTACGAAGATTATGATACTCTTCAAGGAAGACTCCCCAGCACGACACCGCCCGAAAGTTCTGTCTGTGATGTTTTAGCGGTTCAGCAAATGGTAGAAGTTTTCGAGCCCTCGCCCGATGAAATTCTAGCAGGGGTATATCTGCCATTGCTTGATGTGTTTGCATTACCAAGCACTGTAATTCCCATTGATGACCGCGTTTCTGCTGATTCGGGTACGATAAGTTCTCTTCTGTCTCTCGACAAGTCGGTGGCTGACTCACCGACTGGCTCTCTGGCTGAGCAAAAGCTCAAGAGGCAGAACCCTCCCTGGGCAGAAGGGTACACCTCCAAAGAAGTGGAAAGCTACAAAAAGCATAAGAATGACTATGTCTGTGCAGTGAAGACTATTCGGTATACCAGTTGTAGAAGAAACTTGACTTGCAAAGTACATTCACTCGAACAGAAAGTACAGATCAAAAGAAGCAAGAGCTACAGCTTGTTGCTAGAAGAAGAGTCCAAGAACATGAAGCATGCTACAGCTCAACGTTCACTATTTAAAAGGATGTATGCCCAGGAGAGGAGGTACCGATCCATGAAGTATAGTCTTCCGATTGACGCGAACAAGGATGATGATATCGTATCGAATTTGGATCTTGAATTGATCGATATTCTCTATACTCCAAACATGGAGGAGTATTTTCCAACTTTTGATGCTTGGTCTATTGACGTAAACGACAGCATCTCAGGCGAAATGGAATCTCCTGCCTTGAACGCTGTTTCAAATACTGATTGTTCGGCTAATGGGGAGATAATTGCGTCACTCAATTACATAAGAAGCTCCTTCAACCAGTCTCCAATTAAGCAGTTCATAGAAACCATGGAAGGAGCACACTGCAACCTGGACGAAGCTACCATTCCAAAATCTAGTACTGACTCTCGAACCCAAGGTTCTGCTAGTGGTGAGTCAAAATCAGACACAATACTGCAGAGTACGTCCCCAAATTTGGGTGCAAATGCACTCCGCCCGCATACTACACAAGATTCTCATAATGAGGACAGCAATAGCTTCTCAAATACCATATCAGAGAGCCCCACCCTGTCTTCTAATGACTCTATCCGTGTGGCTTATCTAGCCGCAGACGAATCACGAAAAGTCACAAGTGCTTCAAGTTGTCACGATATTGACGAAAACTCCGCTGATATTAACGAAAATACAAAAATGTTGAGCCAAAAAGAACAATACCTTTACACTCTATCACGAGCTGCAAGAACACACGTATCAGCGGTGGTAATTTATTTGCATTATAAACTCAAATACTACGATTCTACCGCTTTTAGACCCGAATTTAGGAATTACCACTTTGGTACACTATAGATTCTTCTAATACTTAACTACTGAAATCGGCTGACCATAGAAGTACTTTTACGAGATCAGACTAGTCTATAATACATGTTGAATCGCGGTTTCACACCCACAACTAGCCACATGCAATTGTTGCTTTTTGAAGAGCGTTAGAAGCTTTGAGGAGACTGCTCACGTTCTTGAATTACGAGGAAAAAGACCAGGATCAACCATATCTATATCTTCGTCTTCGTTAATCACAGGAATGGCTTGCTCCCCATTGGGGAACACTGCAGGCTGAATGATGTGAGGTGCGTTTTGAGGATTTTGGGTTTGAATTCCAGGGATTCTGCGTAACTGGAGTGGTGTGTTTTGGGCACCTCCAGCAGATAACTGACCCTGCTGGGCCTGGTTCTGACGGTCTAACAAACGCTGTTGATGATGTTGTCTGATTAACCTCTGGAAATGTTCACGCATGTCGTCAGGAGCCATATTGCCATCATTTAGTTCTCTTACAATTTCACGATTGATCTCCTCCATATCCGCGTTTTGTGCAAAGGTCAGTTGCTGCAACAAACCTAGACCTCCTCCTCTGGTCCATATGTTCATCTCTTCTTCATCCATTTCAACACCGCCATTCATGAATCTTCTTCGTCTCTCATGGAACAATGCTTGTATGTCACCTTGATCGATCAGATAAGCTCTTTCCTCCATTATCTGGTTGAGATGGTTTCTTAATTGATTGACTCCGTGTCCTGAGAATACGCAGAATAAGTTTCTTTGATTTTCATTGAAATCTGGAGGTGGGTCACGGCAATATTGTGTAATTTCTCTTCGTAAAAATGCCGTGATTCCAGTTAATGACAAATGAGTCAATTTAGGGCAGCTTTTGAGTAATAGATAGATTGGGCCGATAGTTAGATTCGTGCAATACGATAAGTGAACCCTTTCCAAGCAATCTTGCTCGCCTCGGCGTCTTACCAATTCTATTATTCCATTATCTGTTATCAAACTGCATTTTACCAAACCAATTCTTCTCAATTTTGGTAAGTTGGCCAACTCTACTAATGTCCAATCAGTGAGTTGGGTACAACATGCAAGATCAATGTACTGAATCCGGTGGCAAGCTCTTACTAAAGAGGCCACACCAAAATCAGTGATTAGACCACAATGGCCCAAATGAATATAATGCAAACTTCTTCCCAATTGGCTTAATGCTCTCAACGATGCATCTGTAATCTGCATACACTTAGACAAGACCACATTTCTCAACCTTGGGGCGCATGTAACCAACTTTTCAACAAGCTTGTCTGTAATTGCATTGCATCCTGTAATATCAATGATTCTTAATTTTTCGAGATAGACCTCGTTTGGAAGATATTCAAAGAGCCGATCGGTAAGACCTGCTGCATTACTGATTCTGAACTCTCTCAATTGCGATAAGTCTTGAAAGATGGAGCGTAAATGGGTGTAGGTCACGTTTGGACAGTTGTGCAAATCGATCTCGACTAAAGATAAGCAGTTCTCGTACATTTTCAAAATGCTTTTATCCGTGATGTTATCACTATTATTGAACTTGACTCTCTTCAACATCGGGCATGACTCAACTAAATTGAGAATTGCTTCCTCGCAAACATTACCACACCCCGGAGCATACAACCCTTGAAGCCTTGTGCAATTTCTCGCCAAAGCATTGATTATATCATCATGAACGTCTGTCACGCCTGTCAAATCTATCGACTGCAACTTCTCACAATTCTCCAAAACCTTAGTAACTGGCAAATGAGAGAGCTTGGTACAATTGACAAGTGTTAATCTTTCCAACTTCGGGCACCCGATGAATAGTGATAACAAGTTATCATCTACCAACTTTGTCATGAACGACAAGTTCAATCTCTTGATGAATAACCTATAGTCCCAAAAGGTTTTATCTCTAGGTATTTCCATTATCGCCTTTATTTTCTTGAAGGAGATGTCATTTTGCATATTTGGCCTGAACCACAAGATCTCGACGATCAACTCGGCGAACTCCCGACAAACCGTTAGTAACGAAAAGAGATCTCTTCTATCAAGATGGTGAAATATTTGTAGTAGGACTTCGGTCGGCAATCGTAACAAAGAGTTTTTATCATAATGGCTACCATTATGGTGCAGCAGGACTTCGGATATTCTTCTTTGATTCATGATCGACTCTCGCAAATCCTCAAAGTCGGAGTCATCATTGTCCATGGAGAACTTGGGCGCATTATGATGGTGGGGATAGTAGGGATGAAGGGGATTATGGTGGTGATGGTGAGTGTTCGTACCTGGTTTGATTTTGTCGTACTTGTCTCTAGTAATTACGTCGTCATGATTGTTGTAGAAGTTGAATGGAGTGAGATCATTAGAATTAGGATCCCGGTTGATTTCATCGGATGAACTCATGCTATGGCGGGCCTAAGTGAGGGTATGTCACTTCGAAATATCCAGACTAGAAAAGGAGTGCCCCTTTGCCTGACTTGGGTGTTGTTGATTTGTAATGGAGTGGTAGGTGAGAGGATTAGTTTCACGCTATTGGGCTGGGATCGAGCGGGCGGGCAGCTCTCCAGGTATCTGAACGGAGAAAGTTTGGCTGAATCGACTCTCGGGAGTTAATTCAGGGCGGGCTGCTTACGGATCTGTGATCTCTGTGATCAATCGAGTATGATACGGACGCCTAAAATAGTGCTGGCGGTTATTGACGCCATCAACACTTGTTGTCGTTTTCACAAAGGAACACCCGTTTGTTGTGTGCAGGATATTGCTATTGTAGGAGAGGGGTTGCACGGAGATGATGCAAGCGAAAGAAGAGTTTAAGCTTGGTGAGGGTTGCCTACGAGCAGTATCCGGGAGCGAGCTGGGCGAGAGAGCCGGAGAGAAAAGATGGAGGTGGTCTCAGTGGGTCCTGGCCGGCATTCCCGTTTCGAGTCCCATCGTCTTTGACATGTTGTGAGCCGGTAGTTTCTCAATTGCCGCATTGTTTCACCATGGGAAAGAAGGTAGAATGGAAGTAGTCCTACCCACACCCATTTTGTGTAAGATCCAAGATGTACGGTCAGGTGGGAGAAGCCTCCAGTTAAGGAGAGAGCGTGTGAGGAAGTAATTGAACAGGCGTGGAGGCAGATAAGATATGCCGCACATTGCCGTTGTACTCTAATAACCGATTGACATGACAGGTGAGGCCTCTGGAAGCATGGGGTCGTTCGGCTAGAGTTGAAGTAAAACTCGGGCACCCACCTGCCGTCGCTTGCAACTGTGTGACAGCCAGCCACATATTAGAGTTCTAGAAGCGACGAGGCGGAATCTGGAAATCCTGGGTGGGTCACGGAAGAACAGTATCCCATGACCGGTGTTTCAGCTCAAATGACATATCCCAGAAGCGTCTGATTGGAGCTGCAGTCTTTTTTTTCCCAACTGGACGGCCATTTTCCGATCTAGGCAGCACATTTGAGGATAGAATAAGCGACAATTTCGGCTCGAAGTGGCTGATCGTGGTATATTAACCTTGACCGTACCTTTGTCAGGTGGTCATCAGAGGACGCTCTGAGATCTACGTTTTTGGTTTTACCGACGACCCGCTTCAAGCGTCCATGCATGACCAGGGAAACTTTGCTCAAGCAAGACCTATCCAGGTTGCGTCGTACTTGACCGTTATCGTCGCCGGTACGAGTCTACCGAATTAATGAGCCTTTTTCGAGCGTTCCGGCATTATCGGTAGAGCAGTTCGTAACGGCTGCAACATCTTTTACATTCTTACGTAATACATTCTATTGAAATAGCTAGACTTTCAAGCAGAGCACTGAAGTACTATGGATTGCACCATGTTTAGCCTCAAATGCTTTTCATAGTGGACCCAGGACATTGCACTACGGCTCCCTTCAGCATTCAATGCCACGGTCCTGGTCGGGGCTGAGCTACTTTAGTTTTCGCTCTTGTTGGAGCTTTGACAAAGTCCCGTAGAGCAAGAAAGTCAAACGAATCGTCGCTGGGATCGTCAGGGTTGTAATTCTCCTTTCGAAGGACCAACCGGTCTTCTTTGGAGACCAGCTTGGCTGATAGTGTGTCAGTGAGGTGCTCATGTGGTCCGTTTGAATCCTCGTTCAAGATTGTGGGAAATTTGAACAAGTTTTGAGCAATCTTATTCTTATACTGTTGAACACCAAGAAGAGAGGGTGTACGGTCGCTGTGATAGTAGTCGCTTTGCAAAGTAAGATCTTTGTCCAGTATTGTACTGTTGGAGTCGGTTGCCTCGTATAGTGCGCCATTCACTTGCTGAAGCGCCAACTCCAAGTCATAAACTCTCCATTCCATGGTCTCTGGGCTTTCGTATTCGAAAGTGCCTCGAGGATGGGGGACGCACAATTCGTTGGTCAGCGCAGACAAGCGTGACACTGCCCGCTTCTGGTCTTTTACTCCGAGCTCAATTTGACTGTCTTTGGTATCGGTGTCAGTTGCAGGTTCAGTTTTCGCTGCCATCGAGCTTCTGGACCGCTCGAACCCCGGGCCTGGTGTATGCTTGAGCCCATATTGGATTTTTCTCTCTTCCAGCTCGATCTGATCATTAATAGAACTGTGATGCGCCCTTAGCGACGAGGCAGCGCTTACATCAGAAGCTGCTCGGGCCGCCAGTGGTAGAAGAGCGAACAGAGCTTGGGCACAAAAGCACCTGCACTCCGGAAAGCTTTCCAGCCCGGACTTCGTATACCCGTGGTTGCTCAAATAGTGTAAATCTGACTCGAGTGCTTCAAAGGCTTGCTGCCCCGCAAACGCACCTCTGGAAGGCACCAGCCTCGATTGGGGCCGTATTGAGTTGGACATGACTTTTGGCAAGTGTCTGCGTCTAGTGATGTGCATTTTGTCTTCAATCCTGTCGATCTTAACTCTGAGCCTATCAAATCTATTACTGTATCTCGACTCGTATTTTACGTAGGTGGAAACGTTCAGTCTTGTCTTGTTTATTATATCTAGAAGGTGCTCCAACATCACTTGGAAATCGAATAACTCATTTTTGCAATCCAAAATCGATGGTTGCGAATTTATGGATGCAACTTACTCACAGCGTGCACCCCCATTCAGCCGCAACCAAGAGGAGCTGAGCACTGCATTTCAGACCACCTTTGACTATAGAACGGCCTTTCGCTGATACAAGCTGTGAAGTAAGCTTCATCCATTTTCAACTAGTTGTGCTGTTGTAACAGTCCATCATTCACCTGGTCAGACCGACCCTCTTTGGCGCAAAGTTTCTTGAGTTATTGCGTCTAAGGACTCAACAGGTAGCACAAGCTCAGAGAGCGTTGGCTCTAAGCGAGCGTCGGGTTCCAAGTATCGTTGGGTGGTGTTCGCGGCTCATGAACGTCGTACGGTTCATTTCGGTGCTGTTCTCGTGGTTCATCGAAATTCGGCCAAGTGCTCGATGCGACTTCGAAAACAAACCACAAACACAAACCAACACCCAGGCCAATGTCGACCCCTCTCACCAACTACATACAGCACTTCATACTAGCCGTGACGTGCAATGACACCGTAAAGCTACGCTCGTGCTTATCGATCAATCCCGGCCCGCAGGAAGGAGCTCTTCGGTCAACGTTCTCGGAGCCTAATGACTTTGATCTTTACATGGTTCCTGACAAGTTCCGCCCCGTTTTGAAGTCACACCTCAAGTTGATGAAGGCGGTCTATGTCGAGAAGAGTATCAATGCGTCTTTCGCAGAGTTGAATGAAATGGTCAACCATCTTATAAGAGCGGGGGACTCGCAGACCAATTGGATCAATGGCACTCTAATGAACGCATTGAACGAATTGGTAGCCGTCTACAAAGTTAGAGAGCAGAAATACCCCGAGGATCTTGCGACGCTAGAGTTTCTGGACTTGGAAGCCGATGGAAGCACACAATCGAAGCCCTCTTCGTTGGAGACATTGGCCAACACTTGCAACAAGGCATTCAAACTATCACTAAACGACAAGAACAACGATTTGGTATCCAGCAAGAGAATGGACATATACTTCTTCCTAGCCCTATTGATGAAGCTATACTTCAAAATGAACAAGCTAGAGCTTGCCAAATCGATAGAGAAGGCCTTGAAAGGTACTCGGTTCCAGTTGCCAGACATAGCCAGTACCAGAAACAACACTAAATCTGGCTTGACGTACTTGTACTATAGCTCGCTCTTATCTCTCGACGAAGGAGACTACAAGGCGGCAGAAGAGAAGTTGGAAGAGTCGTTGACGTTGTTGACCAACTACCAGAGCCAAAACAAACAAGTGCAGCAAATATTGTTGATTCTCGTGCCGTTGAAGCTATACACCAAAAATGTGTTCCCCAAGAAGACCAGCAAGTTGTGGAGCGCATATCCCGAGCTCAAGATCGTGTACCACGACAACTTGATCCCCGCCATTCAATCGGGCAACATCAGCAAGTTTGACTCGCAGTTGGCGAAATATCAGACCATTTTCCTCAAAAATCACATCTATCTCCTAGTGGAGCTTCTCCGACAAAAGTGCCATCTCAGGCTCGTTCGAAAAGTCAGTTTGATTGCCCAGGAGTTGGATGCGGCCAATCCGCAGAACCACATCATCCCGCTCAACGCATATCAATTGGGGCTCCAGCTCTCCAAGAACAATAATACCGAGGTCACCCAGGCCGAGGCGGAGTGTGTCATAGCCAATTTGATCTCGGGGGGCAAGATCAAAGGATACTTGTCCCATTCGAACAAATGTATAGTCTTGTCGAAAGCGGTGGCATTCCCCTAGAAAAGGGTCATTCTACGAGAGCCCAGAGAATGTAAATATCATGGTACGCGTTTCGTAAACAAAAAGCGTCGCTCTCAACCCGGCTTGCAACATCCACCGAATGGCTGCTGCGCTAGCATCAGATCAAAATCACAATGGCATTTTATTTGGCAGGTAAATAGGAGTAGTTTTTTTTGTATTGCGTCGGGGCTTATACTCTGCTTAGATAAGCCACCCTCACTCACGCTAATTTATCCACTCACTCACCCAACTGTTACGAACGCCATTTTCCAAAACGCCAGTACACACGTATGGACCTCAATTCTCCACCACCGTCGACCGTACTAATTTATTAATCCCCAAGACGACCCATTGACGCTACAATTGCCAACACAGCTACCCGTACACGCTCGCCCTAATACACACCACCCAGCACCCACGTCACGGCGACTGAAAAATTTTCGATAGTCCACGGTCTCTGCAATTCATCAAACGTCGCCAGACCTCCTGTAGGAATTCCACCACGTCCAAGACAAGATGAATTCGAACTTCATCAATTCGTCCCCTCCGTCGATATCCCTCACACCCTCGAACTCCAATCCCAGCCAGGGAAGCAGGTCGAGAAGCAGAGCGGGTACGTTGCCATCATCATTCTTGTCCAACAATAATACCGCCTCGTCGAATAACAGTATCGTGTCCAACAACGGCACCTCGCCCCTTTTTGCAGGCCAGTCCTACGACGCCAATGCGTTTGATTCGTTGTCGTTGGGCTTGCCCGGCAATGGTCCTCCTGCTATCGACATTCCGACGTCGACTTCCAGCGTGAGTGGCGGCGCCAACAGCGGAACCGGCGCCAACAGAAGAATGCGTTCGGGTTCCTTCTTCTCCACCAACTCCATTTGGAACGATGATGCTGTCACTGGCCTTTCGCCCTCCCAGCTGAACAATATTCTTTTGGAAACGGGCTCGTTTGATAATTCACACATCCCAAGCAACCCATCCAATAATACAGGCAATAACAGCTCCTCCCTTTTGAGCCCTAATCTTGCGGCTCAATCTGGAAACATTGTTCCCGGCCATTCAGTGTCACAAACTACTCAAAGAAACAGATCTTATACTACAACTGGTGCAGTTTCAAACGTTATGTCCAACAACTACAACACGATGGATCCTTTCAACCAAAGTAGGTTGTCGACGTCTCCATTTCTCAGTGCTACAAATAAGACGAGTGACATGAACACCTTGTTGGATAATTTGATGTATAACATGAACACTCCCAGTGCAGCCAATTCGACAAACTCCAGAATTAGATCCCAAACTTTCTCAGGCTCAGCTCCTGCGATCTCGGAAGCATCTATACAACAGCCTTTTGTCTCACAGAATGCCTATCAGGCGCAACCTCATTTGCAGAATCACCACCCTCAAAAACTCCAAATTCCACAGGGTTCTATGCAACAGCCACCAATTCTGCAACCAGTTGCACCTCTTCAGCAGCAATCGCATATACAACAGCAACAGCACTTACAGCAGCAGCAACAGCAACAAAATCCACACCAGCCTGCTCTCTTTGATGACTTCGACTTCTCAAAGATAATGATAACAACGAACTTTGAAAACCCCAACTTGGGACCCACTAGGTTCATTTTGTTCGATAATTTGCCCCAGTTTGTTGACTCCATGAAATTGTGGTCTATTGTGAACTCCATGGGAAATAATAGAACATTGGGCAACGTTAGAAGTATTAGGGTTGCTAGTACGCCGTCGTCCAAGTTGGCATTGATTGAATGTTCATCGGTAGAAGTTGCCATGGGATTGAAGGCCAACTTCAATCACTTGGAATTGGTTCCAGGAATCATTTTGTACGTTGCTTTTGCAAAGTTTGTTGAAAACTCCGTGAATCCAGTTGCTGGTGGCTCGTCATTGCCCGCTCCAGCTGCGCCGGTGTCCGCAACGAACGCAATGGCTCCTGCAAGTGATTCCGGACCCGTGCAACCGGCCCCCGCTACAACAAATTCAACTCCAGCTGCATCCACAAAGTCAGATAATGCCAAAATTGGCCCAACCGATTTGGTGGCTAAGCAAGAAAGTTTAATAGGATCAATTAGGAGATTGAATGCTAGATCTAATTATGTTGATTTGAAGAAAATCTCCTCCATCATTAATAAGTCAATCTCCTACTCCAATGACAACTATCAAAACAACTTTGGTCCATTACCTGATGCAATTCCATTGAGACAATTTGACTCTCCAAAGTTGAGAGAATTGCGTAAAATTTTGGAAAACAACGAGAACGCTTTAACTAGTGGAACATCTGTCCAAAGTAAGCCAGTGTCCTCGAATGCTGGTAAGTCTGACTCGGACGATTCGTTGAACAATGATAACACTAATAAAGTCATGACTCAATTGGAATTAGAGGAGTTGTGTTTGGCAATGTTGGATGAATTGCCCGAACTTTGCTATGATTATCTTGGCAACACGATCGTGCAGAAAATCTTTACCTTAGTGGAGTCTGATTTGATAAAGTTGATGATGGTCAAAGAAATTGCCCCATATTTAACTCAATTAAGTATCCATAAAAATGGAACTTGGGCAATTCAAAAAATCATCAATCTTTGTCACTCAGCAAACCAGCAGATGTATCTCATCGGTGCAAGTTTGAAACCATATTCCGTCAAACTTTTCAATGACCAGTTTGGTAATTATGTGTTACAAGGGTGTATTAAATTCGGATCTCCATTCAATGATTTCATCTTTGAAACTATGTTGGACAATTTCCTCGAAATCAGTTTCGGAAGATTTGGTGCAAGATGTATCAGGACGATCTTGGAAACTGCTAACGAGTCAAACGTTCTCTCCAACGAACAAGTCATCTTGGTAGCTGGGTTGATTGTTGAATTTTCAAATGAGTTGGTGGTCAATAATAACGGTTCATTACTTATCACCTGGTTTTTGGACACTTTCAATGACAAGGGTTCTGCCGTTGACGATAGATTTGGTTTGTTGACTGAAAAGTTCTTACCTAATTTAGGTAGGTTGTGCACCCATAAGCTCGCCAATTTAACCATTTTGAAGATTTTGAATAACAGATCGGATTTGAGACTGAAACAGCTCATCATGGATACTATTTTCGGTCAATTCGATGACTTGGCACCAATGGATGACGAAGGAAGGCCTCCGTCCAAATTATTGGAATCGATCTTGTCAGAACACACCGATAACTCGGCAGGCCCTTTGTTTATCTACAAGATCTTATCAAACCCGTTATTATTGGTTCTCAATGATGACAACTCTGAAAATCCAACCAGGAATTCAAGGTATCAACATTTCATTACTTCTCAAATCAGGAGAATTTTGATGGATAGCAATATCAATAATTTCCAACCATACAAGAAGTTGATGGATGACGTCGGGTTGTCAACCAACCGTCTTAATCGTTCTTCTTCAATGGGATCAAGGAGAAACAAAAGGAATGTCAACGGAAGGGGCAACTCTAATAAAGGGCAACAATGTGGAGCATCTTCTCAAGGGAACTTGAATGCAATTCCAGGTCAGTATGGCATGGTTCCTGGTGGAATGATGGAGTATCAGCAGTTCAATGTTGCTCCACAATTCCAGCAACAGCAACAGCAACATCAGCACCAGCACCAGCACCAGCACCAGCAGCAACACCAGCAGCACCAGCAACACCAGCAGCACCAGCAGCACCAGCAGCACCAGCACCGTCAACAGCATCAACAACAGAGTCAACAACATCAACTGTACGCAGCAATGGCGGGTCAGCCGGTACCAGGTCACGAACTGGTGATGGGACAGATTGCGCATCAGCCATTGGCACAAGTTCAAACCCAAAACCCTGCACACCTACAGAACTCAATGCCGAACGACCCCAGCCGTTCTAGATTGAGTCCACAGCAGCAGCAATTGTACCACCAGCAGGAACAACAAGACCACGTTGTGATGCAGCAGCTCGAGCAATTGTCTCTCAGCTCTGCCGCGTTGGGCTACAACTCCAATCCCGGAACACCAGGCGTCGCCTCGAATCCAAGAAACCTGTTTTTTTGAACACACAGAATATGCAGCAGGTAGGAATCTCACGGGTAGGCGGGCTGCGGAAGGGAATGGTACATTATGAAAGTCCTGAGTGATGAGGACATTCCAGCCTGGAATGACGCACCGGGCATTTACGATTTACATGTGCATGTTTATATTTACGCTGTCTATACCAAAAGCATTAATCTGTTTATAGTGGGTAATCAAATACCTGGTTATTAAGTGATGGTAGATGCTCTGTAGAGGCCCAGGCTTATCGAGAGCGGTTGCAAACATGTCGCCCAAAGAAGTCGCCGCACATTTGATGAGCGTGACGGTCACGTGACCTGATAGAAAAAATTTCAGCATAATGTGTCCTGGAGAACGATCTCACTTTGGGCCATGGCTGAACACTAGTACTTCAACAATAACTAACTCACACTATTATCTAAATACTTATATGCATCATGTCGTTCATAAACATCTGCCGTGATAACACCGATCCGTTTTACCGTTATAAAATGCCTCCCATTCAGTCCAAGACTGAAGGGAGAGGGAACGGTATCAAGACAGCCATTGTCAACTTGAGTGAGGTTGCCCGTGCTTTGGGAAGACCTCCGACCTACGTCGTCAAGTTCTTTGGATACGAGTTGGGTGCACAAACGAACATTGACGAGCAGCAGGACCGTTACTTGGTGAACGGTGCCCACGACACCAGCGAATTGCAAGACTCGTTGGATGGGTTCATTAACAAGTTCATTCTTTGTGGCTCGTGTAAGAACCCCGAAACCGAGATCCAGATCAAAGGCAAAGACAACTTGCAGAGAGACTGTAAGGCGTGTGGTAAGGTCACTTACATCGACTTGAAGCACAAGCTCTCGTCGTACATTCTCAAGAACCCACCCACCAGCAAAAAGGGTAAGAAGTCCGCCACCGCCACCGCCAACGTTGTTGGTGGAGGTAAGTCGATTTCGGACATTGCTTCCGGGCAATCCAAGGCCCAGCCCGAAGATGCCGAAGGCAACGACGACGACGATGTTTTAACCAAGAAGATCAACGCTGAAGCTGCCCTTTTGGCAAGTGTGGAAGTGAAGGACGACGAGTGGGCGGTCGACATGTCTGAAGAAGCCATTGCCGCTAGAGCCAGAGAGTTGGAAGGATTGAACTTGAGCGATGACCAAGCTAAGTTCAACGATTTGGGAGAATGGTTACTCAATGAATCGGCAGACTCGAAAGACAACTTGCCATCTGATGTCGAGATCTACAAGAAGATTGTGGAATTGGAGATTGGTGACAAGGCAGAGACTGTTCAAGTCTTGGCCCAAGTTTTGTTTGACGAAAACGTTTTGGAACAAATCGAACCCCACGTTGGTTTGTTGACCAAGTTGATCGACGAGAAGGAAGAATTCGAATTGGCCTTGTTGGGTGGATTGGAAAGATTTTTGGGATTAGAAAAGCCAGACTTGATTCCTTTGACTCCCAAGATCTTGCTTGCCCTTTACAACAGCGACGTGCTCAGCGAGAACACCATCATTGCTTGGGGAAGCAAGGTTTCCAAAAAGTACGTTCCAAAGGACGTCTCCAAAAAGGTCCGTAAGTCTGCCAAGGCTTTGGTCAAATGGTTGCAAGAAGCCGACGAAGAAAGTGACGAAGAGTAAACTAGTACATACTATAATAGGTTGGTATAAATTTAATAATTCATATTACTATACATTAGTCAAAATTGACCGTGAGTGCATACCAGACACAACGATACTGGCGTTAATACACACAGCTACTATGATACACCATGGCTCATCTGTTCTGGTTGAACTGCCCTTGTCGGTTGCCACCGTTCCTGTTGTTGTTATTGTTGTTGTTCTTGAAGTTCGGCGGCATGTTGGGGAAATTCGGCATGTTCGGCATGTTCGGCATATTGGCCATGTTGGGCATGTTGGGCATGTTTGGAGGCATTCCAGGCGGCATCATCCCCATAGGTGGCATACCTGGTGGCATCATACCCATTGGAGGGAAGCCAACAGGGGGTTTTCCGTTCTGTTGTGGAGGCGGAGCCCCCGATGTGACAGCCAACAACTGTGCCATCAACTTCTGAGGGTTGAACTCGCCTCTGAGCTTGTCATGTTTGCAGCAGTAGTCGGTCCACGTGAACTCGTCGAAGCCGTAGTTGAAGTAATCTGATATGTCAGCTCCCGGAGCTCTCCAAGGCTTGTCTTTTATGGTGTCGAGATCAAGCTGGGTGATGGGCTTGCCTTCGTACTCTGCTACTGCGTTGATGTCGATAGCGGTCCTGCTCTCGTTCTGGTCCTTGGACACGATGGTGGTGGTCGAGATCTTGTTCCCCTCGGCACCTGCGTCCACCGTGGCGTCCACGGTGTCGTTCTGCGGTCCGCTGGTGGTCGTGCCGGTCCCCGACGAGGTCGCTGTCGATTTACTATCCCCGATAATGATATCGATGTCGTCCTCGGAATCCTCTTCTGACTCTTCTTCGTCATCTTGGGACTGTTGGTGGGCGTCGTTGGCGGCTGCTGACTTTTCGTCGGTGCCCGCTGCGGGGTCCGCCGAGGTCACTTTTTGTTTCTTCTGTTCTGGCTCGTCATCTGATCCATAGAGAAAAGCATCCTCGTCGTCCGAATTGTTGGACATCTTATCACAAGTTGCTGGTGGTAAGTCACGCTTGCAGGTTCAGCTTGGTATGAAATTTGTGCTTGGTCAAAGTCGAGCAAAAGTGCGGCGGTTTATACGCAGGAGGCTTCGCCGTCACTTTTGGAGATCCTCAAGGATGACAACTTGCTTGTAGCATTACACGTTATATGGAATTAAATAAGTATACAATTAACATTTTCGAAGTCGCCGAGCTGCTGCAGTTCAGCCTCCAGCAGGTGACGCTTCTGGCTTTTTATCATCTTTTTTTTTCTTCTGTCTTTTCCTCTTCCACGCTTAGCTAGCCACAGCACCGGCGTTTTCTTTCATCATGAGCTTGACCCACTGTTGACGACGGAATCTGTTTCTATACACGATTCTTTCGATGATGGCAATCCACTCCAACTTCTCTTTCTTGTTGGGGGCTCCAAAGTCAATCACCTCGCCGTTGGCGAACCTAATCTTGAAGGCGTGGTCCACAAGCAAGACATCACTGAAGTTTCTATAGTTCATTGAGGAGTTTTGCATATTCTCCTTATCAATGTAGATCACTTCTACAACCTTAGCCAAGTTGATCTTGGCCCTGGTCTTGTGTGTGTACTCGCTGTGGGCAATCAATGACGTTCCCTTGAGCTTGTAGAACCGTTTCTTCCAGATCTCACAGTCACCTCCATCTTGATGCATGTACCCTTCATGAGTGAACTTGACTTCGTGCTTCATTTCTTCTATGCTTTCATATGCGGATCTGATACTGGTAGGCAAGACTTCGTGTTCTTCGACCTTAGGCACAAAGAGCATCTTGACTTCAAGGCTGCCGATCTTGTATGGTTTGCACTTGCGAGTCTTTCCTTCAAATGTTGTAGTTTCCCATTCGTTGAAACAAGTCAAATCGAAGCTGCATGCCTTTCCATTCACTGCTTTTTCGTACTGGGCCATGTCAACATAGCATCTTGCGAACGAGCCATCTTGGGCAAACTTATTTGCCCATGGGTCTTGAACTTCAGTGGGTACCACCTTAGTTGTAGTGATAATATTCTTTCCTCCAAACATTCTGCTCAATCTGTTGCTGGACTTGACAATCCTTCTTTCTTTGACTTCCCTGAATCCTCCCTTAGGTTTCTCATAGTTGATCTTCATCGTCAAAATGAACTCAAGAGAATCACCAACGGTCAATTCGAACTCTTTTCCAATGATAACGTGATTGCTGTTGATTCCGTAAGTTGGAGTTCTAATACAATGCACACCATTATCCAAAGTGATCGAGAATTCAGCCTTCTGGTTGTCCAAGTCAGGCAAGTTGAGATGTTTCAAACCAACGACCCTCAAGAACAATCTACCTCTCTCTTGCAATGATTCAGGCTTCTCTTCCACTGCTTCGATCGAGTTCACTTGCTTGACCGGTGCCGCCTCAACTTCTGGTAACCCTGCATCAATCGACTCGGTTGTTATTGGGCTTGAAGCATCAGCAAAAACCGGAGTAGAAGGTGGAATCGAGTTCTCACCGTTTTGAATTTCTTGCAACTTTTTGTTGACCAGATCCTTCTCTGTGTTCTTACGGACAGGGCTGCTTGGAGCAACAGCCACCACTGTTGAACCCTTCTTTATCAACTGCATGGGCATTCCAATCTTGATAGGAGACTTTTCAGACTTCCTAGCAGGAGATGGAGACCTGTTTGGCGAGATGGTAAAGTTCTTGGTAGGCGAGTTGTTCTTGAGATATTTGTATTTCAATTTGATCTCCTCGCTCAAGTCTTCGTTGGAGTCATATGAATAATTCAATTCCTTAGGAGGGGTCTTGAAAATGCTTGCTTCTTTGATTGGCGAATTGATCAACTCGGGATCTGGTTCTGGGAATTGTCCAGTAATTACTTGAGGGGTAGCCAAGTCCTTGTTGTGTACAACAGAGCTAACTCTCGAAGTAGTTTGTGAATTGTTCTCGAATGCCTCGTCCTTGCTTCCAAAGATATCGCTGTCATGGAAATATTGTTCTTTAGTCAATAAAGCAGATGGAGTTCTACCTAACTCGTCTGCTAAATGTGGCATTACCTTGTATGATTCATCACCGGCATTTGAGATATCCATTGAAGCATTACAGATCGAAGCGTGTTGTTGTATGTCATCAAACATTCTTTCTGGCAAATTGATTACCGAGTCCTTCTTTGTCGAAGTACCGATTAACTTGACCTTGGCGTAATCTTCTTGAGTGATAACCTTCTTGGTACTCATGATTCTCCTCACATCGTCCCTATCCATACTGGGTAACGTTTTCATACCGTTACTTTTGATTGTAGGAGGTCCTTTGATAGTGTCTTCGAAAATTTCATTATACTTGTCCCTTGGAGACAAAATAGAAGACGATCTTTTGATCTCAAACGAAGGTACCTTGAATCTCGATCTCTTGGGTTGCTTTTTTGAAGATGGAATTGAAGCCGCCACTGAATGTCTGTATTGTTGTGGGAGAACGTTAGTGGTTCTGATACCCGGGCGTAACGAGTTCGACTTCGGTGGTTGAGGTGGCTCCACAATAAGAGGATCATCAATGTTAGTTAAAACATTTTTGGTGCTCAATGGGGTAAAGCTCTCCCTGTTGCCCTTCACGTCAGAGTAATTCACGATTGAGTTACCTCTTTTCAAGAATTTGAAATGATTTTCAAATCCGGAATCTTCTGATAACTCTGGCAAGAAGTCTGTAACATTCAAGTCGTCGTAATCTGGACTCACCACTCTTCTAGACAAAACATGTACCTCCTTAAACTTCTTTGGTTGAGGTTTCAATGTCATTGGTGTCTTGAATTGATCCCTTTGTGAATTACTCTTTGAAATTGTCCTTGTCACTGTTGGTACTGGAGCAGGAGATGCGGACGACGAGGTATTCTCCTCATTGATAAGTTTGAAAAACTCCTCCGCTCTTTTGTTTGGATGGGTTCTCAGCTTGTCCTGCAAATGCCATATGGATATGAAATTAGTTGGCTTTGCATCAGCATCATTCTCTGCGGACAATGAATCCTCAAATGAATTGTCGCCCTTGGCAAAAGTTCCAGTGATTTCTTCAAATGAAGAGAAGTTATCTTTTTCGACCATGGGCAAGGAAATTTCCATTGGAGGGGCAACATTCGATGAGTTGGCCAAAGCATCCTCCTCGTCTTCTTCCTCTTCAGTTTTCGACGAAGGATCGGTCAGTTCTTGCTCATTCTTCTCCTCTTCGGAATTGAATGAATTGTCGGGCGAATCATTGAATATGTTTTCAGACTTAATCTGCTCGAACTCAATCTTCTGCTTGTTGACGTGATGGCTCGATACTGTCAAGTCATTATTAGTGTAGTCGTCGTTGTCTTCTCTATCACCATCTTGACTATCTTCCAATTGCCAGTCTGGGTCCATTTTGAATCTGATAGAAGTTCTGGAGTCCTGATCTTCTTCGGGTTGAGCGTTGCTTTCACTAGAATTGTTCATCTGGTTAGAAGTCTCAGCCTCGTTGGCTTCGGGAATAGCTTCCCTGTTCTGTATTATCATAGGAGCCTCCTTAGGAGCTATATTAGAATGTGGATAAACACTCGAGCTTTCGCTGGAGACTCTGGATGATCTTGCTGAACGAGACTGCGGGTATGAGACTGAACTATCGCTTGATACTCGGGATTCAATGTTCCTGACAACGGACTTGACCAACTTGACTGGTTGCTGGGACTTGGACTTGTCGTAGGACTGAACATTCGCATTCACTATTTCATAGTCATGGCGCTCGAGATCACTCTTGGCGGAACTCTCACTATCCTCGTGTTTCACTGAAAGCAGCTGGAGGGTCGAGGGAGGCTCCAACTTTACTGTGACTGGTTCTGGGATGACTGGATGCTCTTCTGGTTCCAACTTGACCTGGTTTTCCTCTATTGGCTCATCTTTGACAGCTATCTCCTTTGGTTCGGTGGCAGAAGTTTGTGGTATCACTGGCTCCTTATATATCTTATCATTCAAATCGCCAGTGGAGGAAGTATTCAATAGATTCATAATCGACTTTTCTGTGGTGGTGTAGGAGCGGTCAAATGAATCATGGAACTCTTCGTCATCAGATCCAGTAACTTTCAAGTCGCTGATTCTGTTTGCAGATGGTGATCTCTTTGTGTACTCTTCGCCTTGACGCTCTTCGTTGGTAATAGGGATCATTGATTCTGCTATGTTGTCGGAGAAACCCTTGATTCCATCATTGAGCTCGACGCCCTTGCTTGAAACGGGGTTGTTGATAGAATCCAACGTTCTGTTGGTGTCGCGTAAGGACTGTAAAGAAGACTGGGAAGATCCAGATGATCTCATTTGATGTTCAGAATCTTGGGTCAAAGAATGCAATGGGTTCTCGATGGTGTCGAGCTTAGAATTCTTCAAAGACAAGGACAAGTAGTGGATGTTACTGTCTGTCTTCGATTTGGCAGCCTCACCCAACTGGGTCAAGTGGGTGTCCAAATCTGCGAAAGATTTAGAGCCGTTGAGCTTTTGGGCCGGCTGATTGGTGAGAAACAAGTCCAACTTCTCGTTCAAGGATAAGTTGCTGTAACTGCTGTGTTTCAACTTGATATTAGTCAATTCGGGGAGTCCGATGTGTTCCTTTTCAGGGGAGTTCAAGAGGTCCTGGAACGAGTTTGAGATGTGAGGAGGAGGAGCCGGGGCCACCGAGCCGTCGTCGTCGGAATGGGGGTATTTCAACGAGGAGGCTTCGTTCCAACCGTGGACAATGGGGCTCTTTGGGGTTGTGATGGTGTCCTCGGTTTTTTCTTCTTGATTCGAGCTGTCGGCAGCGTCTTTGTACAAATGAACCTGTGGATTGGAGCTGGTAAACACTACGTTTTTCTTGGGCGACCCGTTGGGGGTCTTCCTCATGATGGACTTGCTTGGAGACGAGTTTGGGTATTTGGACATTGGGGAGTTGTTCTTATTAGTGAGGTCGATAGTTGATGTTCTTGGGGTTACAAATGAAAATTCATCTTCCGACTTGTTGGACGGGTGGGCTTTTCCGATCGAGACGTGTGCCTGGGCAGGGGTATCCACGCTGAAGTTGCGGTCCAAGGAGGTGAGCGAGGACTGTCTGGCTTTGGGATCAACGGTGTCTGCGTCGCTGGTGTAGGTGTCGGAGCTGGAGTTGCAGTCTTTGTTGTGGTCGAGGTACGACGACGGGTCTTTCAGGGGGAACCGCGGGAAGTTCAACGGTTTTGTGGGTGAGTTATTCAACGAGTCCTTCTCTAGACGAGGCAGTTAGTATACAAGTGGGCTGGAAAACACACAACAAGAGAAAAAAACACGATATGGGCCTTCCAGAATCCTGTGGGATGAAAGTCGTGGTGTAGGCCGAGAGCGTGTTTTGGTTTTGTATGTGCACATGGGGAGCGACACGTACCGATGTCGTATTTGAAAGTTTCGTGGTTTGAGGATGACGGACTAATAGACGACGCCAACAATTGTTTAGTCTCGTCGGCAGCGTCCAAACTGAGCGGACGCATCGTTACTGGAGCGCTGTGTGTGCGAGGGGGGCGGGTAGGGGGAATGGACCGGGGTGGGTTACGGCGTACAGAATCTCCGTACGTATCAGACAAGCGGACTGGGATGGGTGCCGCTGCTCTAAAAGAAGATGGTACACACTATAAATGGTGGATCAGGATTTATTGTGTTGCTTTGTATATAAGGGCACAATTTTGGCTGGAGATGTTTTGTTTTCTTTTGGGCCGGTTTTGTGGACTGTTGTTTGTTTACCTTTTGCCGACGGGTCTCTGCCTTTATTACCAATCGGGCAATAACGAGCCCGATGGTGGTGCCCAGTGGTGACAGCTCCCGATTGTTCGCCCCCGAACAACCGGCCCAGGCACCGGGCAGACAATCGGGCCCGGCCGCTGTGGATGATTTGGGACGTGTAGCTCAATGGCGGTAGCGAGGTGACGGGGAGGCCGCCCCGCCGGCGGGTGACGCAACGGGGTCTGGAGGACGGTGGTGTCCACACGCACCGCAGCTGGCGGTGCCCGGCCCCGCTGGAGCTTGCGGCAGCGGCCCAGCCCGCAAGCGTGCGAATGGGACACCGGCGAACAGCCGTGGATTTGCGCCGAGTTTCACTCGCTGCTCTGCCAGAGCGCTTGGCCAGAGGGGCTGGGCTGCCAGGTTGGCTTACCAATGCGGAAGAATGATGCTCTGTCTCTTTTGGACGGTGAGTGCACCACGGGCCCCGGCGGTGCTGCTGCTTCTCCGTTCGCCTGGCCCGTTCGCCTGGCCCGTTCGCATTCTGGCCTGGCCTGGCTGGGCTCCACGCTCCACCCCGACGGCTCGCCCCATTTGTCTCGCCCCACCTTTTCTATTTATCTCGCCTGACCGTTTTCTTTCAAGTGTGGATCTGCTCGTCGAGCCGCACGTCTTCCCCTCCGATCTGGCGCTCACACTCAGGCACTCAGGCGAAACCGCAATCTTGCTCTGCAGAACGTGCAGCTCCACAAGTGGGGCATCTCTCTACAACTACGCTACCAGCACAATGTCACATGATCGGGTGGCCGTCCAAGCAGTGACGGGTGTGCTGGATGTAGCACGAAGTCCGAACGGCAGTACCTTGAAGGCGCTCGGCGCTCAGAAGGCGTTCGGGGCACATCTCGGCTCCTCTGCTCCTGCTCCTCTGCTCCTCGGCCCCCCTCCTCCTCTGCACCCTTTCTGTGCGTGCTGCTTTTTCACGGCCGGCCCACCTTTTATAACTTTGCAGAGTCGCCCGCGAAAAATCGCACTTACGTAAGGTGAAATAGGCCAGGCCGGCCACAGGGCTAACCCAGCAGCTGTGCCTGCACGGTGTCCCCCGGCTCAGGTACACAGCCTGGATGTACGCAACCTTGCCGACGGGCTGCGTGCGGCACGCAGGTTGGCCACTCGCCCTGCTGATGGTTGCAATCATTGGCCCCCAGAACTTCGCTCCTCACCGCTGCTGTCCATGTTTTCTGTTTGCGCGAGACTCGACCCCGGGCGCCATTAAGGTTCAGCGGACACGCCGAGACGCGAAAAATTTCACCCACCGACTGGCCCGCCCGTCTTCACAACCACACAGGGCTACAGGTCGAAGCCAATAACCGGGCGGGACAAAGAGATGGTGCCTCAATGCGCACATATTAGTTTCACCTGGAAGGGGCTATGTAGGGGTTTTCGGCCGGTTGGCCAGGGGAGATGGGCCACGAGAGCGCCCGAGTATCGAGATTCATTCTGCATCGAGTTAAATACGCGGCAAGCCTCAAACGTGGAGACCGGCGCCGTCGTCCCAGCCCGCGTGCGCCTGCTCGCCAGGCACCGTGGCCAGGCCTCCGCGGCAGGCCCCGCGGGGCCGCCAGCAGCGCTCGCCGACGGCCGCCCGGCCCCCTGGTTCCCCCGAGGCTCCTCTCCGTGCTCCATTGTACCTCCCCGTGTGCCACGGCCAGTGGCCCCATTCTCCCAATATTGTCCGTGTGCGGTGCGCTAGTGAATGTAAAATAACACGGTATTGTTTTTGTTTTTTTTTTAATCGCACGTCAGCAACAACACACGCTCCATAACGCATCGTCTACAGCACCCGACCTTTTGTGTACCATCTGGAGAACAGCCCTATTTATAAAAATCACCCTGCCACCCCTGCCCCGATATTTGGCCAGTTAAGAATCTTGTACTTTCGACACTTTCATCCTTTCGCTTAATACCCACGCTACCCAGAAATGCAGTTCAAATCTTCATTGTTCGGCTTGGCTTCCTTGGCCTTGGCCTCCGCCAAAGACTCGTGTTCCTTCTCCCTGACCACCATCACCGCCGCCAGCGCGGTCACCCAGTTGAACTCATGCCCCACCTTGGACGGCTCCATCGAGATCGGGGGCGACGGCATTGGCGCCGTGGACTTGAGCAGCGTCAAGGAAATCGCCGGGGACTTGAAGTTCTTCAACTCCTCCACCGCCACAGACATCAACTTGAGCCAGTTGTCCAAGATCAGTGGCTCGGTCGCGGTCGACGCATACACCCAGTTGCACGTCATTGACTTCACCAAGTTGTCCGAGGTCGAGAAGTTGTCGTTGGTCTCGTTGCCCTCCCTCGCCTTGTTGAACCTCAACACCGGGATCTCCAACGCCAGCTACATTGAGATCTCCGACACCGCCTTGAGCACCTTGAACGGGTTGACCAACTACGACACCATCGCCACCCTCAACGTCAACAACAACAAGAACATCAGTTCCATCGACTTGTCGGGGTTGGAGTACGTCACCGACAACCTCATCTTGAGTTTCAACAGCGACCACTGTGAAGTCAAGTTGGACGACTTGAAGTGGGCCTCCAACTTGACCATCCAGGACGTGTCCGACTTCTCCGCCTCCAACTTGACCGCCTGTAACGGCACCCTCACCTTTGCCTACAACACCTTCGACTCGATCGACTTGGACACCTTGGAGACCGTCGGCGGCTCGTTCGAGCTTTTCGCCAACGACGACTTGACCAAGGCCAACTACAGCTCGTTGAAGTCCATCGGCGGCGAGTTCAGAATCTTCAACAACACCCAGTTGTCCGACCTCGACGACTCGTTCGCCGACTTGCAGACCGTCGGCGGCGCCGTCAACATTGCCGGCGACATTTCCAACTTCACCTTGTCGAGCTTGAAGAAGGTGAGCGGCGACTTCAGCTTCGTCACCACGTCCGACGACTTCAGCTGCGCCGCGTTCAAGAAGTTGCACGACAACGACAAGATCCAGGGCCACAACTTCAACTGCTCCAGTCCCAGCAAATCCTCTTCTTCGTCTTCTGGCAAGGGAAGCAAGACGTCGTCGTCGTCGTCGTCGTCCGGCTCCGGGTCCTCGTCGGACTCCAGCTCCAAGAAGAGTGACGCCGGCGCCACCATGTTGAACGGCGCGCAAATCATCGCCTGTGCCTTTGGCGCGGTCTTGGCCCTAATTGTTGTATAAGGGTGTGGCCACACCGATATTAATATATGAGGACTGTACTGTGACACGCGTAGAGTAGCGCCAGACGGCGGGCCAGGGCCAGATGGCGGGCCAGGGCCAGACGGGGCGCCAGGCCAGGCGGCCGGCTAGGCGACCCACCACGTCAGGTCCCACCACGGCCGGCTGCCCGCTCGCAACCGGGATCGCGATTATGATCCTTGCCCGGGGCACGCTTAAGTAAGGAACGGCGCATAATCCACCTCCTTCCACGCCCACCCGCGCGCCTTCCACGCTCTACTGGCGCACATACCGCCCGGCCTGCTGCACCTTCCGCCGCCTGCTCGGCACCTGCCGCCCTGCGCGCTCTCGCTAGCGGCGTGGTCGTGCGCCAAGGCCCGAGCCGCTCGCTCGCTCCCTCGGCCTGCCTCCCCGGCGCCCGTCGCTGGGCCTCCCCGAAGGCTGGCTGGCTTGCTCGCTCGCTCGCTGTCGCTCCACGCCGTGTTTATATTTGTTCCTGATGGGGCCGAGTGCCCCCGGCCGTGGAGTTTCACGCCGTGGGCCTCGCTGCTGGCGCCGGCCCTTCAGCCTGGCGGGCGCCCGGCGGTGTGACCCCTCCCGCATTCTCTCAGCCCTCCTGCACCGGCACAGGGCTGGTGGTCTGGGCATGTTGTGCAAATGGTGTTCTATTTTTGTGCGTATCCACAAACCACAAAACCTGTTTCGGTATCGTTGATCTACCAAATGTGCCAGGTATAAAGTGATTATAAAAATCTTTTTTGAAACCCTGTCTCAAGCAACCTCCGCCGCCGCCACCGCCAGCCCCTCAGTCTCGACTCCCCTCCCCCGCCAGAAACCCCTCGCTCGCGCCATGACTACCGAGCCCTCATTGCAAGTCCAGCAGTCGTTCGCTGCTGCTGGCCAGGAACACCTCTTCCAGTACTACGACGAGTTGCTGGACGCCCAGAAGGACGAGTTCATTCACCAGTTGGCCAAGGTCGACGACCCGCACGCCTTGACCACCACCGTCACCAACGCCATCAAGTACTCGTCCACCTCGGCGTCGCGCGAGTTCACCCAGTTGCCCGCGGAACAGACCGCGTCCACCTTGGACCACCCGGACCAGCTCCACAGATGGAACGACTTAGGCTTGGACGCCATCGCCAACAACGAAGTGGCCATCATCTTGATGGCCGGTGGCCAGGGCACCAGGTTGGGCTCCAAAAACCCCAAGGGCTGCTTCAACATCCAGTTGCCCTCCTCCAAGTCCATGTTCCAGATCCAGGCAGAAAAGATCTTGAAGGTCCAGGAGCTCGCCGCCAAAAAGCACAACTTGGCCCAGACTCCAGTGCTCCACTGGTACATCATGACCAGTGGTCCAACCAGAACCACCACCGAAACCTTTTTCGAACAGAACGCCTACTTTGGATTACAAAAGGACCAGATCACTCTCTTCGACCAAGGCACCTTGCCCTGTTTCAACTTGGACGGCACCAAAATCTTGTTGCAGGACAAAAACAAGTACTGTGAGTCCCCCGACGGAAATGGGGGCTTGTACAAAGCTCTTCAAGTCAACGGCATCTTGGAGGACTTGGAAGCCAAAAACATCAAGCACATCCACATGTATTGTGTCGACAACTCTTTGGTCAAGGTGGCGGACCCTACGTTTTTGGGATTTGCCATCGACAACAAGTTTGACTTGGCGACCAAGGTGGTCAGAAAAAGAGACGCCACCGAAAGCGTGGGCTTGATTGTCTTGGACGACAAGTCCAAGAAGCCATGCGTGATCGAGTACAGTGAGATCACTCCCGAGTTGGCCAACAAAACCGAGCCAAATGACTCCTCCAAATTGTTCCTCAGAGCTGCTAACATTGTTAACCACTACTACTCCGTGGAGTTGTTGAAGAACTTTGTACCCAAATGGACAAAATCTCAAGAATTCTTACCATTCCACATTGCTAAGAAAAAGATTGGCTCGTTGAACAAGAACGGCGAATTTGTCACTCCTACCGAACCAAACGGGATCAAGTTGGAGCAATTTATCTTCGACGTGTTTCCATCGGTTGACTTGAACAACTTTGGATGTTTGGAGGTGGATAGAGCAAGCGAGTTCTCTCCATTGAAGAACGCAGACGGCGCAAAGAATGACACCCCAACCACCTGTAGACAACATTTCCTCGAGTTGGGAACCAAGTGGGTCAAGGAAAATGGGGGCATTCTTGCCAACGAGTCAGACTTGGTTGAAGTCAGCTCGTTGACATCCTACGCAGGAGAAGGATTAGAGTTCGTCAAGGGCAAGACCTTCAAGAATGGCGATGTTATCTAAAGCACTTGCTGCTCAATTCAAACTCATAATATGTCGTAAGAACGGTCGCACGGTGTTTCAGAAGTTACGGACTGCTCTAGTACAGCACTCAATATAATAATTGCATTTTCGGAATCACATGTAGACAAGAAATGTTGCACTGTGTCAAGTCGTCGTACAAAATTTGCAACGCGTTTACGATTTGGTTGCAGACTTTTGTTCTGAATGAGACTTCGAGACTTGTTGCTTTCAATAGACAACTTTTGCACAACCTGTCAAAATCTTCCTAGGGGCCAAAAACTACGCGGCCCTCTCCTACTCCCAGACGGGTTCTCGAAAGATTAATATATTTAAAAGCGAACTAAATGGGTAAAGGAGCGGCAACAGGACCCCACCTACAACAACCAGTGCAGAACATGGGCCCTATGGGTCACGGAGATAGCTCCGAGCTTGGTGCAATATTAATAATTGCGGGTATCGTACTTGTTAGCTAATATGCCAACCAAAGGGGTCAAGAAAAGGCTGCGGCTAGCACTGACCGTTTATGCGTTCCCTCCAGTTTGGGTGAACTCCTCGTGTTCGCTACCCTTGTCGTATTCACCGTGGAGCTCGTAGCCGTAGGAGCCAGTCAAGTAAACGATCAAAATGACAACCACAGCAATACCAGTGTTCCTGATCAACTTGTAGTGCTTGCTGTTGGAGATGGAGCTTGTTTCAATAGGAGATTCGAACTTCATTATGGACTGTTGGTGAGATGAGAGAAAATGGACAAAGAACTGGGATCTGTTGGCTATTTGTAAAGCGATGAAACCACAACCACGGTAGCCATAATAGCAAGCCCACCCAACAAACAATGGAATTCGCTTGATCGGGTAGGTCCTTTGTTCTAGAATATCGCATAGTTTCGAGTAATTGCAAACGCGAATTCAGGTGGTAGTGTGCAGTCGTGTAGCTACATCTGAACTTCAGTGGCCGATAAAGTACACCTACCCTGGGAGCGTTTTACGCCTCAAGAGTTCTTCGATCCGGTAGTTTTCGTACTTCCTGCTGATGGTGGTTTCGATAAACTCATGGATGTGGGACCCAAACAAAACTCCCCTCAATAGTTTGTGATCGCAGTTGATCTTATCCTCTATGTCTATGTCTCCACATTTGGTACTTCTAACAGGGCGGTATATCCCACCGGCCAGGCTCCCGCTAATGTTGGTGAACGGAAATGACTCTTGGAGGTCGTTGAGGAATTGGATCTCCTCTTCGTCCTCGTCGCAAGCTTTCTCGTGAGCTGATTCGGAGCTGTCGTCGTTTCGCAGCGCAATACTTTGTAGAAAGTCATAAACTTCAATGCCGTTGCTCAGCAAGGCCTCGTTGATGAGCTGCTTGTTCAATTTGACCTCGGGCTCTGTCATAGTATCAGCTTTGGCAATCACAGGAATCAAGTTGGCCATGGTGCCAAGTTTTTGCATAGTCAAAATGTCAAGGTCATTCAAGCTAGAGAGGTCAGTATTGGAAACTTGGAATCCGAGTCTGTACGTACCCTCTTCCTGTGGCACGAATGAAGTAAAGAACTACATGTATTCTGTTGTCATCGACCAGGGTATTTCTGTTGATCTTGACCTCTTCGTTTAGGATGGTGAGAAACTCGTTTTCTATGTGGTCAAGCAATTTCTGTGAAATTTGGTCGTTTTTCAAATTAAATCCATAATTCTTGGTCAACGAAACCTTGAGTCGAATAGGAACCGAATCCTTGTCACGAAAATCTCAATAGTTAGTAAGCTTCTAGACTTCGTAGTTTGCAGGTGTCGACTCACCGATTGAATGAGTTTCGATGCTGAACTCGGAGGAGTCGTAAAATCCCTCTACGTCTGCTACATCGAAACATGCTTTTTTGCAGAGGGAATTGACGAAGCTTCTCTTGCCAATCGAGTTCTCGCCCACGAGAAGGATGTTCAAATTTAATCCTCTCCTCGTGAGCTTTCGCTGTCTCATATGCTCAGCGCTATACTGCAATTGTTAGTGCTGCTCCTTACGAATAGACGGTTCTACTTGCGTTACTGGCGGCCGATTTTATATCCATTCTTCAAGGTGCTATAAAGTTGAGCGTCTACTGATGCGATCGCTGGTTGCAAAATGTTGATTCTCAGAAACTCGTGCAATGGATGCGAAACTCTATTATTTGCTAACTTAATCGACACACTTAATATTTACACTATTATCTTGTTCATCTCTTCCACAGCATAGTCCAAGATGTAACTTTGCTCGATCAAGTCGTCTATTCTGGTGAAATGACGCTCGTTGTACGGAATGACCGAATCAATAATCTTCATCAAACCAGGGACTTCCATCAACCGGGTGGCACCAAAGTTGGCCAAGATAACCGAAAGCAACTTCTGACTGATTTCAAAGAACTTGAAGTTGATGTTCCAGTCACGCACCTTCTTCATCAATTTGATCAACTGCTCGTCTTCCAATTTGGAAATGGTATCTTCCAAAACCATCGACCCGATGGTGGACTCGGAGTCGTCGTTGGTCTCGATACTCGATTTGATGACATTGTAAAGTCTCATGGAGTGGTCCAAGGTCAAAGCCAATAAGAAGGCGTTGGCCCAATCCTTGTTATTGATATAGTTGGACAACTTCTGTTCTTGCTCGACCTTCATTTTGTTTTCGTCCTCTCTCTTTTTCAACTCTTCCTCAGAGTTGTCTTCCCATTCGGTGATTTTCCCGTCGGCGTCAGCAGTCACAAAAGTAGCTCCATCCTCGTCCTTGATATCAATGGACCAGATACGGTTTTCGTGGTTGTCGAATGTTTTAACAATCTCCCCGCTCTTGTAGTCCCAGAGTTTGACCAACCCATCAGCTCCGGTGGAAATCAACTGTGGCGTCAATCTGTTGAAGAGCTTTACTCTTTGAATGGAGTTGGTGTGTCCTTCGAAAGTCTTTAAACAAGTGAAGTCATTCAATGACCACACTTTGATGGTCTTATCTCCACTTCCCGTGACTATCAACTTGTCGAACTTGTAGAAATTGATATCCCACAATCCTCTCTTATGCCCCTTCAACACACCGATAGTTTCACCGCTCTGGGTGTCCCACACCTTCCCCAACTTGTCGTAAGATGCAGATGCAAAGTACTCGTCGTTTGGAGCAACATCAATGGAGTTGATGTCCTTTTCGTGAGCCCTGCGTGTGTAGTCGGCAGTCTTCACTATGACATCACTGCTGGTTGGGATCTTCCACTTTTTGACCGTCAAGTCACTGGATCCCGTTATCAAAAAGTACGGAGTGTCTCTCGATTTACTCAAGCTGATTGCTGTGACGGCTCCGGCATGTCCTTGGAATCTAGCAAAGGGCAAGAAGTCCTCTGCTTCGTCGTCCCATTTCCATATTCTGGCTTCGTTGTCTTTCGATGCAGTGGCAATCCACTTTCCGTCATTCGAAACATCCATTGCGTTCAAGATGTCGGAGTGTCCCTCGTACAACCTCAATTCGGTTGGTCTCAAAGGATCGATGATTCTCAAGGAGGGGGAGTTGGTAGCCAAGGCCATGAGGTTTCTCTCTGGTCCAACGTATCTGATATCGGCAATGATTCCGTGGTTACCGGCCAACCGCTTGTTCACCGGCAATTCGACTCCTCCCGACTTGAAGTCATGCATGTATTGTAAGTCGAGCTGCACGAAAGTCTGGTCACTTATCACCAAAAACAAGTCGTTGTTTTCCAACTTGGCAACATCGATGATCATCAACTCTTCGTTGGTCTCCAACGGTTTGGCCGAGTTGGCAATGAGCTTTCCCGATTCGATGTCCCATATCTTCACCATGTTGCTTGCTCCGGCAGTGTAGTAGTATTGCTTGTTGTTGTCAAGAGTGATGAAGCCAACATTTTCGATCTGTTCTTGGATGGAGAAAGCATTCAATACTTTGTAGTTGTGGGTGCTATACACGATAGCCAAGTTGTCTCTCCCTCCGGTGAGGAAGTAGTCCCCCGTGGAGTCAAACGCCACACCTCTGACCGCAGTCGAGTGTTCGCTGATCGTACGCACACATTTTCTTTTGACCAAGTCCCAGATCTTCACCGTTCCCATTATATCACCACTGGCCAACGTCCAGTTGACAGAGTTCAATTCTCCGTGGAACGTCAAGGAACAAAGCGTGGTACCGTGTCCTTTCAAAGAGTGGGTGACGTATCCTCCTTCGATATCCCACACGGTGATAACCCCGTCAGATCCTCCAAAGGCAAATAAAGAGGAGGTGCTGTCCGCGGTCGATATATAGTTGGGAGACGACAATTTGAATGATTTGGTGATTTCGCCCATCTGCAAGTCAAAAATCCGCAATTGCTGCGACTGGGACAATATAGCCAACTTGGTGCCGTCAGGTGTGATGACAAGATTGGTGATGATTTCGCCATCGCCTTCGATCTTGTGAATAACTTCGTTGGTGTCCAAGTCGGTGATTACAACGTCCTCGTTCAAAGGGGTCGCCAATATCGTTCCGCTGGCGGATATGGCCGCGGTGGAAGACCCGATGTAGAACGGCTCGATATCTCTGTTCAAGTAGGAAGTCTTGAGTGAGTCCATGTCGTGCCTTAGTTGAGCGGTTTGATGGTTTTCAGAGTTGATTTTTTTTAGAAGAGCATCGCTGCCGGAAGTGCCCAGGTCACGTGCAAAAATCTGTTCTCGTGCGCAGACACACGGTCAGTTCCGAGGGCACCTTTAGTTGCAAAAAAAAGTCTACTCATAGTGGTATCTATGTACAAGTGTATTCTAAATGTTTCAAGTCTATCTCTAAATCTAAAGCACCACGTGTCTACGCCATTTCGATACCCATAGATTTGGCGGTGGTTTGCATGTATCTCTCGATGTAGTCCTCCAAGCCTCTGCCCTTGCCACCGTATCGGTCTCCAAGCAAGATCTGCCTGAGTCTAATCGCAAAGAAGAAGAGGCCGCTGAAGAAAAGGGTCGTTTTGATCTTCAAGAGAACAAAGTAGTCAGAAAATGATACCGACCGCTCGGTACTCAAGGCATCCACCAGCTCCTTTGTGAGGAGGTTCACTCTGTTCACCGGGCTGCCAAAACTCTGGTTCAAATTTTGAATCATTCTCATTGTTCGTACAATGAAAGCCAACTGCACGGGGAAGATGGATTCGTCACCTATGAAGTTCTGGAACGGGTTGAAGTTCTTGTCTTCCAATTCGCTTGGTCTATCCTTGAGTTGCACCGGCTTGAGCTGCATCATGGTTGCAAAAGTTTCAGTTGAGTTGATCCCCCACCCACGAGCAATCTCCTCAATTCCCGCGGTGTTCAACAGAAAGAGGTTTTTCCAAAGATTGCAGTACTGGACTCTCAATTCTTCGTCCAATTCGACGTAGAGCCCATGGTCCAAGACCACCAACTGCTGTTTGCCATTGCTGTCCCGTCTCGCCAACAAGTTGCCCGGGTGAGGGTCTGCGTGAACGAAGCCATACTTGAAAATCAACTTTCCCAATACATTCATGTACTGTTTCATGATTGTGCTGAGGTTGTAGCCTTGGTTCAAAAGCCTGTCTTTGTCGGTCAACGAGATACCGTCGATCCACTCTGTAACCAAAACTTGAGTCGTGACCAACTCCGGGTACGATCTAGGCACGTGTATGTTGGCGCTCTTGAGCTGCGGGTCACTCTCAATCAACCGCTCCAAGCGACGCGAGTTCTCCATTTCGTGGACGAAATCGACCTCTTTTGCGAGCTGGCTGGAGGCGAACTTGGAGAACAACACGAGCGGCATATCCAAGACCATCTCATAGACCCTGGCCATTAGCCTGTACACCATCAAGTCCACCACCATCTGGTTCTCTATGTAGTCGTGCTGCACCTTGAGAGCCACTTTTTCGCCCGACTTCTTCAACACGGCGGTGTGGACCTGTGCGATGGACGCGCTGGCGACCGGCTCGTGGTCAACGGACTCAAAGAGTTCCGTTTCGTAGTCCGCGCCGTAGTTCCTGCGAAGCACCTTGTCGACTCTGGGCCAGGGGTCCTCCGGGGCGTCGTCGTACAACTTGGGGAAGCGTTTTTGGAACGCCAACGGGAGCATCTGGCCTTGGTTGGCGATGGCCTGGCCCAACTTGATGTACAAGCCCTTGTTGGTCATCAAGAGGTCCAAGAGCGCGTCGGCCGACTTCTCGTGGAGCTCGTTCTTGTCGGCGTACTGGTCGGAACGGGCGGCGTACTCAAAGGCGATCCGCAGCAACACGTACACGGCACGCACGGATCTCGCCAACAACGACGAGTAGGCGTAGCGGTCGACCGCGTAGGCCGCGGTGCCCACGGCGGCCACCACGGCCACGGGGCGCACGAGCCGCCGCACCCGGCCGCTGGAGGTGCCGCCGGGGCGTGGTGCTGGGGGCCGGACGGACGAGTAGCGCCGGGTGCCTCGGAGAGCCGTCATCTTAAATCCGCTGAACATGCTGATACGATTTCAGAGGCGGGGCGTATCACAAGTGTCGTTCGGTAGGATTCTGCCGAGTGGGATCAGTTGGTCGAGGTGTTGAGGGTGGTGGACGCCGAAGATGCTTTTGGCAGCAACCGCTAACACTGTTGGGGGAGATCGGCCTATATGCAAGACGCCCACCAATCACGAAAAACAAATTTATTGACTGGCGGTCGCTCTGGACGCCATCTAGTTGTTTCTAATGTTTGCTGTGTCACACCAATTAGTCAAGAACGCTGCTCGTGCATACTCCACCGCCACGACGGTGGTGCCTGTTGTCCGCCCCAAGAAGGTGGGCACCTTCAGAGGCGGTCTTGTCGGCTTTTTGCTCGGGGTCACCTTCACCGGGGTCGGGTCGTACTACTACTTGATCGACGAGTACAAGTCGGCCAACAACGTCATTGTGGCCGACGTGGTGGCCTTGCAGAACTCCATCTCCAGCTTGGAGAAGCACGTCCAGAAATTGGAGCAGTCCAAGAAATAGGTGGCCCGCTGCCACCGTAGTTAACGGTCGAGTATATTCACAAATGTATATTGATGCAAAGTATGTACAGGTTGTAGGACGAAAAGCGTCGGCCACGGGGTCTGCTGACTCCTTGGTCGACTTCTTGGTCGACTTCGTGGTCTTATTTGGTCTTTGTGGCTCTTTTTTTTTGGCTCCTCTTGATCTCCCCATCTCTCTACAACTCATTGATGAACTGGGACACATCTCCCATCAAGTCCCGGAACAGCTCCTTGTCCACGCGGCCGCTCAAGTCGCCCACAAAGTTGATCTCCAAGCGCCGGCCTCCCAACGAGCCCCCCTCGACGATGTTCATTTGGATCAACCGGTCCTTTCCAAACGAGAAGTTCATCTGCCGTCTGTACGAAACATTGATGTAGTTGTACTTGACGGTGGTGCCGTCGATCACCAAGTCGATCTGGGGCGGGATCGACGTTGGCGTCTTGCCGCTGAAGTCCAAGGTGGCCGCATGCAAGAAGGTGTTCACCCCGGGCTGTGTCTGGAACCTCGAGTACCGGCTGGGTGTCGAATTCAAGATGTCAAATATGGTGGCGTCGGCCCCGAGCGGTTTCGCTTCTTCGGCGTCGCTTCCCTTCAATAAGTCTCCCGAGAGCTGGCAGCACACCTTGATGTCCGATCTCGATCCGGGCAACGACACATGGCAGTTGTTTTCTCCCTCCACCGTCACGATGTTCATGGTGTCAACGTCGGGCTTCGACCGCTCGTTCAAGTCCACCCATATCTCCACCGGAGGGTACTTTATTTGCTCGGCAAGGTCGACACAGTCCTCGGGGAACGGGCTCGGCAAAAACTTCATCTGGAGCACGTACGTGTGGGGGTCTTGGTTCATCAACTGGTTGATGTCGCGGATGCTTAGTGTGGGGTATTCGTACATGGGGAGCGTCAACACCTTGTCGTTGGCGAGAGGCAAGTTGGAGTTGAATTTGTAGGGGGTATCTTTGGCGGCCTCCGCCGGTGGGACGGGAATAATCGTGTGGGCCGAGTCGGACTTTCCGCCTTCAAAGAGGACATTGCCGAGCGTGACAGTGAAAATGGGACTATTGAGCTTGTCGTCGGACACGCCTCGGAGGTCTTTTCGGTACTCGAACCCGGTGACTCTTTCGTAGATTGAGTCGATCTGTGCCTCCGTGAAAAGAGAGCTAGCCAGACTTGGGGTTTCCGCCTCACCAGTCTCCACACGTGTGCCTTCAGCCAGCGACTTCACCCCATCTGTGACTGTGATCTCTTGCGGATCGTTTGGCGACGCTTGGGGAGTCTCAGCTTCCTCTGCGCCCTCAGAAGTGGAGATTCCCAACTCTCCAAGAAGTCTTCTGCTCTCCTCGGTGAGTTGATCGTCGTGGTGATCGTTCTTTTTGAAAGGTAAAGACTTTGCCTCTTCCACCTCTGCTTCGTAATGTAACATCTCCTTACTCAAGGAACGGTCTGAGAACTTTTGTATGTCGTTCAAAAAGGTCTTGTTGGATATATTGACGTCCTTGTGAATGCTCTGCAACGTGAACAAGTTGAGTTCTCGGTTGTTCCACGGCAAGCTGCTGTCCTCCTTGAAGGGGACAAACTCAACGTCGGAGGCGTGGTCGGGAAGTATTAAAGACTCCCGCAAATGCTGGTTGTAGTTCAACGACCACACGAGCAATCTTTTGGATCTCTTGATCTGGTTCTTGTTGAGCGTGATGAGTTCGTATATGTCATCGTTTTTGGTCTTGTTGAAGAACACCTCGGTGTTTTTGCCCAAGTTGTTGACCGAGAAGTCGCCGTACTTTTGGATGAAGAGCTGCTTGATGGTGGACAAGTTGACCTCTTCTCTATGCGAGTGGTTCAAGATCGACGTGAGGATGATCTCGGCATTGTTCACCTGCGACGAGGTCCCCACAAACTGGATCTTGTCATTCTTGGAGTCGAACGAAATCTTCACCCCGACTCGAGAGAGGTACTGGATGATAAACCCGTTCTCCAGGAGCAACAAGAAGAGGTCGGGCTTGCTCAACTTGATGCCCTTCTTGGTCAAAAAATCGTCCATCGCCGAGAGCTTGTCCGACTTTTCGACCTTCCATATGTGGTCTATGATCCGCTGGGCCAACATGGCCTTGGTGCTCTTGGTGCTTCTGCGGTACTGGGTGTACTTGGGATCAGAGTACTTGTCCTGGAGGTACCGCGAGAGCTGGGCCTGTTTGAACGACAGAGCCAACTCCTTTTTGGTCAGATCGTACCTGAGCTTGCTGACCTTCTTGCTCACGGGTCTGAGTCTCTCGATAGACGCCGCTAGCGAGTCTTCGGCGTTGCCTGGTGCCGAGACACTGTCTGAACGGCTGCCTATCATATCGGTGGTGAGAATGTGGAAAGAGTCCTCGGGGAGCGAGGACGACTGCCGGAGCCGGGAGGAAGCCTCCAAATCGTTCACATATCTCCGGAACCGCCTGTCGGTGACTTCCTGCGGCTTCAAGAAGATCTGCTTGCTTCGTTCCTTGCGGGTGGGGCTGGGGGCGATCTGGGTGGTGTCCCGCAACAGGTCCAAGATAATTGAGGGGATGACGGTCTTGTCGCCGAGCGCCCGGCGGCCGCAGCTTATCCATCGTTTCAGGGTCTGCTTCAACATCGCATTGGTTGATCTGGAGTGGTGGAGCGACGAATTTTTGGCCTTCATCGCATATCGGGAAAGATTTCGGGTCACGTGACGTACGAGAGCTGGAGATGCAAGTAGTGCGCGCACCACGTAGGCCCGGCCGGCGATGAGGACCCTGGCGCCGCCGTTTGAAGCGGGAGATGGCCCGGGAGGAGCTGGGCCCGGGCAGGAGCCAGGCCGCCTGGATAGACGGGGGCGAGCGGCGCGACGGCTCCCCCGCTCGCTTGGCGCTGGGGCCGAAGCGATGGGCACGACCGCTGCCCGCTGGGCGTCTTGCGGCCAAATTGGTCCGCTATGGCGGGGCCCGGCGTCAAGACTCGCCGAGACCGTGACAGGTACGCCTTGTGCCGCCGGCTGTTTGGGCAGGGGAGAGGTGCCTCAGAAGTGGTGAGACCGGAGAGAAAGGAAGCGAGAAGCGATCTGGTCACGTGACCCCGGAGCCGCGATCTGAGCGCCCCCATCGGCAGATCGTGCGGCGACCAGATGAGCTGCCGCCGATGTGACAGCCGATGGGCGGCCGATGTGGGGCCGATGGGCCGTGACGGCCAGTGGCAGGCGACGGGGAGCGTAAGCGAGGAGGGCGGACGACGGTGGCGTGGCTTTGGCGGCCGGCACGAGCGAGCGGCCACAGCGGGTGGCGGCAGCCGGTGGCCACAGCGAGCGGCCGCGGGAGCAGCCGAGCACGGCGAGAACGAAGCCACGGCGGAGGAGCACAGCACCACGGGAGCGGCGGGCTCCGCGGGCGAGCGCCGGCGCCGGCCACCGGCTCGTGTGCGGCGGCGGGAGCGGCGGGCATATTCCCCAAAGGAGACACGCCGGCGCCTGTGGGGACCCGCCGGCGCCTGTGCTGGCGTCTCTAACAGCTGCCTTTGGGGGCCGGCGGTGGGGCAGGCGGGCCCGCGGTGGGTGGAGGCAGCCGAGCTCGCGGTGCGCTGTCAACGCGGGCGTCGTGGTGAGCTGCCGTATGGAAGCGGCGCGCGCGCTGTCTGCCGGACATTCCTTATCTCTGCTCGCTTGCCTTTGCCCCAGCGCGCACGGATGCAAATTTCCACTTGCTCGCTTCTGCGAACCACACCTGTTTTCAGTGACCACCGCCGGAGGCAGCACAATCGGGCGCCTTGTCCGATCAACATATATAAGCCTTCATTTCCGGCGCTTTTGTTTGCCGCCGGCTCCACACTCATTGCCCCCCGTCTTTTCTCCACACCCGCTCCACACTCAATGTTGCCCACCCGTACGTTCGTACGCTCATCGCCGTTGGTACGCTCCTCCACGGGTGTGCGTCCTCGCCCGCCGCCGGTGCTCCGCGCCGCCGCCTCCGGCCGCTGGTTCCACGAGTCCCCCAACAAGCAGAACACCACGCTCGGCAACGTCGGCTTCTCGCAGCCGCCCGGCATGGTCAAGCCGGCCGCCATCCCCGCCGCCGCCCGGCCCGCGCTCGC
Source organism: Suhomyces caryicola (assembly GCA_030568635.1). NCBI lineage: Eukaryota > Fungi > Ascomycota > Pichiomycetes > Serinales > Debaryomycetaceae > Suhomyces > Suhomyces caryicola. Next base: position 23,942 of record JAJMGG010000029.1, on the reverse strand, counting down.
GCTCGGCTCCGCCAACCAGTCCGAGTACTTGCGCCAGTTCTCCAACGGCGAGTTGTTCTCCTACTTTGTCATTGGCTGGGCCACCTTCAACAAGCCCATGTTGAATCTCTGCATCAAGATGTTTCCCTACGTGCCGCTCCCCATCATCAAGGCCTTGGTCTACAAGATCTACTGCGGCGGCGCCACCATCGAGGAGGTCAAGAAGACAGGCGACAACTTGACCCGCAGAGGCATCAACAACATGATGTTGTCGTTGACCATCGAGGCCTGCGACGGCAACTCCAACGTCGACCCCAAGTTCATTGTCGACGAAACCACCCGCTCCGTCAACGAGATCTTGGTGCCCCACACCTTGAAGGTCATCAAGGAGTCGGGGAAGGACATCAACGCCGTGCCCCCGGGTTACGTGGCCTTGAAGCCCACCGGGTTCAGCGAAGACGCCGCCGCCGTCTTGAAAAACTATAACTCGTCCCCGGAGTACGCCCGCTTGTTTGACGAGTTGGTGGCCAAGATCTCCGTCATTTGCGAAAACATCTACAACACTAACAAGCTCATGGCCGAGCAGTACCCCGAGAGAACAGCCCCGTTCGTGGTCGGCGTCATTGACGCCGAAAAGCACGAATTGCAGGAAGGCGTGTACGAATTGCAAAGAAGATTATACGCCAAGTTCAACCCTGCGCACATGCCCGTCTCGGTGGTGGGAACCTTGCAGATGTACTTGTCCCAGTCGGCGGAATTGTTGGCTAAAGAGGAAAGATTGGCCAAGGAACACAACTATAGATTAGGCTTGAAGTTGGTCAGAGGAGCATACATCCACTCCGAGAAGAACAGAGCCACCGTGATCCACTCGTCCAAGGAAAACACCGACGAGAACTACAACCAAGGCATCACCTACTGCATGGAAGAGATTTTGGCCAACAAGGGCGACGAAAGCACCATCGGACACTTGGTGGTGGCCTCGCACAATGCCGAATCGTTGAACATGGCCACCCAAAAGTTGTACGCCGACCCAGAGAACACCAACAGAACCAACGTGGTCTTGGGGCAATTGTTGGGAATGGCCGACAACATCACTCACAACTTGATCAAGAACTACAAGGCCGACAATGTCATCAAGTATGTTGCTTGGGGCCCTCCATTGGAAACCAAGGAGTACTTGTTGAGAAGATTGGAAGAAAACGGCGATGCCGTCAAGAACGACAACGGCTTTCCTTTGGTCAAGGCTGTCGTGGCCCTCTGGTTCAAGAGACTTTTTAGCCTTGCTTAATGTAATAATGATAATGAATACCTAAAATATATACCGTAGAAGAGCCACCCGAGGCACGCTCGTCACTGAGTCGCCAGAATGGTCTCGGGATGAACGTCCCATATGTAACCGCTGATGATACACTGAACGACCCACTCCCAGTTGATCACGCCATACGAGATTTGGTCCTGGTGGGTGGCCCTCTGGTACCGAGTGCGGCTTCGGGCCACTGGCTTAGACCTCAGCATGACGGCCAACTTGGCTCCGACAGTCCCGCCGTCATCGTAGATCAAAAACCGGGTCTCTCCCTTCTGGTAGACCCTCCTCATGTGCTGGAGCACGTCCTTGTAAGTGGAGCAGTATTTCAAGGACTTGGCTCCAAAGGAATAGAAGACAAAGTTGCACGTGTCCAAGGTGTCGGTGTTGATCTTGCTGTTGAACACAATGATGTTGAACAGTTCAAGCAAGTGTGCATTGTTTTTGAGCTGCTGCGAGAGGTCTAGGCGCCGGTCTAGGTTCACCCGGAAGCTGTAGACATCGTGACTCTTGACGCAATTCATTTCGGCCGACTGCCCTGCGGGAAGCAAGTAGATGGGCCACTGACTCACACTCGACTTGCCGCTGACGCAATCAACAATGTAGCACTCTGAGAGCACCGGCCACCCCAACGCTAGTGCTTGGAGATACTTGGCACTCCGGCAATGGTTGTTGGAGATCATGCAGCCGAAATTGTATTCGGCCAAGCGGTCTGAGTGGAGCCCGAGATTGGAACTGGTCGTTTGCTGGTAGTCGAAAAGCTCGTTCAATCGTTCCTCCACCACCACCCCTCCGTTGCTTTCTATTAGCTGTTTGATATGGTCCTTTCTTTCACCGTCTATGCTGGTGATACAGAAGAGCTTTTGGTAAAATAGCTGTCCTTTTCTGGATGCCTCGGGCACCACCACGGTCTCGTGTCTCGCAGCGGCCTCCATTGGTGTCGAAATTCTACTTCTGATGCTTCCGATCGAGTGGGCCAGCCGGGACGGTTGCTTGAGAACATCTTCCTCGTCAAAAATTAAGCCAAACTTTTGTTGGTGGAGAATCCATTCGGAAAGGTCCATCAAGCACTCGGAAAGAGCCACTCCAATTTCTTGGCTCCTCTTCAAACTTTGGCGCTTGATGTACACATAGTTGTACCCTCGAATGCACCGAATGGAGCTGTTAGAGTCCGTGTTAGTCAAACCAGTGACTATGAATTTGGATGTCGAGCTTCGAATCCGAATCGTGTCTCCAACCCGAATATCAAGGAGAAATAGATCCGAGTTTTTGATGTCGTATAGCCCCTCTGAAAACTCCACAGTCAGCTGATCGATACCCTGTTTCATGACTATACCCGTGTAGACCTTGAGATTGAATATCGCCCACACGCTGTCCTGGTAGTAGATGTTTTCCTCGTAGAGTCTGTTCAGTTCTTCCTCTCGCAAAGTCAAAGGCTGGGATTGTGATTCAACCACGAGATTCTTGCGGCGTAGATCAACAGTGGGTTCTTGTGTTTCTTCCTGATCGGTGAAAGAGTAGCTTGGAAGCTGATCGACGCCCGAAACCTGGTCAACTTGCGGGCTGGTCCGGCCCAATTCACCTTTCGACTCATCGCCTGCATCAATCTGAGCTTCATTCTCTACTTGTGTTATCACTTCAGAGATCTGGTCGGTTTCAGCGTCAGGCACATGGGCTGGAGACGATCTCGCCGGGTACACGTACTCCGTTACATGAAGCGTAGGCGAGGACTCGACCACTTCAGGCGATGCTAGGAAGATGGGGTCACTTTTAGGATGAAGCTGGAGGTCGGAGATCTTGTGGCTGCTGGGAGGGTCAACCACCGACTTGAATGGACGAGACGACTTGTTGGGACTGCCTAGTTTCCGCCTCTTGTGGGTGAATAGACTATCGTCGAAGTGGGTGTGGTCCGGGTCTTTCTCGTCGTCCGTCTGGACCTCTTCCTGGGTATGGTCGAGTTCTCCTCTGGTGCTGATTTCAGTCTGCTCCTGAGTATTGAGCACTTGCCGATGCACCTGAGTGTTAATGATCTGAGTATCGTCGACTACTCCTTCTTGAGAGGGCCGTGAGGCTTCCTGCGGAGTGCCCCGGGCAATTACTTGGGTGTCTTCGATTTCGCCGTGGCGGTCAGATAGGCAGGTTTCCTTGCTTGCAAGATGTTCGGAGTCCTGTAGCACCGATTCGGGAAGCTGGTATTGGCTGTTGTCGAGCTCGATCGCCTTGAAGTCTCGACTGATGTCCAAGACTTGGGTCTCTTTGGACTGATTGTAGTTGTTGTCTATGAGTTGTGTATCCTTGATAGGAGAAATAATGTCGGTGTCGCCGCCGTTTGCGATTAGCTGAGTTGCTTCGTTGGGCGGTGATATGAGCTGGGTCTCTTGGGTGCCGGCTCCCGTGGCCGACTCCGCAAACTTCGCGATCGGGGTCTCTTGGACCGCTTTGCTTCGTCCGTTCGACACCAATTGGGTATCGTCACTAGCCACACTCGGCACGGGGCGCGAGGTGCCATTTCGGACGCTGTGGTGGTGCTTGTGGCTGGGGGAATGGGCAGCTTGTTGTCGTATTCTGGCGGCAATCGACTCGGGCTTTGAGTCGGGCGAAAACAGCACCGAAAAAGAAGGGCTGGCGGCCTCAAACGGGTTGCTGAGCTTGTCGAGGAAAGGGGTCTCGGCGATCCCGTTCTGGAGCCCGAAAGTCTCGTCGGCTTGTGTTTCTTTGTTGGTCGACTCGCCAAAGATCAAGCTGTCGCCGTCGTCGATTGGAATCCGGGACGGTGTATTTCGCTCGGTCCGAGCGCTGGGCCCGTCGCCTTTCTGGTCACTGTCGGAACTACTCATCATAAACGCCTGTGCTGTACACAACGCATCGGCTGCTCGAGAAAGGAAGTCTGTTCAGTCGGTGCTTCACCCAAGCGGAACGATTTCTGATATTACGCGCACTCTCCAATTGCACCAAGGCTATTCCAAATCTCACCATGGAGGAAGAATGAAAGCTGGGGCGCCCCAAGCTGATTGTGCGACCGGGTTGCTTGTCTGAGATCCTGACATCATCCCAAGGACCATGTCGTCGTGCAATCATCGAACAGTAACCCAACCGCCTTCCCTACGCTGCATCTTTCCCCTCCCTCTGCTGTCTCTTCGCTTACTTAATCTTATTACACTATAATACATAACTTTTCATCCTCCCAACTGGCTCATGATGCTGCTCAACTCCATCAGAGCGCCGCCTTCCGCCGTGGGCTGGCTCGCGCTGCTTATCTCGACAGGCTTGTAGTCCTTCTTCACCACAAACAAAGCAAATAGCCCGATCCGCATGTCAACCTTCTGCGACCGCAAGTAGTACGGCAAGTTCTCGTCTCTGAAGTCAATGGGTATCAAATAAGAGTCTTTCACAAACCACGGGCGTCCCGACAACACCCCGACCTTGTTCTTCATCAACAAGTATCTGTATAGCTTCTGGAATTGTCCTTCGTCGTCACTCTTGATCTCCACAAGAAACAAGTCACGAGAACTAATCACCTTGTTCAAATACGCATCGGCTTTATGTCTATCTAATCTACCCTCCACTAAATATGTCAGATCGTCGAGAATCTCCTTGCAGATTTTGATCGCCACATTTTCCTCGTTATCTGAACTTGAGTAGAACTCTCCGCTTCCATGAAATTTCGAAAACTCGGGAAAGATGATGTCTCCCTTCCAGATGTTCGACTCGGTCGCTGCACTCTTCCCTTCGTTGGCTCCCCGAAATATCGAAAACATCTTGTCCTCATTTTCGCCGTGCACTTCGTACCCAGCCGCATCGAGCTCCTGGACGGGCTCCAAATCACTTGATTCCGACGACTTGGCGGTTTCCAGGTTGGTACTCTCCTCGTTCGCTACGGCTGTGCTGCCCACCGCTTCTTCCACACTTTCCTCCGCTTCTTTTCTCCCTTCCTCAATGACTTTTTCCTCGTCGTCCTCGTGATCGCTATGGTCAAACCGAGGGTTAATGTTGTTGTATGCGTTGATGCGCATTTCATCGTCTCGGGTCCTCTCTTCTTCAATCTTTGGTTCTTCGTCCAAGAACCTACGATGGTCAACTTTTCTGGATGAAATATTGGAATCGATTTCATCCTCATGTTCGTTTTCGTTTTCCCTCACAAGATCTCCCTTGTGGGTCCTTCTAATGATGTCGGAAGGTTCGTTAGCCTTGAGAATGATGTTCTTGATATTTCCTCTGACTTTCTCTTCCACCTTCTCTATTTCCTGGTTGATTTCCTTTGGAGTCTTGTTGACTAGCTCCTGGAAACTAAGAGCCCCACTCAATATGTCTTTCATGAAGTGTTTCTTCAATAGAAACAAAACTCTTCTGCCCCCCTCGATGTACCTCTTGTCAGGGTATGTATTGAAAATGATTTCTTCGACCTGAAGAGCCCACTGGGTTGCTTTCTTCTCCTTGTCTATCATGTCTATATACCCCTCGTTTCCTTCTCCCAGAATACTTTTGACAAAGTAATTGTAGAAGGCTTTACTGGTACTTAGTCTGTGGTCGCTTTTGAGAGCTCTGGTAAGAGTTTCAATGCCGTACGTCTCCTCGGTATTGGTAGGCACGCTCTTCTTCGCCTTTTTGTTTGGTTGGGTAGCTGGTGCCCTCTTTGGTTTCTTGGCTTCGGGAGCGTGGGGTTTGTCTTGTGGGCTGCAAAGGTTGCATTGATACTTTTCGGGGATGGTTTTCGTGTTGTAGCCCATGCATTTGGCATGCTGCCACGAGTTGCATTCGTCGCATTGGATGAATATTCCTCCAGTGTCCGTTTCTTCGTTGTAGTTCTCTTGGGTCGTACCGCAGGGCGTACATCTGACGAAGCCTTCGTCTGCGCTGGGCACTTCGAAATCGTCGTCGCTTTGAACTTTTACGGCAGGCGGCTCCTTGAGCTCGTCATCCAGATAAACGTCGAGCGACCTCTTGGGATTCACACCCTTATTGGTCCTCGAAGAGCGTCGTTCATTCATTGTGGCAAAACAGAAGTGTGTTATTAGTTTTTTTTGGATTGAAGAGAAACGTACGCACACGACTTGAACGAGAAAAATGGAGCTTAGGAATCAGACAAGCTGCAAAAAAACTACACTACAACTCTTACCAACGACTGCTAGAGAGATCGGCATATATTAATTATCCTTGAGGCGCGGCGTTTCGGTGATATCCGTTTCGTCGGTGTATTGAGCATTTCCGATGAAAACGTAGTTTTCCTCGATGCTGAAGTAAATGTTGGTGGACTGTAGAAAGTTACCACCCAATATCCAATAGCCATTCTTGTCCAACACAAAGCCTGCTTTACACAAGTCGCCGCTGGCGGGATCTTTTCTTTCGAAAACAAACGCAGAGTACGGAACGTCGATGGCGCCCGGCCCAAAGTCGAAAGAAAGAGACTTGTCAGGTTGCTGGCAGGCCAAGTAAGCAACGTCATTCTCAAACTTGGCATTGAGCAAGGCTGCAAGTTTGTAGTATGCGTCTTTGGGAAGGTACAAGTTAGATGTGCCTGAATCAAATAAAGCAAGCTGGTTGATCTCGAAAGAGTCTCCGTCAGGGTTCGAAATGGAGCGGAGATTGTGGGAGAAGTCTCCCGAGACAGGAAGCGTGAACGGGTCGTTTCTGAACTTGGCATTATCAACACCACCAAGGATGATCGAGCCAGTCTTGGAATCCGCTTTGTTGAAAAAGATAGAGTACGCCAACTTGTTGGTGATCCCCACCCTTTTCGCGGTTTCCGGGAAGGTCTCGTACCCATGTACGTTGGATACACCATATGGAGAATCGAAGCTCAAACCAAGAAGTCCTTCCAAAAGGCCCTTTCTCCATTTCCTCGTGGGTTTGCCGAGAAACACTCCGGGAATATCCGGCCCATCGGGGATATGAAACGTGTCCCTGTACAAACCACCTCTAGTGTTGTCTCCGCCTGCGTAGGTGATCAGAAAATCGCCGGTGGTGTTGACGGCCGTGGTAGAGGTGGAGGGGTCGTATACGGTAGACCACGAGTGTGTACTACCGGAGTCAATCAAGAAGTTGACCGGCTGCCTGTCGGAACCCACCAAGAACTTGACAGAATAATATTGGTCGTATCCTGCTCTATCGTGATCAATTGCGAGAGGGTACAATGATCTACGAGAGACCCCATCTTGAGGCGAAAGTTGCGAACCGCTGACAACTTCGAAATCCAAGTTCAAGAACTTGCCCGTTTCTCTCCTTGCGTTACTTCCGGTACCAGTGTTTTGGATCGAAAGCCCAAGGACAAAAGGTACCAACGAAACCAATACCAAAACGTTTTGAATGACTGACATCACGGTAGCGTTATCGTATGCAACCAACAGTTCACTTTGTATGGAAAGTTTCAGCTTATTATATCAGTTAGGTTTCGAGCTGACCCACGGTAGAATGAAAACTTCCGAAGCATCCAAGGCCGCATGGCAAACTATGGCTGATTTCACTAATTTGCAACGAGAAATAGAAATCTTTTAAGCCTTAACCCCGTAGGTTGCGATTGTCGACTTGCACAAGTACATTGGAGGAAGGACCTGTGCAGTTTTGGAACAACTCCTGTCCAAACACCACACGCATGCAGAAGAGATCCCATCCCCCATACCGAGTGAAATATTCGAATTCAGCATCGCTGAATAGAATAAAGCACCAACAAACGGGTGTATCAAAATCCCCGAACGCATGCAGCACTGAATCAGCAAGACATAACGAGTAAGCCTTCGCCGAAATATTCCGTTGTCGAACCACAGTTCTTGTGTATGCGCTAATTGAGCTCGGAATAATTCGTACAGTTCAGAAGCTCTAAATTCACCAGTGACTCTGATCTTCACCTGTCTAGCAAAAGTGCTCGCCAGTGGCTTGGCCATCTAAAATCGTACTAGAGAAGTTGCCAACTTGAACGTATAGAATTTTACGACTCTTCAATGATCATGTTCGGCACCTGTTTGACATGCATACTTCGTTTTGCAATCAATCCAGCTAGAGTATGATCGTGCGCTTACTTTCGGTAGTGCTTGGGATGTCGGCAAAGGAGGCCACCAAGGCCATTGAACTCATACGTGGCCTTTCACAGGTAATGCTAGGCCTGATCTCCACGAGTGACTACTAAACAAGAGAGGGATGTTCGAAGGTCTCGGTACGAAAGTGCTGGTAGAGGTTCTGGTGTCGACAACGCATCACAATCGCGATCGGCTCTCCACCAGTTGCTGTCTAGCTAATGTGATGTGTGCTAATATAGCACCGAGAAGCTTGAGGGGACTTGTACTGATGTCTCTCCGCCAATAGTAGTCTACCCCCAAACACTGCACTCCTCTGACGATGATCTAGCAAGCGAGATTGCTTCTGCTCTGCTCGGTGTTAGGAAAACTTGCTTCCGTAGGTGGATCACCGTAACTCGGGTCGCTGAAGCTGAGCGTTGAACATCTGATAACCGGCCTTCCGATGAGATCGCAACTTGAAGCGTATTCCAAGAATGCCCCTTGCCGTTTGGTCCGGTCTGATTACTATATTCAATCATGTAGGACCTAAATTAGTCAATAGCGATGGTTTTGATCGGCTCTGCAGACTCTCGTTTCACAAGCACTCGGGTCGACGCTACTCTGAGAACCCACATGCTACAGGGACTATTGCTGCAAACCCAATTCGCACACAATGCTTTTGCTGGTTCTTGGTCGGCTGTCTTTGGGGCCGGTACCCCAGGGCAACTAAAAATTTGGCGATTGCAACCGCTTGGCTGTCACCGTGAAATTGCATACTGCTCTACGATGGTGACCCGTTGTGTAGCTTCTTGCATTTGTAGAGCATTCGCACATATCCAACTGCTCATCAAACTAGGTCCCGTGTTTCAACTGTACGGGCCGAAAGCGACTGGTGGCTCGTGTTCATGCAAAGCTGCATGTAGGCATTTTTTGCGGCCATTTTGAAAAAGTTGCATTCACAGCGACAGACCCCGGTGGTATCCACAAAGCTAAATTTACGAGGCAGGGCGTTCAATGACCCAGCATATTTGGAGGACTGGGATAGCCTTGGCAGCCAGTCCCAGACGCTACAATCACGTGTGTCCAATTGAACTGCTTTCCCTGAAAACACGGGAAGGGCAAAAGTAGTTTTCAGAACACGCCTTCTACTCTGTTGTCAATCGACAAGACACGACACTGACTTAAGATCCGATAGATCATGTCCAGTTACGACCTACACTGAATCATAACACCTTGTATTGTCTTGAAAAAGAAGCTGCCATGGACACGGCGTGAGAACAATGGATGGATCGCCCAAGTACTCTTTATAAACCCTTAATTAACGCCATTAGATCATTGTCATCGCCTAGCACCTCTTCGACGTCCGCTAATGCATTCTCACTAAATAAACCAGATTTAGTGGGACGGAAACCTTCTGAAACAGCCTCGACTATGGAGGCTCGTCTTCGATTGATCTTCGCAACAGGGGCCGCAGTCGGTGGCTTGGACCCACGAGCCGAGATAGAAGAGTTTCGCCGGGGCTTTTTGGGCAAGCCCGACTTTGAGCTCACCGAATTTCGTTCAAGCTGTTGCTGCTGCTGGTGATGCTGCTGGTGATGGTGGTTCGACAACGAATACCGTCTCTTGTTGAAGTCGTTATTGGACTTGATGGTATGATTTCCCTGTGTGGTGACGTTTTCGGGATGAATTATCGAATTCTGAAGCACCGACTTGTTTCTGAACGCCCCAAGAGGCACCTGGTTCTTTCTGCTATTGAAGTCCCTCCAGATCCTGGCGTCATTTTCGTCATCGTCATCTAGTTCGCTGATGTTCAACAACTCGTCCAAGCCAAGAGCCAGGTCGTCATTGTTGGCAAATTGCCCGGCCGTTCTTTTGCTTTTGGTTCTTGGCTCAGCGTCCTTTTGCGCCAGAGTGCTCAAGTTATTGGTTAAAGTCCTGGTGGTCAACCCGTCGATGATTCCAAACGGTTTACTGTCAATGGCGACCCAAGTTCCCAAAATGGGAGGCCTGTAATCGGCTGTTTTCGACGACAAAACTTCCTTGGCGATCTTCGACCCAACCTTGTTCTTGTCAGGTTGAGGAAGCGTCAAGTCGACGTCGGTTGACTCTCCGCTATCGTAGGCCTCGTCAATGGCTTCGTTGAAATGCGACTTTCGGCGGGTATTGGTAACGTTCATACGACGTTGCTTGGCAACCTCTTCTCTGAACAAACCGATCTCCATCTCCTGATTATCACCTTCATTGCTTGTATCGTTATCATTGTCGTTTTTGGCTTCACCGTCTTCGCCACTCCCTGACTCATTGTCAGAGCTGAAGAAGTAGTTCCATAGGTAAGAGTCGTCGTCTTCGTCGCTGTTCAACCCGACATTGCTGTGCTTGTGCTTTTTGCTGTGTTTTTTTGTGTCTTGGTGCTTTCGAGGATCCACGATGCTTTGCTTGGAGTTTGAGATTTCGTCGTCATCGAATAACGGCACGTTGAAGTCGATGAAGTCATCGTACTGCATATCTTCTTCATCCTCGTCGACATCACCATCGTCATCGTCGAACTCATCGTTGGAATCACTGCCATTACTACTCTCGTATTGGATCACGGGCTCACTCTCGTTATTGTTCATACTGTTGAAGGAGCTAAGCATCGAGTTTCGGTCTCGGGCTTCGAAATCGTCCTGGTCTACCATTTCGTCGTCAAAGCCGTTGTTTTCAAACTCGTTGACCAAGAACTTTTCTTCCTCCTTCAAGAACTGGTCATTCTCATCGTCATCACCAATCGAACCTATTGAGCTGGTTCTGACTCCGGCGTGCTGTTCGTTCCCGTTGAGAAACTCGTCCACGCCAGTATCGGCTTGTAAAGTGGCCAACAACTCATTGTCGTCTATTTCGTAGTCCTCATCTGAATTCAATTCATCCTCTTTGAACTTTGGCACCTGAATGAATTGTGAATCAAAATCGAAATCGAAATTAAGTTCCTGACCGTTTCCGTTTTCAACTTTGGATTTATAATCATCCTCAAAATTGATCTCTTCTCCAATATCTTCTTCCTGCTGGAATTTCTTCTTGGGCTTGCTGCTTTTCTTCTCTCTTTTGTCTTCTTCAACATCAGAAAGCTCTCCGTCGCTGTTTTTTCCAAACACGTCAAACTCGAATTTGAAGTTGATGTCCTCGGGAAGCACCGCGTCAGAGCGTCTTCTTCCAAACTTGGGCTTGGATAAAGAGCTGGCTCTCTTGGTCTTGCCTGCAGATCTCTTGGCTCCTTTGGTGAGTGCAACAAGGTCCGAAATATCGATCTCAGGCTGCGATTCGTGTGCCAGAGGATCGTCTTCGACGTCTTCGTTGTCGTTGTCGTCTTCCTTATCGTCGTCTTCGTCTTGATCGTCGGAAGAGTCTGAAGAGGACGAGACCGCATGCGAAGCAGCAGCAGCCTTCTTGAACTGGCTCAACCGCTTCAAGGCTTTGGCAGACTTCATGGACCTGGCCTTACGTTCGGCCTGGAGCTGCACAAAGTCAACGTCCGAGTCGTCTGAAGTGTCGTCATCGTCGTCGTCGTCATCGTCGTCCGAGTCTTCCGAATCGTCGGACGAATTGCTGTTCTGGGTGTTGCGGCCGTAGATGGTGGAGTACACGTCGTTCATGTTTTCGTCTTCGTCGTCGTCTTCGGAATCTGCGATGGCCTCTTCGTTGTGGTAGCTTGCCCAGTCGATAGATTTCTTGGGCGTGCGTTTGCGGGCGTACTTGGTGATTTTGCGGGCCGACTTCCCCGCTGTCTTTTGGCTCGACCGTCTGGCAAACCGTCCCACGTCGTTGTCGGAGGCTGCGGTCAAGGAGGACTCCGAGTCGGAGTTGGAGTCGGCGTAGTTGGGCTTCTTTTGGTAGGAGGCGGGCATCTCAGACTCGGACGACGAGCTGGAAGAGTCGACCAAGCTGATGCGTCTGTGCGGGGCATGTTTGAACGAGTTGAAGCTGATTTTCTTGCCGCCCAAGCTGGCGCTTTTGTAGGGGACTTTGCTCGAGTGCTGTTTAGTCTTTGCAGACTTTCTGGGGCTTTTGGCCATGGCAAAACTCGGTCGTAGATCGTGGTTTAGTTCAATAGATCTGGGAAAAAGTGGGTAATTATATTGCGGTTGGTCTCAAAGGGGTACATAGTCAACAGGACTGGGGTCACTCAATACAAAATCGGGCCGTGGAGGGTGCTGGAACGCAAGTGGGGTGCTTGTTTCGTCTAGCTGAAAAGAGCACGAGCTTTCGATGGGTCGCTGTACTGAGTTTGCGGGCGTTTCGGGCTGGGATTGCGAGGCGGGGCGGGGGCGGTCGCGCGGGCAGTGGCAGTGGCTGGGAGGGGTGGCGGGCGCTGGTGCTATTCGGAGGAGGTCGCCAACTGTGTTCGCTGGATCGATTTCTGGGTGGTTATGTATCAGACAATAAGCTGGTTTTGATTTTTTTTTTCTTGTGATGAGTTCGTGTGGATAAGAATTTGACGTATTCAGGAGAAAGCGTCGCAGTGTGGCTGCGCGAGAGACCCGACCCAGCGGGCGCTACGGCCGCTTTCTGGTGCTTGTAGCGGCGGGAGGACCGGGAGGGCGGCGCGGCGGGGCCGTCGGCCTTTGCTGGGGCAAATTTGGCCGCCGTTTGGCCGAAAGCACCGGGGGGAGATGGGGCCCTACAGTTGCCCCCTACGACTTCTATAGATAGCGGTGAGACGAGTAACGTGCCAAAGTAGGCGTGGGCCGAAAGCGGGCATCTTGCCACTGTGCCCCACCACACGTACTGGGCGGCCACGACTACGTCTTGTGCTACACTGCGCTGCTGCTGAAAGCTCGATATGTCTCGTCCGTTTATTCTAATGCTGCTTGTCGGCCTCGGAGCTGGCGGTCAATCTGGCACTTAACTCGATCTGTTCCTTGACGGCCTTGGTCAAGTACTCAATCATGATCACGTCCTGGTTGTGGTCGCGGAAGAGCGCCTCCAACTGCTCCAAGTTGGTCAAGATCTGTGGTTTGTTCATCAAGGTGTTGGTCAACAATCTCAACAAGTCGAGATCCTTGTCGGAAACCTGGGCGGACGACGCCTTGGATTCGATGTATTGCAACAAGTTGCCGATGTTGGTGTTGACGGTCTCCAACTGGCGGTTCAAGTACGAGGTGTCCGAGGCCAAGTCGACGGTGCTCTTATTTATGGTCTGCTCTTTCAAGTAGTTGAACGAAATCTTCTCGGTCACTGTGCTGTTTATCACCTGGTTGGGGATTGGGGTGAACACGTATGAGTTGGTGTTGGCAGAGGTGTTCCATCCCATCTGGGTCTTGTTGGCTCCGTTCTTGCCAATGCTGGCTCCAATGTACGTTGTCAACTTGGGGGCAATCACCTCCTGGGTCTTTTCGTCAAGGTACTCCACGTTCAAGTAGATGGCCGGGTGCGGGTACGCGCGGTCGCTTCCCTTGGAGTAGAAGTCGTGGATCAAGCTGGTGGTGCTGTCCAACTTGCCCGAGCTGCCGAACCATCCGAGAACGGTTTCCTTGGGGTGTGCTTTCTTGTATAACTGGAATAACGTCTTGTGGGTGTGGTCTTCGATCGAGATTGAGTCGCCGGTCTCGTTGCAGGGAACCATGAAGGCGTCTCTGATTTCGAAATCCAACCCGTCGTCGGATCTTATGCCCAACAAGGTGCCGATGATTCTCTTGTTGGACGAGAGCGACTGTTTGGGGATGATTTCCAATATCTGGAAAAGGGCGGGCGCGTGTATTTTGATGTTGGCAGGCCCGGTGGCGGAGGCGGCGGCAGGAGCGGTGACATTTGGTCTGACCAAATGCATAAATGACGTTTCTCCCGACATCTTGTTGTTAGTAGTGAAGTTTGGGGCTCCTTGGACGGCTTGGATTTCAAAGTCGCTCTACTCACTCGATGATTTTGGAAAATTTTCACCACAGCGCGTATGCAGGACACGGCTGCAATATCGCCAGTGGGAAGCCACCAGCCGAGCTACGCAAGCCCGAGCTAAAGATTGGGCCGCCCTACGGAGACCCGGCAATCGCTGACGGGGTCCAGCAGGCCTGCAATTGCGCCGAGATCCCCGAAGACGGCGTTTCCAGGCCGCCGGCTGCGTTCGAGACGGCCGGTTCCCGTGATTGCTCGAGCTCAAGGGCCCGGAAAGCGCAGGGGCCAGCTGCCTCCGGGCCGCCCCCATGCTCTAGCCGTGCTGGCTGAACCGCAGCCGTGGCCACCGGCTCACGCCTGGCCAATTGCTGTGGCCAGCAGCTAGCTTGCACCACTGGACTGAATAATGCGCCCGCGCACGACCGGCCTTACTTAACGCTAGTTTTCCACTGCTTTGGACAACCAGCAAGATGTCGAGCAGCAAGGAGGAGCTGGAAGACAGGCGCAGCCGGTCCTCTGGTCGGGAAAACGACAGGAAAGTGCCGCGAGAGCCTGTGAACACGTGGTTGTTTCTGGAAAACTCGTTCATACTCCGCTCGCCCAGCCGTATGCATTTGAAGATGTCAGCATCGCAAGAGCTCAAGGCCCGGGAGTCGATTCACGACTTTGTGGTGAAGCTCACGACCAAGTTGAAGCTCGACGGCCGCACCATCTTGGCGGCCACCATCTACATCAACCGCTACTACATGCGAGTGCCCATATCGGCGTCCAAGTACTATGTGGCCAGTGCAGCCATCGCCATCTCGTGCAAGTTGAACGACACGTACAGGCAGCCCGACAAGATCGCCATGAACGCGTGCAACATCAAGAACCCCAACCCGTCCCGGCCGATCGACGAGCACAGCGAGATGTTCTGGAACTGGAGAGATCAGTTGTTGTATAGAGAAGAGTTGATCCTCAAGACACTCAACTTCGAGTTGAACTTGGAGTTGCCGTACTCGGTTCGCGACGACCTCATGGCGTACACAGAGTCTCTGGATAGCGAGGCGACGCTCTTGTTCGAAGAGAAAAAGCCCGAGCTTTTGAAGAACACCCTCACTTTGCTCGAGGTGGTGTCTTCATTGCCAATCCTCGTGGCGTTTGACGTGTCCACCGTGTTTGGCACGCTACTAGTGGTGTCGTTGCACGAGTACAACTCGAAACACGAGTCCGAGACCGTGCTTCTCCCCGAGGGGTATCTTTTGCGCCACTTGGCGCTCGACTCCGAATCGTGCTTGAGGTGCTACCAGTATTTGTTGAAGCTCATACGGTTGTCGAAGGAGGACCCCAGAGCGATCAGCAACAAGCTCGTTGCCAAGCGACTCGACCAGGTGGACGAGGAAAAGTATAGACTGCTACTCAAAAGCATACACGGCGAAGGGGAGGCTCGAAGCGAGGAGCCCGCAGCAGGCGAACCGCCCCACACAGGCAGTACTCAGCACAGCGAGCAGACTGCCCCAGACACAGAACAGGAGCACCCGCTGCCGAGCTCAAGGGAAACTAACGCCACCGGATAGGGTACAGCTGTGCCGAGACAAATCAAAAAAATGTATAAATGGGAGAGAACGATGAGAATTAAGCGCGCTTATACCGACGGTCCAGAATGACTTCGATTATGGATTTGGACGACTTGGCGGGCTTCGACTGCCTCATTGACGAGTTTGCGACGCTTGATCTTGTAGACTCAGACAGCGACTCGGCTACCTGTGCAAGCGAGGAAGGAAGAGCCGAAATCGGTGGTGCTGAATCGCTCGGCGCTCAGAGAAGCCGCTCAGCGTTTAGAGACTTGGTCCACTTTTACAAAACGGGCAACTACCACGCAATCCTATTGCTTAGGAGCAGCATCAACGATGTCCCCATCCTTCCGTCCGTGATCCATCTTGTCTTGTCGTGCACGCTTTTCCAGTTGGGACGAACTGGCGGGGCGTTGAGAGAGGCCGCGTTGGCAATCGAATTGGAGCATTCGCCAGAGGTTCGTGAGTCGTACATTCTCCGGCTCATCCACTATTTCAGGGTTCTAGACATGAACGATGCGATGGTGGCGTGCTTGTACGAGGTTCTCTCGATGGCCGAGCACGAAGCTGCCACGAAGCAGGCTCCCGGCCTGGAAGCTGCTGCACATTCCACGGCGCCCGACCAGAAAGTCGAGCAGTATACAAAAGAGATAGAGCAGGCCTTGGAGTCCTCTTCCAAAACCAAAAAGTAGATATCTACCTGCATTAATATAAAGGACAGTACTAACTTGCAGTTCCATGAAGCCGATTGTGGCCTTGCATCTTCAAGCACAAATGTACCTCGATAGCGACGGCAAGTTGCCCGAGTTTTCGTTGGCCCGAAACTGCCTTATGTTCCACATGCTTGTTCTGCGAGCGGCAATGATCGTAAGACGGCACGACAGCTCGGTTGACGTGCTGCTGGAGGAAAATCCGCTCAACATGATCTTTGAGTCAGCGCAGTTGTTCGGCCCCAACTACCTATACCGGGGCTTGATGGACCAGCAACTCGCCATAAAAGATTTTATGGCCCGTGAGATGGAGCAGTTTCCCGAGCTTGACTATCAAGTAACCCCGAAGCTACTCATCAAGCATTTGAAAGTCTGGAGCACGCAAAATAGAAGGGCCGTGTACAGTATTGGGGCGCTAGTCATAAAACATAAAACAATTTTGGGCTTGATAGCGTATCACAACAAAGACTACCGTGACTCGTTCGAGCACTTCAGTTGGATACGTGTGTTCATCTACGGCCTCAGGTCCAAATTGTACTTGTCGCCTTCGAACAATATATACCTATCAGCTAACTCAGAACGGATGGCCCTTCTTTATGCCTGTCACAGCTTGTGCATGGATGATGAAATCAAACACCTGGATTTGACTTATACGTTTAGCCTTATGGTCGAGTACTTCTCGATAAATACTAGTACAGAGTACCCCAGCGGGAGACTAGGCAAATTCTTTCTATGCTGTGGATCGGCGAATGAAAGAATGGCTCGTATCGGTCAGGAGGAAGTTACTATTGAAACAGAGAATGAGACCTGTGTTGCATTCAGATTGCCGCAAAAAACCATAGAAGATATGATTCGCAGCTACATAGTAGCAACCGCTACCATGCTCAAAGACGACTCGACTGTCTTGGTCGTATACGATCGAATCATATGGGGACTACTTCTTTGCGGCGGGATTCACTTGAAAACCCTCTGGTTCTTCACCCTTCTAAAGAACCATTTCTTTATAGAGTTTGACTACTGCCCCTTGTATATTACCGCAGAACACGATTACAGAGTTTTCAGGGACGACGACTTGCTAGGGACATACGAGAACGGGTGGGATATAGTCGACAAGTGCTACGACCTATGCACGGAGTTGGAGTCATTTGGGTTCACGTCGCCCTGGGACTCGTCTCACGGAAATACCTTCTTGATTCCGCAGATATACGAGCAGAAGGAGCGGCTTATTGTCATTGGCGACGAATACGACAGCCAGGCGGTCTCTGGTGTTTTCTCCGACTCCACCAAGTACCAAATCAAGCCCAAAATCCGGTCCTGCCTCAAGAGACACCCAGCACTGCAGTCCTACGTCAAGAGCATTGAAATGAGCAGAAGCTTGGTAGAGCTCTGGATCGAGTCCTACACGCAGTATCACGACACAATCCCCGACATCGTGAGCGGTGTTTTGTGAGGCTCTGCTAGAGTAGTTGCCGTGCCCGGGAGAGAAGCCAAGCTCTACATGTCGCTAGAAATGAAATCCCACTAGTTACCATAACGGGTCGTGTAATTTCCAAATTCTGGGTCCCCGGTCGCATTAGATATACGCCTTAAGTTGGCGTGATCTCCATACTTGACGCAACATGGATATTCTATTGGACGACGGGGACGATACGGTGGACATTTTCCGGGACTTGGACGTGAGTCTCTCCGAAATGTTCCACCGCCGACGGTATGCCGAGTTTTTCCGGGACTTTCCGGTCGAGCTGCACAACGAGAGGTTGGACCGCTTGAATGCCTTGATCCAGGAGCGGATCCAGGAGTACCGAATGCGCGAGAGAGCACATCTACCGTACTGGGGCTTGGTCTATGTGTACGGGATGGTTCCGTTGCCCACTTTCAACTACCGCCGTTTCGGCAACCAGTACTTTCCCGAGGGGGTGAGGCAGAAGATGTTGGCGATAGCAATCCGGTTCTTGATCACCTTCGTACGGGTGGTCCGGCTCGTGACGTTTTTGATCTGCTCCACCGTCTACCTCCACAACACACTCAAGCACATCTTCATGTTTGGCAACTTGTTGACGTTTGCGGAGAGCTTTATCAAAGACACCATCACCTACATGTTCCAGGACTCGGAGAAGATGCTCATGCGAAACAAGCAGATTGCTCTCCACAAGGGGGACATTTTCTACACCGTCGACGACGCCAAGTTTCTGGGATACTCGTCGATCTTGCTCACGGTCGAGGTCTTGTACAACTGGATGGCCAGCTCGATCACCACCTCGTGCACGGCCGAGCTGGGGAGCTTGGAGTGCCACGTGGTGAAAGACAGCTTGATTTTCAAGTTCTCTCGAATAGTCGAGGCCTTCTTCCCTCGCTTGCAGCAGCTGAGGTTGGTTTTGAAGGCGGCCACGGTAATCGTCTACAACTCTTATGTCGTGATAGGAATGGTGGTGTGTTTGCACGTGTTCCTTTTCTTTTCTTTCAACCTTGGCAAGAGGCTCTCGCAGTACGGAGACATCTTTGCCCGTTTGGGGCCCATCTTGTGGCACACGTTTTATGGTCATATAGCATAGAGTCAATGGGATATCAGTCGCTTGGGTATATTAGCGAGTTTCTTAGCGCGACTTCCTAATTAGGCAGTGTCTGTGGGGATCATACGTTCAGCTGAAAACTGGATCGTACGTTCAACGGCCAAGTTTGCCCAGCACCAGCACCAGCACAACGTCGCCATGAGCTATCCTGAAACCATGAAAGCAGTCGTTTTCAACGGCCCGTACGACATAAGCACCGAGACTCGGAAAACCCCGCAGATTCAGGAGCCGACAGACGTCATTTTGAAGGTGAAATATTCCGGGCTCTGCGGCACAGACCTCCACACCTACAGAGGGCACATCAAGGGCCCCGTCGGCGAGATCATTGGCCACGAGTTTGTCGGCACGGTGGTGGCCAAGGGTGCCGAGGTGTCTGACGCGCAGTTGCGGGTGGGAGTCGATGTTTTGAGTACGTTCACGGTGCAGTGTGGAACGTGCTGGTACTGCAAGCACGGGTACTCGGGGCAGTGTGACGTGACCAACACCTTCGGGAAGGTCGGCTTACCCGGCGGACAGGCCGAGTACGTGCGCATACCCTTTGCAGCCTCCACCTTGATCGAGATCCCCGCCAGCAAGGACACCGACTGCTCGGTGTACGTGTTGATGGCCGACATCTTCACCACCGGGTACTACGGGGCGAAGAAGATTCTCAGCTTTGTGCAGCAGGGCTCTGCGGAAGGCGTCGAGCCGGTTGCCGTCGAGGACGTGACGGTTTTGCAGTTGGGGTTGGGGCCCGTCGGGTTGTGTGCGTTGCGTGTGTTGAAGCACTTTGGGTTCACCAAGGTTGTGTGTGTCGACAACGTGCCCTCGAGGCTCGAGGAGGCCAAGCGGCTTGGCGCGTACCGCACCGTGAACTTTGAGACCGACGGGGACGCCCTCAAGCAGTTCATCGCCCTGGAGACCGACAACGTCGGGTTCGACGCCGTTTTGGAGGTTGTGGGGGCACCGGCAGCGTTGCGGACGGCGTACGACTCTGTGCGTCGCAACGGGTACATCTCGTCGATCGGCATGGCGCACGATGCGCTTCCGTTCAACGGGTTGGAGTGCTACTTGAAGAACATCAACATTTCGTTCGGGCGGTGCCACGCGTGGTCGCTCTTCCCCGAGGCGTTGAAGATCTTTGAGCTTTTGAAGGCCGACTTTGAGAGTTTCATCGACTGCAAGCCGCGGTTGGAGGACAGCAAGCGGGCGTTCGAGCGGTTCGAGCGGCACGAGGTGAACAAGATTGTTTTTGACTTGACATAGCGGGGGAGAGAGGAGAGGCGGAGCAAGGGGGGAGAGCCGGGCTGGCGAGTGGCCAGGTGGCGGAGGCGGGGCGGCGGGAGCTGTTCCACGCAAGCTGCAAAACAGCGACCGCCGCCACGGCCAGGGGCGCCCGGACTGCGGCGGCTATACAGAGAGGCAGGGGCAAGGAGCGGCACGGGAGCAACTAGACTTTATAAGCCAGTAGCAAGCGAGACATTTGCAGGGAGCAACGTAGCAGCAGCGCCAGCGCAACCAACAGCAAAGCCGGCGGAGGCGGCGGCGGCGGGCGAAGAAGAAAAGTGAAGCGTAGCTGAAAAAGTCGAGCTGGGTGGTAAGCCCGGAAGTCGTTTCATGCCGCGGCGGCGAGTAATTTGCAGCATTGGAGGAGTTGTGCGCGCGCACGCCCTCGTCCATCTCGGATCGTTAACCGGCTCGGATATCGCTGACACATAAACACCCAACCGGTGGGGACGCAACTCAGATGTCCAGCAGCAAACACACGCACGAGAACCAGGCCGAGAGAGAGCGCGTCACGCCGTACGACGGCGGCGCCGCGCTCGGCGGCGGCAGCGGGCTTTCGATCGGATACATTCCGCCCAACGAGTCCAATCTCCGCAACAACACGCAGTTGCTCCCGTCGGTGGTGGCCCAGCCCGGCGGCGCGATGCCGCGGGGCCAGGCGCCGTTGGGCGCGTCGCCGGGCGACAGCTACTTGACCCGCCAGCTCGGGGTGTACGGCGGCGGCAGCGGCGGCGCGCTGAACGGCTTGCCGGCGCATTTGCAGCAGATAGGGCCCGGCGGCGTGGCGGGCCCGGCGGCGGTGGCGGTGGCGCCGCTCCGCGGCGAGCAGGGCGCGTCGCGCCCGCGGATTAGGGTCAGCAAGGCCTGCGACCGGTGCCGGACGCAGAAGATCAAGTGCTCGGGAACCCATCCGTGTGCTACGTGCACCAAGCAGCGGCGCGAGTGCACGTTTTCCGACTTCCACGGCGAGGGGTCGCTGGAGCGCGACGACAAGGGCGCGGTCGAGCCGGCGGCCGGCGGCGCCGCGACGAGGAAGCGCCCGCGGGCGTCCGACGAGACGTTGGGGGGGCCTCCCCCCGCGGGGACGCAGCCCGACGGGACCTACGTGACCCACCTCGAGAACCGCGTCCAGTACCTCGAGGGCTTGTTGTCGAGCGACGGCCAGACGACGTTCCGCGAGAACAACCACCACGTGTTGGAGGACCCCGACATCAACAAGATGCTCGTGAGCCGCAGCACCAAGCGCCGCTTCCTGCGCCGCCACCAGAACTTGTTGATGTCCGAGTTGTGCCACATGATGTACCTGAACTTGTCGGAGGAGATGCAGAAGAAGGTCACCGTGGCGCGGATGCAGTACTTTGGCTGGAACATGAGCGGCAGCAGCTACTTGTCCCCCGAGGACTTGCCCAACTTGCCTGAGTACCTGATCAAGTTGGACACCAGCGGGTACATCGAGTACTTTCTCCGCGAGATCAACCCCTTGTACTCCATCCTCCACGAGGCGGTCTTCCGCGAGCAGGTGGAGGTGTACGACACCTTGGTCAAGGAGCAGTTGCGCACCAGCACCAACCTCAACGGCCGCGAGTCCAAGACCAACCAGACCCGCTTGTTCAGCGCCATCTTGCACATGGTCTACGCGCTCGCAATCCGCTTCACCGAGATCTCCAACCCCAAGGGCCCGTCTCTCGAGCTCTTGAAGTTGGAGCAGGACTTCTTCCGGTACGCCCACAAGGTGGTCCGCACCCTTACCTTTGAGTGGGAGTCCTTCGAGTTGATCCAGGTGTGGCTCTTGATTGCCTTGTACTTGCGTGTCACCCATCGCCAGACCTCCTCGTACCACGCCTTGGGCCAGGCCATCATGATCACCCACTCCATGGGGCTTGGCCAGAAGCCCCTTTATCAAGCCGAGGGCACTCCCTACGAAATGCTCAAGGTGAGGAGAATCTTCTGGAGTGTTTACTCGTTCGACAGAATGTTCGGGTTGCAGATTGGGAGATACAATGGGATTAAGGACGAGGACTTTGTTATCCCGTTCCCGAGCCTCGACTACCAAAAGGAGAGCGAGAAGGAGGACTGGATCTCGTTGGCTTCGTTTGCCATGATCCACATCTCCCGTGTGGCCAACTTTGTCTACAGCACCAAGGACGACCAGCAGCCCACTGTCAAGTACTTACAGATCAACAAAGAGTTGGCCATTTTGGACGACTGGCTCAATCGCAATGGTTTCAACGATAAAGAATTGTTTTGCGACGTGGACCTGGAAAAGTCGGAGAGCGAGGGCCCAAGCCGGCCTGCCGATGGGCTCAGTGACCAGGTGAAGGCGCAGGTGAAGCTCCACTACTATGACTTAGTCATGTGCATCCACGGGAAAGTTGCTTTCAGCTATGTGGGGAGGAGAGTTACCAGCAAGGGCCGAATCGAGATGGTCATTAGAGCATGTGAAGGGGCTGTTGAAATCTGCAATCGATCACAGGCGGCAGGGCAGTTGCTTTGTCCCTGGTATCCTGTGTTGCTCATATTATTTAACGCCGGTGTATACGGGCTTACGTTGATTAATGCAGGGGCGTTTCTTGGGCAGTCGCGAGAGATATTGAGAAAGTCGATAAGGTTAATCTCGTTTTTGAAAAAGTCGCAGGTGAAGAGCGACGAGACCAAGAAGAAGAGCGGGGGCCCCCGGTTCAAGATGGCAAGGGAGTGCTTGTGGGCACTCAAGATGGCCAACAAAATGCTCACTTTGCGGTTACAAGAAGACGTGCTGGCGCTTAGTGGAATGGGGATTGACCATGGGACGTCGGATGTGAACAAACAAAGTTTTGCGCAATTGGGGGTGTTTGAGGACGAAAAAGCCAAGAAGTCGAAACGCAAGGAAAAGGACGGTTTCAACGAATTGTTCGAGAAGCAATTGATGAGGTCCAGCGTGCCGGCGGCCAAAGACGGGGACGCCGACCAGAAGCCAGGGCAGAATATGGGTGTCAGAGCGCCTCTGACAGCTCGTAATGAACAATCGGGGGCGTACGAGCCTTGCGGCCCCGAGGCAGGCTTAGGCTTGCAACAAGAGGAATATTTGCCAGAACAATCACAAAAATTGCACCTGCAACAGCCGCAAGGCCCAGGATACGGCCAACAAAGAAACCCAGAACAATCGCTCACTTCGGGCGAATATCTGGGCACTCCGGGGTCGAGCTACCTGATGGAGCAGTGCGACAGCCTCGGCGGGGACCAGGGGATGATTTCGACAGATGAAACGGACTACTTGTTGGGCAATCTCCAGTGGTTCGACCGGTGGACCGATTTCAACATTGATCTTTGAAGGCCCGGCAAGTCAGGGGGTTGATGCGCTTAGGGCGCAGGAGCAAGCAGGAGCAAGCGAGGCAGGTGAGATTGTCGGAATCGGAAGCAGGCGAGTCATCGTGGGGTGCATTATTGTCGTGCACGTTAAGGTGCTGTGGACGTATGTGTGCGCCAGTAGGGTATATTTAGATGGTGGGGGTTTCAGGTGGCGGTTTCGCCCCTTCTCCCTTCCCCCAATCGGATTGTGGAGGCAATGCCCCACGGAAGGAACACGGGGAGAAAATAATACGGACCGTGGAAAGAATTTCGGGTGTAGGAGAAATGCGAGGCAGGAGCGTGGAGCGTGGGTCTTCTTTGGTGTTCTCACAGACGCTCTTCACGAATTGAGCCCCGTCAAACCGTCCTTGGGCTCCGAG
>JAJMGG010000028.1:0-172516 GCA_030568635.1 Suhomyces caryicola | reverse complement strand
CACGCTGGGGCATCCAGAAAGAGGCAATTCGGAAGGGCTGAGGCGCCTACTCCGAGAGCGTGGGGGGCGATGTGGGCGAACAATCGGGCATCAGCAATGGGGGGAACAATTGCGAGTTGTAGAGGGAACGCGCGTCCGCCTGACAGAGGAGAGGCAGCCAGAAAAGAGAAGCGCGGGTGCGGGCGAGTAGGAGAGCAACCGGAGCAGCAGCAGAGCGGAGCGGCAGCCGGAGCAGCGGGGCAGAGCGGAGCAGCAACCGGAGCGGCAGGAGCAGTGTGGCCCGAGTCACGGTGGCACCGCGTGTCTCGTCGTGCCATGATGCGATGCCTACACGGTGTTTGAGGCCGTCTCGCGACGGTGCTACGTGTCTTGCGCCCCACGTCGGTCGTATGCTCGTGTATTCTATCAGTTGAAGTACTTGACTCTCACGTATATGGAGGCCATGGCCGCCATTCTATATACAACAACGCAAGTGATCAAGCCCCCCATGTACCCCCCGAAATTGATGTCCAAGTTGTAGTAGTCCAACACCGCGTCGCCGGTGTCGAGGAGGCAGCTGGCGACGCCGCCGCAGTCGAACTTCTGCCCGGCAAACCCCAACTTGGCACACACGCCGACGCCGTACTTCATCGGGCTGATGTAGTTGATCACCTTGAAGAACGGCGGCATGTGCAACGACATGGTGCCGCCCATGAAGATGGCCAAGATGACAATGTTGGCGAGGATGTTGGTGGCCACGCCCATGTGGTTGAAGCAGCTGTTGACGATGGTGCCCAACGACTCGCCGCACGAGATGGCGGCAAACCCGCTGGCAAACATGGTGAAGAACATCCCGGGGGTGCGCGGCAACCCGCACGCAAACACGATCAAGCTGCTGAAGAAGAGACACGGGATCACCTCCATCGGCAACTCGTTGAGCAAGTACGACACGCTGAACTCCGTCACCCCGTACACCCCGTCCTTGTACTCCTGGTAGAAGATGTCGCGCTCGACGGGGTAGAGCGAGATGTTGTTGATCAACCCCACGTAGTACAAGTTCAACACCTCCTGGATCAACCCCAACCGGTTGTCGATGCCCTCCTTCTTGTTGTTCAACGGCGTGAAGTACAACGTGTGGATGATCGTGAGGAAAATCGTCTGCCCGGCCCGCGACACCAACACGTCCTTGGACCGGAGCGAGTTGAGGAGCTGCCGCGACGCCACCGCCGGGAACGTCACCCACGCCGACGCCCGCCGCCGCCGGTGGCGGTCCACGTCCACCACCGCCGCGCCCTTGCGCTCGGCCGCCGGCCGCTGGCGCGTCGCCCACTGGCGCACCAACGCCCCGACCCGCTCGTCAACCGCGTGGGGCGCCTCGGCGTCGCTGCTCGAGATCAAGTCCAACATGTAGTCGGCAACGTTGACGCCGTCAGGCACGCTGTACCCCACGCTGGCCAAGTAGCTGACGACGCCGCCGACCGCGCCGTTGTACACCACCTGCCCGCCGCGGGCCAACAACAACAACGACCCGAACGAGTAGAACATCTCCTGGTGCGGCTGGTGGATCGTGAGAATCACCGTCGTCTTCTGCTGCTGGCTCAACCCGTTCAAGAGCGACAAGATGTTCGCCGACGTGGTCGAGTCCAACCCGGACGTCGGCTCGTCGAGGAACAACACCTTGGGGTTGGAGAGAAGCTGGATGGCAATCGAGACCCGTCTTTTCTCGCCCCCGCTGATGCCCTTCATGTACTCGGACCCGATAAGCGTGTCGGCGGCGTCCACCAAGCCCATCTTTCGGATCAACGAGCTCACGATCCGCGGAATGTCCTTGTGCTCGTGCGGAGGCAACCGGAGTCTTCCCTGGTAGTACAACGTCTCTCGGATCGTAAGGTTGGGGATCAAGGACTCGTCGTGCTGCGTCACGTACGCAGAGATCGAGGCCATGTCTTCCCGACTGATGCTCTGTGCCCCGTTCAACGTGAGTGCTCCCTTCAGCTCGTACGTGGACGACCGCGGCAACCGACACGAAAGGTAGTTCAACAAGGTTGTCTTCCCGCTTCCCGAGGGCCCCATGATCACGTTCACCTTGTTGGCCTCAAAGACAGCGCCGATGTCGTCAAGCAAGGTCTTTTGGAAGACCGCTTTTCTCCAAAGGTTCTTCTTCACCACCGTCAACGAAACGTTGTCCACACTGACCTCAATCGAGTCATCGGATGGCTGCAACGTTTCAGACAGCACGGCCTCCACCTTGTAGTCAACAGGACCAGAGTTGTGCGACGCCTTGTCCATGGAGTCGATTTCGTTGGCGCACTCTTGGTCGTCGGCGTCCTCCAGTCCTCCTACTCTATTCTTCTTGATCTTGCTCATGCCAACGTCAAAGGTCTTGAGGTAGAACGCCAAGCCCGTCATGATGTAGAAACCAGCGAACCAAGCCACCAATATCCCGATGGGCTCACGGATCCACCCTGTAGGGAAACCCAAAACATCCAAGGTGTAGTTGCCGGAGAATTCTTTACATCTCGCATCGCCCGACGGATAGGGACAGTCTCCTTCCCAGTCGGTGTACTGATTGGCTGTTAGCGCCCCGAAAGCATACCAGAAGTAGGCAAGGTATTTGGTCCAGCGAACGTAAACCGGCATGGTGGACGCATTCACAAAGTAGCCACATGCGCTGTTCTGCAACTGGTAGAACACGTTCATCACCAAAGAAGAGACGGCAAAGTCACTGGAGATGGAAAAGACAAACAATGCAGAGCCCATGCCAACAAAGTTCATCAAGATAGTGATGGCGAGGTAGATGCCGAAATACGACAGGTCGGTTGGCCCACCGATCTCTTCGGCCAACCTCAAGCCCCACATGAAGTAGGTGATGCATGCAAAAATGATGGCCACGGGAAGATCTTCCAAAAAGAGCTTCCCCAACCTACGCGATAGGAGGAACCCGGGGATACTGACGTACTTCTCCAGGTACTCTCTGTAGAAAAGCGCCCCGTCTCTGGACCATAAGCGCTCCAACTCAAAGAACATGGGACAGAACCCGATCACCTCCAACATCACATAGAGGCAGGATGTGGTTGTGCGGATGCCGGCAAGGTCATGCTTGGGCTGGAAAAACATCCAGCCGGTTGACACTGCCAACAATGCTGAGCCCAAGTTGAGGGCGAGGAGCGAGCCTACGTCACGGTACGTCAAGATGAACGTTCTCTTGGTCAAGACGGTCAACTCGGTCCAGAAGGAGACTTTTTCGCTCTTGTTGCGCTGGAAGATCTTTCTGTTGTGGTCGAACTGCGCTCTGCTTTCCTTGATCAGCTTGGGTGGCTCGGGAAAGCTGGAGTACGACTTCCAGGCCGCCACCAAAAGGTTGATTCTGGACGTCGATTCCTCTTCCATCAAGCGGGTCGAGGTGTCTTTGACCGAGAGGTCCATGATGTACTCGATGAAGGAGGTGGAGGTGTTGCTTTCCATGCCGAGGTTAGTGAAGTAGGAGCCCGAGTCGACCAAGTTGCCGCAGTAGACGATGCGGCCGCCCCTGGTCAAGAGACAGAGCTTGTCAAAGAGCACGGAGATCTCCGGGCGGGGCTGGTGGATGGACATGACCACGGTGATGCCCAACTCGGGGGAGGCCAACTTCTTGATGACGCCGATCAACTTCAACGAGCTGGAGGTGTCGAGGCCGGTGGTGGGCTCGTCCAAGAAGAGGAGCGACGGCTTGGACAAGAGCTGGACGGCCATGGACACGCGGCGCTGCTCGCCGCCCGAGAGCGTGGTGCTGAGGGTGGCGAAGCTGGCGATGCGCACGTCGCGGATGTGGTCCAACTCGAGCACCGCCAACAAGGACTCGATGAGCTCGAGCTTCTCGGCGCGGGACACGCTGGGCGGGAGGCGCAAGTCGGCCAGGATGCGGAGGGTCTCGAAGACGGTCAAGCCGGGGGCAAAGACGTCGGTCTGCATGAGGTACGCGTGCTTGATGTTGTCGCTGGCGGCGGAGAGGTACTCGACGGTGCCGGCAAAGCCCAACTTTTTGTTCTCGACGCCGACGCGCTGGGAGAGCGTGTTGAGCAAGGTGGTCTTGCCGGAGCCGGAGCCGCCCATGATGGCGAAGAGGCCGCCGCTCTCGAGGTCGAACGAGACGTCGTCGAGGATGCGGGCGTCGGGCGCCCCCGCCTCTTCGTCCTTGGCCTGGCGCTTGACGGTGACCGTGAGGTTGCGGACCCTCAAGCCGACGCGGTGCTGCGGGTCTATTCGCAAGGTGCTGGCGTCGAGCATCGTGCGGTCGGTGGCAGGCGGTGTGTGTGTGTGCTGGAACCCGGGGCTGCCTCTGGGGGTCTCTGGCGGTGGCTATATACTTGGAGCGGGCCGGGGTTTGGGTTTCGCGCAAGTTGCCGCATTGGGCGCGTGATTTTTCGGGCCCTGCTGGGGCAGCATTAATATTCTGATGATCATCGCACGGTGGAGGCGAGATAGGCTCGGCTATCCCAAAGCGACGAGCGCATCTGGCGCTGCTGGGGGGCAGGCCCGCCGGACAGACGCTGGAGCGTGCGGCCCCCGGCGTCGCTGGGTGCTGGAAGCATGCACGGCCGGCAGGCGGCCCACTGTCTGACGGCGAGTCAGGAACCCGTGTGCGCCAGACTTCCGCTCCGAGGTGGGGCCGTGCATTGTTGCGCCAGGCAAGCGTGGGTGGCGACGGCCCCGGGCCCAGCCACAGACCACACCCCGCCGCGGGCCTGGCGTGAGCCGGCAGTCGAGGCCGCTCGGATTTGTGCACGGCTGCAGTGCTGCCGCGGGAACCTCCCCCACGCTGCACGCGCCGCTGCGCTGGGGCCGGTGCTTGGCTCGCTGGGCAGGACGCGGGTGCTGCTGCCGGAGCGCAATGCTCGTCCCTGGCCGCTGCCGGCGTTCGTGCTGCCCCTGCCGCTCGTCCCGTTGCGCTTCCACCGGCCCTGCTGCTCGCACCCAGACGTCGCTCCGACCCAAAATGTAACATGGACCGGGCGCGGAGCCTGGCGCTCGTAAAACTTTAATCTCAGGGCAACCGGGAAAAAGCAGTGCATACAACGACTCTTGTGTCTGCGATGCGCTTCTTATTTCCGTCGGGCAGAGCGACTTTCTTCCTGGGGGTGGCGGCGAGGGGAGGAGGCACAGGGTCCCGCGGTCGCTCCGCGGCTAGCAGGCCCTGCGGGCACAGTGCACCGGGCTACGGGCGGCGGGCCTCCCGCCACGAGAATCGGCAGACGAGCCGTCAGCGCCGTGCCCTCTTTCGGGCGCTGGCACAATTTGCGTTCCCGGATAGGCGTCTGCAGCCGACGCTTCTGGAGCCCAATGCACCGCAACGTACCTCGCTGAAACGGGCGCGCGGGCGCGGGGCCAGAACGCGCACGTGACCGAGCACGCGCACACGGTACGGGCACGCCCGGCACGCGCCGCCGCCGCCGCTGACTCAGCGCTGACCAACCCACGCGCGACACCCTTCCTGTGAACACCCTGTTGTCTTGTCTCCTGCACACAGCCGCACACGCTAAAGGACACTTTTCAATACACAACTCTGATGATCACCTCAGTTTTAGCTTTACCGAAAACCACCAACCACCACCCCACGTTCCATCACCCACTGCACGCAGGGACCGGTTTACTTCGACCTCAATGGCTAAACCAAAATCATCCAACTCGCAGGCCAGCGCCTCGTCTGCCGCCGCGGCCCGAAGCGCCGCCATCAAGTCCGCTAAGGCTCCTTCCATTTTCACCGTCGACCCTGTCGTGGGCCCCGAGTACTCGGAGGGCCGGGTCCGCTCGTTTTTGATCTCCAGCCCGTCGCCGGCGTTGCCCAAGAAGCGCCTGATCTTCGACACCAAGGAGATCTACTTGCTCGCCACGCTCTTGTTGGCCTCCTTCTACGTTCGCTTCTACGACTTGTCCACGCCCGATTCGGTTGTTTTCGATGAAGTCCATTTTGGTGGCTTTGCAAGAAAATATATCTTGGGCACCTTTTTCATGGACGTCCATCCTCCGTTGGCCAAGATGCTCTACGCCGGAGTGGGCATTCTCGGCGGGTTCAAGGGCGACTTTGAGTTCAAGAACATTGGTGACGCGTACTCGGCGTCGACCCCGTTCCTCTTGATGAGACAGTTCCCCGCGCTCTTGGGCGTGGGCACCGTTGTCTTCTGCTACTTGACCTTGAGATCGTCCGGCGTCAGGCCCCTCATCTCCTTTGCCACCACCCTCTTGTTGATCGTGGAAAACTCAAACGTCACCATCTCCAGATACATCTTGTTGGACTCCCCCTTAATGTTCTTCATCGCCGCCGCCATCTACACCTGGAAGAAGTTTGAGATCCAGGCTCCGTTCTCGGCCAACTGGTTCAGAAGTTTGGTCGGGTGCGGTGTCGCCCTCGGCTTGGCCGTCAGCTCCAAGTGGGTCGGTTTGTTCACCATCTCGTGGGTCGGCTTGATGTGCGTCTATCAATTGTGGTTCATCATTGGTGACTTGACCGTGTCCTCCAAGAAGGTCGTCGCTCACTTTGTGTCCAGAGGTGCCATTTTGTTGGGTGTTCCAGCCTTGTTGTATGTCTTGTTCTTCGCCGTCCACTTCCAGCTCTTGCACAAGGAAGGTGACGGATCCGCCTTCATGTCCTCGGCCTTCAGAGCCGGCTTGGACGGCAATGCCATCCCTCGCGACATCAACGCCAAGGTCGGCTTGGGCTCCGTGGTCAGCATCCGCCATGTTGAAACTCTCGGAGGGTACGTTCACTCGCACAACCACTTTTACCCGGCCGGCTCCAAGCAGCAGCAAATCACCTTATACCCCCACTTGGACACCAACAACGACTGGTTGATTGAACCATACAACGACACCATCCCCACCGACCACTTTGTTCCTTTGACCAACGGAATGAAGATCAGATTGAAGCATGTCAACACCGGAAGAAGATTGCACTCCCACGACGAGAAGCCTCCTGTCAGTGAACGTGACTGGGAAAAGGAAGTCTCGTGCTACGGTTACGAAGGATTCGAAGGTGACGCCAACGACGACTTCATTGTCGAAATCGTCGAACACAGATCGCGCACTCCCGAATCCAAGGAAAAGGTCAGGGCTTTGGAGTCCGTGTTCAAGTTGAGACACGCCATGTCGGGCCACTACTTGTTTTCTTCCGAGTCCAAATTGCCCGACTGGGGTTTCAAGCAACAGGAGGTCACCGCCGCGTCTCAAGGGGCTAGACCTTTGACCCACTGGTACGTTGAAACTAACACCAACGATTTATTGAAGGATGAGGAAAGAGAATTTGTCAACTACCCTGTCTTGACATTGGCACAAAAGATCATTGAATCGCACAAGAGAATGTGGAAGATCAACCAAGGTTTGACCGACCACCACAATTGGCAATCGTCCCCAGAGACCTGGCCATTCTTGTTGAGAGGAATCAACTACTGGGTCAAAGAAAGCAAGCAGATCTACTTCCTTGGAAATGCAGTTGTCTGGTGGGCTACCACGGTCTCTGTGATTGCGTTTGCCATTCACGCCGTTGTCTCTGTTTTGAAGTGGCACACGGGCCAAGTTGTCGCCGACAACAAGCACGTTTTCAACTTCAACCAACAAACCTTTTCGTATGTTTTGGGCTGGGCCTTGCATTACTTCCCATTTTTCATCATGGGTAGACAATTGTTCTTGCACCACTACTTGCCAGCCTTGTACTTTGCCATTTTGGCCTTGGGCCACTCCCTTGAGATTGTTACCAGCTACTTGTTGGCCCGCTCCAAATTCTTGCAGAAGAGTGGTTACGTGTTGGTGGCGACTGTGATTCTTTTGAGCACTGCCTTCTACGTCCACTACTCCGCCTTGATCTACGGTACCCCATGGACCAAGGACCAGTGTTTGAGCTCCAAGGCTTTGGGTGGCTGGGACTTTGACTGCAACGCTTTCCACAGCAACCTCTCGGACTACTTGGTGACCTCCAGCGGCACCAGCGGCAGCTTAGAGAGCGGCCATGCCGCCGCCCCCAGCGATGCCGGTGGACAAAAGGGAGCCGAAGAGACGCCCTACGTTTCATTTGACAGAGACGCGGTGAAGGCCGCCTCCACCGCCGCCGAAAAGGCCAAGGAGGCCGTGGAGCAGGCCGCCGAGCCGGTCGTCGAGAAGGTCGCCGAGGTGCTCGAGGAGGCCGAGGCCCCTCCCGCCAAGACCGACGGCGTCAAGTCGGTTGCCGAGAGCAAGGAAGAGGCGGTTGTGCCTCCCTTGGCTGCCGACGCCGACGGCACCGTGCCAGGCGACGAGAAGCAACCCAACCAAATCCCCGAATCCCAGTAGATTGAGATGCGTTTTCTCGCAAGACGTGTTCTGTACATATAGCACCGAAGAAAGGCGTACAATTTAACACTATAAATTTGAGGCGGTTCGGCAGGTTACATTATCTAGTATACATTGATTACAAGAGCCTAAGAAGCACGCACGTAGCCTAAGAAGCACGCACGTAGCCTAAGAAGCACGCACGTAGCCTAGGAAGCACGCACGTAGCGCTCGGGGAGACGCGCCCGGGCGGTCACTTGAACATGACGTTCCCCGTGACCTTTCGCTTCTTCTTCTTGGACTCGTCGCGGTCGTGGTGCTCGTCGTCGTCGTCGTCGTCGTCGTCGTCCGAGCCGTCGTTGAAGCCGGCGCCGCCCGGCGCCGCCGAGCCGTCGCCAAAGTTGCCGGTTTTCTCCTCGAACATCTTCTTGACCTTCTGGATGCGGTGGTTCTGCTCCATGATGTACTCGAACCGCGCCAACTTGTGCGGGTCGTTGCGCAAGGCAAACACCAAGTCGTTCATCTTGATCCGCGAGCGGCCCTGCGACCGCGAGTAGCTCAACACCTGGTGCGAGAGGTCCACCAAGTACTCCAGGAGAATGTCGTCGAGACACTGCACGGTGGCGTCGGTGGACACCGGCCGGTCGCCCAACGCGTAGAGGAGGTTCTCGATGTCGCGCTGGAACAAGCGCTGCTTGCGGCGGCGGCGCTTGGGGATCGAGATCAGCGGCAACGCCGGCGGGTACGCCGAGGCGCCGCCGGCGTACGGCGGCATCAGGTGGTACGACGACGAGTACAAGCTGCGGGGCAAGCCGTCGTGCGAGGCGCCGAGCGGGGCGGCGGGCGTGGCGAGCGGCACGTTCGTGCCTCGCGGGGGGAGCGGGCCGGGGGCCGCGTCGTGTTTCGATTCCTCCATCTGTAGCGTGGCGGCGAGAGAGACCAGGGAGCCAAAAGCCAGTCGTCTCAAGAGGTCGTGGCCGGCGGCGCCAGGCGTCTGCGATTGCAAACGTATTTTGTGCTGCCCGCGCTTTGTGCTTTCACTACTTTAGTGACCAGCGCACCACGCCCAGTGATGCGGTTGCTGTAAAGGCGTTGCTGTTAGGGCGCTGCTGGAAAGGCGCTGC
Source organism: Suhomyces caryicola (assembly GCA_030568635.1). Lineage (NCBI taxonomy): Eukaryota > Fungi > Ascomycota > Pichiomycetes > Serinales > Debaryomycetaceae > Suhomyces > Suhomyces caryicola. Next base: position 163,136 of record JAJMGG010000028.1, on the reverse strand, counting down.
TGCATGGGCGTTGCTGCACGGGCGTTGCTATAAAAGACGTGGCCCCGGCACCCTCCCCTCCTCCTACGCTTCAAAACATATTAATTATTTCAGCTACTGTCTATCTAACAGATGATGCGGCCGGCACAGCAGCATTTTGAGTGGAGCTCCGGGCCTACACCTTGGTCGGGTCTCTTCTGTTCCATTGCATGATCAAGTCGTCCTTGGGGAAAATCGTGGCAAACACCTTGATCTCCTCCGACAACTCAGTCTTGTGGTGCACCAAGTCGGCGTTCATGAGGAACTTGCCCAACATCCCGGTGAACAACATCAACACGTAGTTCTTACCGAGACACTTGTGGGGACCAACGCCGAAAACCAACCAGTTACGGTTTTCCATGTCCTTGGTGGTGTTTTCCCATCTCTCGGGAATGAACGAGTCGGGGTCTTCGTACACTTCGGGATCATGCAAGGCTGGATAAAGCGTTGGAACCACCATGGCGCCCTTGGGCACGGTGTACGAGTCGGTGACGGGGAAGTTTTGCTTGGCGACGTATGGCACCATGAGGACCGGAGGACGGTAACGCAAGGTCTCACGCACAACGTTGTTGGTGTAGGTCATCTCACCAATCAAGTCCAAACTCAAAGGCATGGAGACGTCGTTGTTTCTGACTCTCAATTGTTCTTCTCTGATCTTGGTGGCTATGTCGGGACGGTCGGCGACAATCTGGAACAACCAGCATGCCAACGAGGAAGAGGCGTCCTGGGATGCAAACAAAAAGGTGAAGATGACCTCGGAAATCTCCTTGTTACTGAAGTCACGCACCAACAACTTGGCATCTTCTTCAGACACCGAGGAGTCGAGCTTGTGTTCCTTGGCCTGCTTCATCAAGTAGATCCATTCGTCCACCACACACTGTGGGGCGCCGTTGTTGTCCATGATGTGCTTCTTGGACATCTCGGCGCACTTTTCAAAGATCAACATGGTTTGGTGGGCGAGCACCTTGCCGTACCAGGTCTTGGTGTAAGGGATGATGATGGGGAAGTTGACCAACTCCAAGGCAGCGGTGATACGGAAGTAGTTGTCGGCGATCTCGGCGATTTGTTCCTCGAGAATGTAATCACCGCAGAAGGTTCTCAACGACAAAGCACACAACAACTCCCTGAATTCCGGGAAGAATTTGCGGGGCTCGTCAAAGTTGACAAACTGTTCCAAGTACTTGTCCATGTACTTTTCTTGGATCTTGATGTAAATCTCCAAGGCCTTGGCGCTGAAGAGGCCAGCCAAGGACTTACGGTAGTCGGCGTGGGCCTTTCCGTCGAGGAAGACCCAGTTGGTTGGTCTCAAGATCTTGTAGGCGGCGTCGACGACACAGGGCTTGACGTACTTGGGGGAGCCCATGATTTTGCGGGCCAAGTCTCTGTCCGCTGCAAGGACGACGAACTTGTGGAAGATGGACACACACGAGAGGGCGCCCGAGTTCCACTTGGCGAGGTACTCCTCGAACTTGGGGTCCAAGGACTCCAAGAAGGGCCCGATGACGGGCCAGATCTTGAAGGCCGGCCCGGCGATGGTGCCCTTTCTGATCTGGTAGACGATTTGGTCGTAGGACAAACACAAGACAACGGCGGTGATGGTCCACTGCCACCAGGAGACGGAGGAGCAGAACTGCTCGGCCGTCGACATGTAGGCCGACGACCTGAACTGTCTAAGGCCGTCGACGAGAGGCAGGGTGCTATTATTCATGGCGGGCGGTGCTGGTTACGGCGGGAGAAAACAGAAGGACTTTAGGGAGCGACTTTATACGAATAGGAACCGGTTGAAAACAAACAATCGCAAAATGCGTAACGAAATTTTTTTTCTGGAGCTGGGCGGTACGAGCAACGGAGAGGAACGACACCGCGGGCGCGGTGGCCGTGGCCGCTGGGCAGGGGGGTGGGGAGACTGCTGGGCCGGGCGCGTGGCGCAGGAGCGCTCGGCGCCCTGCTGCGACTGCTGCAGCGGCCGCCGCCGAAAGCTTCGGCTGCCGCTGGCTCGCCGTTCCGCGTGGTGCTGCTCAGTAATCGTACGACTCCCATAAGGCGAGCTATACGACCGGATGTGTGTGAGGTCCCGGGCGGGCCGGGCTCCCAACGTGGCGGGACGGCGGGCGCGACACCACCCTGGACCTCGCCGTTTGCGACACCGTTTGCGACACGCGGCCGCATTTGCGACACTCCGCACCGTTTGCGACACCTCATTTTTTCTCGATGAGATGAGCACCGTCTCACCTCCATCACCACCATGGGCAAAAGAAAGAACGTATCCAAGGAGCAGGACAAGAAGAAGAAGCTCAAGCAGAGCAAGGACAGCGAGCTCGCGCCCGGCTTCTTCAACACCGTCGACGAAGAGACCCAGTCCAACGACTGGGAGAACGAGGAACAGGACTACGAACTCAGACCCAGAAAGAGCAAGACCGACGCCAACGCCATAGAGGGGTTGCCGATCAAGAGATCCGACGGGACCATCGAGCGCGTGGTGCTAGTGCGCCAGGACAAGGAGGCGCCGCTCGAAGAAGCGGCTCCCGTGGAGGAAGAGGCGCCCCAGCCCCGCGAAGAGGAGGTGCCCGAAGACGAGGACTCACAATTGTCGCCGCGCGAGAAGCTTGTCAAGATCAAGGAGGAGGTCGCCGACTTGGCTTCGAAGCTCATCGAGGACCCGGAGGAAAACTACCAGTGCTTGACCCGCTTGCGGAAAATGTCCGAGTCCAAGAACCTCGTCACCTCACAATTGGCCATCATGGCCCTTATCCCTGTATTTAAATCATTGGCACCAACCTACAAGATCAGGCCGTTGACCACCGCCGAGAAGAGAGATAAGGTGTCGAAGGACGTCGCCCGCCTCCGGACCTTCGAGCAGTCGTTGGTCTCCAACTACGTGCTCTACATCGACAACTTGGCCGAGCTTGCCAAGGTGTCGCACTCCAACTCACAGAACAACAAGAAGATCGGCGAGGACCAGGTCAAGAAGGGGTTGTTGGCCGCCAAGGCTGCGTGCGAGTTGTGTCTCTCTTCGTTGCGTCACTTCAACCACAGAAAGGAGGTTTTCACCATCGTGGTCCGTCGTTTGAACCGTAAGCCCACCAACGAACAAGACTTGGAGGTGTTCACCAAGTGCCTCCGTGTCTTGGAGACCTTGTTGAAGGACGACGAGGAAAACGGCGACATCACCTTCGACTTGGTGAGGATCTTGTCCAAGTCCATCCTCGACAAAAAGTTCAGAGTGGACGAGTCGGTGTTGAACGTGTTCCTTTCCTTGTCGTTGTTGGAAGACTACGACCCCAACCACAACCGCGACGACGACAAGCCCAAGATGAAGAAGAAGGACAGAGTGCATTTGTCCAAAACCGAACGGAAGCAGAGAAAGGAGAGAAAAGAGATCGACGAGGAGATGCGCAAGGCCGAACTGGCCTTGACGGTGGAAGAAAGAGAAAAGTACCAGGCCCAGGTCTTGAAGATGATCTTGACTCTCTACTTGCAGGTATTAAAGGCTGGTACCCATACCACTGACTCCGACGGCAGCGACGCCAACCACTTGATGGCCGCCGTGTTGGAAGGGTTGTCCCGGTTCGGAAAGATGGCCAACTTGGACTTGTTGGGCGACTTCCTCGAGGTGTTGCGCGAAATCATGACCGACATCATCACCGAGCATTCCAACTCCGAGGACCAATACGAGGAAGACGACGACTCTGGTGGATTGTTCAGCGGCAAACAGGTAAGAACCATCTTGCTCTGCATGGCCACGTCCTTCACCTTAATATCCAACCATGCATCGACTGGCAAGTTGCCCATGTCCATCGACTTGTCCAAGTTTGTGTCGTCCTTATACCTTTTGTTGGCCGACTTGTCTCTCGACAGCGACTTGGAGTTCAGTCACAAGTCGCTCCGCTTGGCCGATCCGTTGTCGTTCTCGGGCGACGTTCCAGAAAAGCCGTCCGTCAACGTCTCCACCAAGGCCGAGCTTCTTTTGAGATGTTTGGACTATGTCTTTTTCAGATCGAAGAACGGGACCGTGCCTCGTGCCACCGCCTTCACCAAGAGACTATACATTTCCATTCTCCACACCCCCGAGAAGACGTCCTTGGCCTCGTTGAAGTTTGTCGGCAAACTCATCGGCAGATACGGCGACGCCATCAAGGGCTTGTGGAACACCGAAGAAAGAATCAGCGGAGAAGGAAACTATGTGTTGGGGATCGAGAGACTGGACAGAGAGGTCGAGTTGGAGCGCTCCAACAGCGGCGCCGCCACCCTCTGGGAGAACGTCTTGTTGGAGAACCACTACTGCCCGATGGTCAGGGACGGCGCCAGATCGTTGATGAAGAACAGCAAGCAGAGTGACAAAAGGTAACGGAGCACTATAGAAGTAATAGATTCAAAAAGTGGAAGCAGATAAATGTAGAGCGAAGAGAGTAGAGCAGCGAAGAGAGTAGAGCAGCGAAGAGAGTAGAGCGTGAGGGGTCCGCCAGCCCGTGACCGCACGCAAGCACCCGTACAGCAGCACGAGTTTTTCCTCGCCGGTAGTGTGGCGAACTCTTGCCACCAATCGCCTCCGACGCCACTGGCGCTACAAGTTGCAAAAACTCGCACGACCTTGTTGAGAATCGATCCGCCATCTTCACATCACCGCCTCCCTGCGCCTGCGTCTCCTTCTCCCCCAAAACGATGTTCCAGCTCTCTGTGAGTCCCGATATCGAGTTGCCGCCGTACTCCAACAAGGCCATTCTTCCCCTGTCGGTGCTCTCGGCCGTTCTCGAGCTGGTGCCCGACAACAAGTTGCCGCATCCGCTCATCTTCAAGGTTGCCACCAGCGATGACGTCTTCCGGTCCACGTACATAGGCGTTCGCGAGTTTTCGGCGCCTGCTGAGAGCGTCATCGGCTTGCCCCGATCGATATCCGCCAAGTTGGGCAATCCGGCGAGCGTCTCCTTGGAGTTGGTGCCCGATATGCCCCGGGCCCACTCGTTGCAGTTGAAGCCTACACAAGTGTACAAAAACATCCACAACTGGAAGTTCTTTTTGGAGAACAAGCTCAACAGGTTCTACACCACCTTGACGACCGGCGAGACGTTGGTCCTCGAAGACGACAACCTCCGCTACGAACTCATCATAGAGAGCATCAACGGATCCACCGACAAGTTGACAGCCTGCATCATTGACACCGATGTTGTGCTCGACGTGGTGCCGCTCAACGACAAGTTAGCGAACGAGCAGAACTTGGCCTTCGATGCCAACCCTCACAATAGCATATACGACATCACGCACGAGGAAGTGACAATCGACAGCTTGAGATCATTCATGGACCTGAAGTTCGTTCCGTCCATCTTCAAGATCGATCTTACAAAGTATACGAGGAGTGTCACAATAAAGTTGACGAACTTCGATAACAACATTCACAACACGGACATGGTTGTGGGACTAGATCGGTTCGTGAGCCTCGAAAACTTCAAAGCGTGTACCATGAGTGAGGATTTTGAGGTTGAGAGGCTGGGGAACACAAGAGAAAAGTATGTTGAGATAAATTTGAAGGATGATGATATAGCCAACAAACTAGTCTGGCTCGATAAAGATGAGGATAGCGAAGAGACGGACCGATGGTTATACGTGGTTGCGTTCGGATGGACGGGTACGTCCAGGGTAAAGCTCAGTGTTTCTGAAAGGAAGGAAACACCGAAGTCACAGGAAGGCGAATCGAACATAGACCCCGAAGTCGATGGGTTCATCAAATGCAGCAACTGCGGTAAACAGATTTCCGAGCTGAAGTATCTTCTTCACGAGCCATTCTGTCAGCGTAATAACAAGAAGTGTTCGAGATGTGACCAAGTGTTTTTGAAAGAGATACCCAGCACCCATTGGCATTGTGAACGGTGTGACTTCTACACCAACTTGCCGATTCTACAAACAAAGCATGTTCAATTGTACCATTCGCAGCCGTACGAATGTAAGCTGTGTGAGCTGGAGGCCCAGTACGAGAACTTCATAGAGTTGGTGGTGTCACACAAGGGGAGCGAATGCCCCGCTAAGATACACGAGTGCAGATTCTGCCACTTGGAGGTTGCACAGGGCAAGTACACCTACCAAGACAAGTTCGAGAATCTCACCAACCACGAGAACTCGTGCGGGAACAGGACCACCGAGTGTTACAAGTGCGACAAGATCTTGAGAATAAAGGATGTCAAGAAGCACGTCAAGATGCACTACTTGGACAAGGTGCAGATGAACGAGTCGGTGCAGGAGGCGTTCAACAAGTGCAGCAACGTCAATTGCGTGAACGTGTTGGGGCCAAAGGACGAGTCGAGCTTGCGGCTCTGCGACTTGTGCTACGGGCCGCTCTACGTGGCCCAGCTCGACCCCACCAATATGAAGCTACAGGCGCGAATCGAGCGCCGGTACGTGATGCAGCTCCTGAAGGGGTGCGGCCAGGTCTGGTGCACCAACGCCTACTGTGGCTCGTCTGCACTGGCCGGCGACGAGGTCAGGGGCAAGAGCGTCAAGGACCTAATGGGGGTGGTGAAACGGCTCATGCGCCATATCCACCACCCTCAACTTCCTCTCAACCAGGTACAAACGAGCGGCGGCGCCGCCGCCACAATGGGTGGAGGGGCCAACCGCATGTGGTTTTGTGTGAACGAGTCGGTGGCCGCCCGCAAGCGCACCGTCGACCAGGTGGTCTCGGAGGGCCTCTACCGGGCCGAGATGGTGTACCAGGCCGCCAACCACGCGCGCCACGAAGGCGACATCCGCACATGGCTAAAGCAAAATGGGCTAATGGTCGCATGAAACGACGTCTCGGCAATAAACGACACCTGTAATTAGATGCCTGTATCGGGAAATAAAGTTGCCCATCCTCGCATCACCATCGAGCACCGTAAGGCCCCAGACGCAAGCCCCCTCGAGCGTGTCGCTTCTCCCGTGCCCCGACTCCCAACCGCGAGACGCCCCTCCTCCGGTGTGTGCCCGGTCATCCTCTCCGCAACCAAAAGCATTGTGCGATAAGCCGACGCGCGAGCAGCGCATGATAACCCATGACGTCGCGGGGCCCGTCTGAGTCACCGCGCCGGGCCCTCGGGAAAGGAGCGCCAATCTCGTGACCGGTTACCGTGGAGGCTGCCGCGCCCGCTGGGTAGTGCGACAAAAGACATGCCCGCGACACGGAGCTGGCCCGTCGCGTAATAAAAATGTTGAGGGGCTCGGCTGACGTAATCACCGAGACACCACACCGAGCACCATCCTTATCGCCACTGAGGCTGGCGCCAATCCCTTAAATACGCCCCTGGTTCTCCAACAGTCCACCACTTCTTTTCTTCTTCTTCCGCCCGCAGTATTCTACCCCAAGAATACACACATCTATCGGCTCTTATCACTAAGCTCTGATACTCCCCCACCCCGCTCTCCCCGCCGCTCCAACAACATGTTGTTCCAAAAGTCCGTCGCTATCTCCATCTTGGCCACCATGGGTGTCCAGGGGTTGCTCATCCCTTCGCTCGAGGAAGTGATCGAGGTTTTCCCCGCCGCCGTCAAGGACAAGGTCTCCTCCGTCAAGGACATTGCCGACGCCGCCAAGCAGGACGTCGCCAAGCCAGAAATCGACTTGTTGGCCGCCGCCGCCCCAGCCGACCAAGAGCCAGCCCCAGTCGTCAACATGGAAGCTGTCAGAGACATCATTCCTCACAAGTACATCATTGTCTTCAACGACAATGTCAGTGCCGCTGAAGCCGCCTTCCACCAAGAATGGGCCTCCTTGGAGCATACCAACTCGTTGGCCTCCATCGACGAGTCCCACTCCTTCTTTGCCTCCACCAAGGAATTCAGAGCAGAAGGCGGTATCACCGACTCCTTCAACATCGACAACCTCTTGAATGGTTACTCCGGTTTCTTCTTGGACGAAACCATCGAATTGATCAGAAGAAGCCCATTGGTCAAGTTTGTCGAAAAGGACTCCATGGTCTACGCTTCTGAGTTCGACATCCAAAAGGGCGCCCCTTGGGGCTTGGCCAGAGTCTCGCACAGACAACCATTGAGTTTGAACTCCTTCAACCAATACTTGCATGACACTGCCGGTGGTAAGGGTGTGACCGCATATGTCATTGACACTGGTGTCAACGTTGACCACGTCGACTTTGCCGGCAGAGCCAAATGGGGTTCCACCATCCCATACGGCGATGCTGATGTCGATGGAAACGGTCACGGTACCCACTGTGCTGGTACCATTGGTTCCAACTCATACGGTGTCGCCAAGGAGGCCGACATCGTTGCCGTCAAGGTTTTGAGATCCAACGGTTCTGGTTCTATGTCTGACGTGGTCAAGGGTGTCGAATTCGCCGCTAACGCCCATCAAAAGGCCGTCAAGGAAGGAAAGAAGGGCTTCAAGGGTTCTGCTGCTAACATGTCTTTGGGTGGTGGTAAGTCGCCAGCTTTGGACTTGGCTGTGAATGCTGCCGTCAAGGCCGGTATTCACTTTGCCGTTGCCGCTGGTAACGAAAACCAAGATGCTTGTAACACTTCTCCAGCCTCCGCCGAGAACGCAATCACCGTTGGTGCTTCCACCATTTCTGATGCCAGAGCTTACTTCTCAAACTACGGTAAGTGTGTTGACATTTTCGGCCCTGGTTTGAACATCTTGTCCACCTACATTGGTTCCGACACCGCCACCGCTACTTTGTCTGGTACCTCCATGGCTTCTCCTCACATTGCCGGATTGTTGGCTTACTATGTTTCGCTCCAACCCGGTGCTGAGTCCGAGTTTTTCGTCTCCACCAAGGGTGTTTCGACCACTCAGCTCAAGAAGAACTTGATTGCCTTCGGATCCAAGGACGTCTTGAGTGACATTCCAAACGACGGCACTCCAAACATTTTGGCTTTCAACGGTGCTGGACACAACTTGACCGACTTCTGGGGTGAATCCACCGCCGAGGTCAAGACTGAGGGCTCCAAGTTTGACGCCGACTTCCACGATTTGGGAAGCAAATTGGACGAGCTTATGCAAAAGTTTGGTACCGAAGAGTTCATCCAAGATGTGAAGCAAGTGGTTGACGTTGTTTACGAGAACCTTTCTGAGGCCTACGCCAAGAACAAGTAAACGGTGCACATTGCCCATTCCTTGCAGAAAGGAACCTTACTGGATCACATGAGACAGGTCTTTATTTCCATAAGTTTTTCTAGTTTTTATCAGCTCTGCAGGTGTTTTGCAGTAATTTAGAACCCGATTTCAAATATATACAAGTGTTACAAGAGACCATGAAGATGGTGCGTAGACTTGCAGGACGCAGAGCGGAATTAGGTATTTGCGATGGGGAGGCGACGATCAGCAGGCGGCGACGCCACCGAGCCGACGCAATGTGGATCGGCAACGGGGTTTTGCGGAGGGGGCCGCTCTTGAGGAGGGCCAAATTTCCGACACATTGGCCATTTTTGCGACCGTCGTGTGCTCCTCCCATTTAATATAGTGGCGAACATAACAAGCGATACTGCCGTAAATTGACATAAATACTCGAAAGATCCGGCAAACCCAACCGCCTCTGGAGAATTCGATATTGCCGGCAGCGAACACTTGTACATAAAAGTCCCCCACCATGTCTACACCAGCCAAGAGAAGGCTCATGCGTGATTTCAAGGTACGCCATTCTAGCACCGCTATCGTTCCTTAAACCCCGCCCCCAGTACTAACACCCACCAGCGTATGCAGCAAGATGCCCCCAGCGGAGTTTCGGCTTCCCCGTTACCAGACAACGTCATGACTTGGTAAGTTGGCACGAGCAAACAAAGACACACAGCCAGTACTAACCAACCAGGAACGCGGTCATCATAGGACCCTCGGGCACTCCGTTCGAAGACGGAACGTTCCGTCTTGCCTTGCAGTTTGACGAGCAATACCCCAATAAACCCCCCACGGTCAAGTTTGTGAGCGAGATGTTCCATCCGAATGTCTACGCTTCGGGTGAGTTGTGTTTGGATATCCTCCAGAACAGATGGTCCCCGACATACGACGTCTCGTCCATCTTGACGTCGATCCAGTCCTTGTTGAACGATCCCAACATCAGCTCCCCCGCCAACGTAGAGGCGGCCAACTTGTACAAGGACCACAGATCCCAGTACGTGAAGCGAGTAAGAGAAACCGTCGAAACCAGCTGGAACGAAGACGACCTCGATGAGTCAGACAGCGATAGAGAGGACGATATCGAGGAGGATTAGTCATGCTTGGCCGAATAGAAACGAGAGGGAGAGGAGCCTGAGAGAATTAAACCAATGCAGTCAACTCTTGGGCAGCTCAGTGTAATATATAAGTATATCCGATTTACAGGTAGTGACCATCAACTATGTACAAGTGTCTAGATGCGAGCAGAATCATCTCAACCATAAATAGTACCATTTGCGGCGTTGGGCTTCTGCAAGCTTTGCTTCTTCCAATCTTTTGGCTTCTCTGTCTTCTTCCTCGAGTCTCAACCTTCTGGCCATCTCATGCCTGTCTTCTATCACAATTTCCAATGGCTTGCCCTCTTCTCCAATCTTCTTGTCCCTAGCAATAGCAAAGATGGCAATAAGGATCGTAACAAAAATGAAGAACTTGGTTACCCCGTCCATTCTTTTGATGTCAAACTGCTTGATACGAACAGGTGTTTCTGCCAAAATCACCAAGTCGTCAAGCTTTTTGATGACGGTACTGGGCGATGGGTTGACGCTCTTCACTTTGGACGGTACCTTGAACGGGAGATCCAAGGGAGGCGCTTGTGACTTCCAGTCGGCAAACTCGTCGCGTACTCCCCAATCCCCGTAAGCAATATAGAACCCCAAGTGCTTGTCTTGCAACGTCAATTTATGCCATTTCTTATCATATTTGTCTTGCAACTCCTTGATAACCTGACCCTGATGGAGTAAACTCAAAGAGCCAAAAAGTTTCGGGTCTTGGAATATGGGGGCGGTATCAATGGGCTGGGTGGCTTCGTCTGATGACGAAAAGAGAGAGCCCATATCTCTGACGGCCTGGATGGCTACCTTGGCGGCCTCTTTTTTGTCTGCTTCTTTTTTGGCAGCGTCGCTGACGGCCGAACCATGTTTATTGAAGTTGAAGGTGGTAGCCGAAACGGAACGCCTCTGGACTATTGCGCGGAAGCTGCTTTCCAGCCCTCTTTGGATTGTTTTACTTAACATTTGAGGTGACGTCTGGCTATTCCTGGTGCATCGTTGAACATTTTACATGGTGGTACACGTGACTTAGTTCGGTGCGGGCAAATTAGCGTAGATTTTTTTCTCAAACAGGTGATTAGCGTCGCCACGGAATCAGAAGCACACTAATCGTTGAGCTCCCGCCTCTTGTCGACCTCCCCCACCTCTCTCTCAGGACCAGCCGGTTATGAACCACAAGCAAGATAGACGTACCTGAGCGGCTTCAGTATACACATAATTAGCTCCCTTTTCGGGTTTAGTTTGCAGCCTGCCTACGCGAGACAAAACTTTGGTCGTGCTTGCATATTGAACGCGGCCAAATCCACGATCTGTATGCCTGCAGCCTTACGTTCCACAGAACGAAAGTAATACACATCCAGTTTGTTAGGTTGGTCAGACACAGGTCCTACTCGGTAAACCTGTATGAAATCCGGCTATCCATGATTAATTAAACGAAATCAATGCCGTTGAAAAAATTGGAAAACGACCCCTCCGATATTGGCGTTAGTAACGAACAGGGTCAAGACTGCCGTATCGAGGTTTAGGTAGTCCCCACGGCCATACGATAGCACATAACAGTTACAGTTGCATGAATCGGTGGAAATTCGATGTCCGCGAGCCTCTTCAGAAGTGCCGTAGAGGCGGAGAATAAAGAGTTTGGTATGCTTGGAGATGGATGCTTTTCGTTTCTTAGGGAGTCGATACGGACAAGAACGGAGCCGGACTGGCCCTCAGCAAAACCATTGCTGTGCTGTGCTGAGCATCAACTGATAGTTAGTAGCCTCCAAGTCTAGCTAAGAAGAGTCCAGAACTTGAAGAGGCGAATCGTACAAAAGAATTCAACTAGCAGTGGAAAGAAAAGAACGAAATGCAAATAAAGAAGTCTCAACAGCCATACATTCTTGAAGATCTCATACCGTCAAAATTTGAAGATTTCGAGCTCTGTGACGTAAACCTTAGCTCAGAGGACAGTATCGGTTGGGGATATCTAGAGCCAAGGGGTTTTGTTACAAATGAAACAATCGGACATGGTATCTGAAATGCATCCGGAGCAATGAATATCCCGTTTCTCACTGCACTAAGCGGACCCTACCAGCCGAGTCGACACGGTTGTTGTGATCAGCACAACTGGCTCCCCTGAGCGAGCCCGGTCTCAAGTATCTTGCTCAGTTCATGCGAAAGGCTGAACGTACCATTCGAACAGAATCCAAAATGTCAATCAGATGAAGCGCGACCCGGTGCATATCAGGTGGCGATCGGCGCGATACGAGTGAGGAGATCACGAATGCCACTGGACTCATTGCCGGATCTTTTCACACTTGTCCCTCAATGATTGCTATCGGCAAAAAATACCCATAAACTGACCCCTGCTGGCATTATCGGTGCTTCCAGTGCTTGCGTTTGAATACCATGCAGTGATAAATATGCACGATACAAGAGGCTTGTCGCTCTGGCAGGAAACGGTTGCAATTAAATGCGACCCAAAATATTGTTGCCATTTTTTCGCAGCAATTGCTTTACAGACGTACGAAATGATGAAGCACCTAGTTCAAGGGCTGCGCTTAGTGTGGACCAGTGGACCGGCGGCGCCTCGGAGAAACCCAGCCGCTCGCTGATGCGGTTGTGCCAGAAATTCCAATTTGATCAAAGGGGTCCTTCGTTGGCTAAAAAGTTGAAATTGGCAAGATCTACAGCCGTGTCCGTTCTGCGACCAAGTACTGGACTTGTTCGGGGCTCAATCCAGATATGGTCAGAGCTCAAAATACGGTCAGATCCTTTTTCGATCAAGAGGTGGAATGACAGCTTGGTCTCAGCGAGCGATCGGTAATAAGCGGCAAGGACTGGCCGCAGAGCGGAGCCGAGCAATGTCCCTCTAGAACCAGAGTGCAGATCGGAACTAGACGTTATTTTTTGGATTTTATTCCGACAACACGCCTTTTGGTTCTATTTGTACTCGCCAAATTCGAGTTTTCGCACCCATATAAATTTTCCTTATAGTTTTGTAAACTTCTTTCGAACTACATAGTACATTCTTCACCTGTTCGACTGCAACAAACAAAGAAAGTATTAGAACAAACACCTATCTGAACGTAGACAAGTAACAATGGCCTCGTTAAGATATGCCCGCTCTGCGGTCACCCATTTCAAGCGTCTCTTCAAAAGTAGAGCACTTAAAAAAACGATCGGCGAAGTCCAACAGTTCACCGAGATCTCGACTCAAGCGATTGAAGCATCGGACTCGCCAGAGATGAGTTTGAGTACCTGCTACTTTCTTGACTCCGAGTTCACCGATTTCGCTCTGCCGATCAACTTGGTCTCTCCGGTCTCCAAGTCAACTTCTCTCAACCAAAAAATCTCATCTGCCACAAACACAAATGCCAGTATCAACATGAGCTACAACACTCAAGCACTTTGCAAGGAATACAAGCACTTGAGTCCACTTGTGACTTCAGTCAAGCCTTTACCTAAAGTTGAGAACAAACACCCTACTCTCGGTTCAGTCGTTTCTTTTAACAGAAACAAGTTGCACGCCAAGTACGACTTGCTTGTCAGTAGATTCCAGGCAGGCAGAGAGCTTGCTGCAAAGGAAAAGAGAGCAGAGTCAAGCGGGACAATCAGTGATCCCCAGTGGTTTGAGAAAAGAATGGCCAGGTTCGCGGAAGACTCTTTCGAAGAATCTTTCGAGAAGAAATATCGCTCATGGGAGGAGCTATTGGGTCAGGATTCTTTCACTGACTCCGTAGTAAAACAAGGCCTCGAAGCAAACAAGGAAAACGTCGAGAGCTCATATGTGAACTTGATTGAGGAGACCAAGAAGAAGAGGAAAGGCAATAGTATACATTTGAGACAACAGAAAAAGTCTCAAGCCTTGGCCCCTGGATCTCGTCCCACAAGTAAACACATTCAGACTGACATCATTCATAGTTTCAACTCTGCAGCATCAATGTCTGTTGGCTTGGTAGTTGATGTGAGCAAACTTGGTGCCAGCCAAATTATCGAAACTGAGGGACAGCCCGCCCCTTTGCCTCATTCTACTTCCACAGAATGTAGAACTAAGGCTAAGAAAGGCACGAAAGCATGTCTTTCGACTGATGTTGAGGCGATATTGAGGATTTACTTGGAACAATCTTCTGATGACAAGAAGCTTGAACTCATTTCAATGTTGAAGAACCATAATGGATCCGGAGAAGCTGATGTATTGCCGGGAACTGATCAACCCTCCAATACAGACAGCTCTAACACCGTTTCAAACATCATGAGTTCCAAACCATTGTCTGGTTCAACTCCAGTTACAGAGATGACTAACTGCTCTTCGACTTCCACAGACCAAAGCAAGTTGTCGATGCTCACAAGCCAATCCACGGAGAGTATTAATGAATCGCAACGGAGAATTTTGTACGAGTCAAGGGAAAATGCGCCTATTAGTGTCGAAAATAGTGCAATCTCAGGCAAATTTGTCGACAGTCATACGCCGAAAATAGCCAACTCACCACCATCAACAAGTATCAACAGAGCCAAATTTACTGACCAAATTGAAAATTATTACCCCGATCAAGTTCCACCTTCTCGAGAAACGTACCAGTGGGGCAACACAAAGGCTGCTCAATGGATTAGTTCGTATCCCTTTGAGGAGGCTGGACCGGAGGTAAAGATTGTCAATTGGAGAGTGTTTGTGTCTTTAAGGAACGGAAAAAGATTAGGCATCAGGAGACACGGTACCTTCGAGTATAACAAGTGGCTAGCATCACTCAGCAGGCCTGAGGCGATTTACATCAAGAGACAGGTGGAAGCCATTCATGAGTACTATGTTGAGGTGGGCGAGGAGTGGGGACGCCGCGAGTCATTGAAGGTTTATTACGATATTCTCGGAGCAACAGGAACACCATTCAACATTTCCGAGATTATCGCAGATCGTATTCGTACTATCAGAAGTAGTGCCAAATATTCGTTGTTGTGGGACCGTTACTCATCCATACTATTGTATTAGAGTGTCACTTGTTCTTTGGTTGTTTTGCTAACTTATTGCTATTCATGGGGGTTGCAACCAAAGCATTATTAATGACATCTAACACCTTATAATGGACGAATATTCGTTTCAAACAACTCATGATGGCGAGCAGATGAAGTTCGAGATGATAATTTGACTGACTTTTTTGATTCGCAATCGACATTCCTTTTTTAATTTAATACAACGAACCTTAGTAAACAATCCGTAAAGAAATGAGTGAAGGTCCCTTCTCAAAAAGTCATGCCAAAGGTACCAAAATAATTGATTTTCGATTCGCTGTGAGATATTTCGGCTACCAGCTTGTCAAATTTGTGCAAAACTTGCAAGTAACTCGGACTCTCAATCCCAGGGCATGCAAATACTTTAGATCTGTCCCATTAGGTTAAGGATCTCCACCAAGGGCCGGTAAGGACTGCAGGTTTGTCCCGCAGATATAACTTTAACCGAAAATGTTTTGATTGCAAAAAAATACTTCGAACGCGATTCGGAAATAAACTTTTCTTCCACCATTTGGTAGAGGAAGGCTATCGATATTCATGGAGGGATTGACCTTAATTTGAGTTAAATGGAATCATAACATACCATGAAAATGAAGGGGTTGCTGCAAAGGTTTTGGTTGTCTGTCCAAAGTTTTTTAATAATTCAAAAATTCTTCTTTGCGTCTCCAACGGCGAGCAGATCACAGTGTATGATAATGTACTTCTATTCTTTGCCTCTTTTGGTCCTTTAGAGCAGAGACCACTGGGGTCTTTTCTTATCTCTTTATACCCGGATCAGACATGTCTTGATTGCATTCTTGATTGATTAATATTGAGAACGAACAACTCGATTGTAAGCAATAGACTTTCGATGTTCTCGAGCTCCGAGACAGCACAAATATGCCTCAAGCGTACCTCGTCATTATTTGTGACTTCAAGGTCCCACTACCTGCTGCTTTGCAGATAGATTGAGCCCGTATTGATTATTTGACCGAGCGTAGAAGCAATTTCCCATAATATGATAGCTATGGAGAGCACCAAAGGTTGACAAGCTTCAAAAGTGTACAGCCTAGACCGACAACACAAATTACCTAGGGGAAGGTTTCAAAAAGCTTCCCTTGGTGATATTAGTACCCTGAAGGATCGTTAAACATCGACGATGATATCATTGCGGCTGCAGAATCGGTAAGCGTCCGAGGACGGAAATTGGACAGGGTTCGGCTCCAAGCTGGGGCCTGACCAAAAAGCAAAAGCTCTGGTCCTTAGATAGCCAAAAAAAGTCGGCGTAGGACTCCTCCGATGAGATGTTAGAAGAGCATATATCTTAGTGTCGAGGAATATTGTATGTGGTGTTCGTGAATGTTATTTCGTGCGCGGACAAGTTCGTATGTTGCTTACCTACGCTTTTAATTAGGCACTCCTTCGGTAGAATTCATTCGAGGAATCAACTAGTAGCGAGGATCAATGCAGCCCGATGATATTCCTACGCCTTGAGGATACAGCCAAACATTATACATTGACTTTCGCAACAGCAATATAGCTACTTTTTCTAGCCCATAATACTGGAAGAGCACATATCAATTTACGACAGGTCTGATGTGTTACCATTCACGGTCTTCGGATACTCCGTCATTTCTAAGACGAGGCGACTCCGATACTCGTTGCTGTCGACATTGGCACTTGGTACAAACGTATAGGTCAGTTCCGCATTTAATTATCCAGGTCAGCAGGTACATTTCATACAAAGCAACCACGCTAGAGAGAATTTTAAAGGGTCTGCACCGCATCTCTGAGAGATTCAAGAGTGGCATGTTACTCCCGGGCTATCAGGTTATCAAAAGCTCTTTTCCCGTTGTGAAAACATGATTCTTCAATTGGTTTGCAAGCAAGGACTACACAGAGAGCAACAATTCCGGCTGACCGGTTTACTAGTTGGTTCGCCTCATTTTCGATCCAATAGTACTCCTAACGGTTCCAAGAATAGAGGGATCACCAGGGATATTCATATGACTGCGCTTCAAAGATTGCCGAAAGGTGCTTTCTCTTTTTACCCACTTTTCGTTTCTGGATGACGAGACTGGAACAAATCGAGGGGCACTATTTCAGATTTGAATAATTGCTCTCAGAATCTCAGAAAAGGGAGAATACACCAAAAGAATCCTACGGTACGCGATGTGACTCAGTTAGTTTGGTATTATCGGCTGTTGAGTATGTTCTGAAGTTAAGCTACCATCAGGTAATGCAACACGGCCGCAGCCGCTGTACTTCATATTGGCTAACCCGCGCTGGAAGCGCGGAAATACCATGCATGAAAATGTACTGAAAAGTGCCCGAGGTCATGGACACGAATTCGGGTCATTCCCTACAAGCCTAAGCTAGCTGGCCCGTACGGTTCGAATGTTTGGGTCTCAGGTTCTCCAAGTCGATGATCGTGGTCAAATTGCTTAAGTTGCTCGAAAATTTCCTGCCGCACACTTTTTACGATGGAAAGCAAGAATTTTTCACCTGCAAGACGCTTTTCTTTCACACGGGCGAACCCAATGGTTCAAGCTCTTAAGCTCGTGATCGTATATGGCCTGTTGGCTAGGCTCACATCAGGAGATGGCCGCCCAATTGACATGTGCTTCGCTGCATACCGAGCACCACGGATGTCCTAGAGCTAAAAGAAAATAGAACAATCGTTCTGGTTTTTCCGTTGCATCTGAGACAATATATTTTATAAGTGCAAGATGTGGTGATCTGCAAGGCATGTTTGGCTACCATCATCACATCACATAGGTCGGCTATTCTTTCACTAAAAGGGACCGGGCCCTGCCAATTAGCTGTGATTCTTTGAAAAATAACGCCGATGAAGAAAATATTCATCTCCATGCATCGCACGTGATGAGATGATGAAGGATGACCTTCCCAAGGACCCAAGGTAAGTATAGGCTACCAGACGAGATCTTCTTTGATGGAGTCGTTGCGTTGGGTGCGTCAGATAAGTAGCACAGCATGAGCGCCAGGGTCTACGCTCGAGGCGACGAGGTTTTTCACGGCCTTTCCACAAGACAACCTAGAATGTAGACGTAATGGACGGGCAGGTCCCGTCGGGACAATGCAAACAATATTCAAGCGGAGACAGACTGATGTATGTCGAGGAAGATCTTCCTTGGCCGTGTGTTGTAATTGTAGTGCTATTGTATTTTGCTCCACGGAACACGAAACGCTTAAACCCTTCGGTGGGAAACGCCGAATGATAATGCACGGGGAGAACAAGCTAGCGAGGAGTAATCACCGGTTAGCGGGCCGCTTCCACGGATAAGGCAATGGTCTTCTGCCCTGTCGCCGATTGTAAGTCACGTTTAAATCGTCAGCGATTTCTCTCCTATTGTACTCTGGGACACAAGTAAACACATATCGTTACTTTTTTGGCAGTTCGGCATTATGTAAGGGAACCCACTCTACAAGACATGCTGTAATGCGTCATAATGCCGAATTTTTTTTTTTGCATGTAGGGCAGCCGGTCGAGAGGTCATTCCGGAAGCCCTCTGGAAGCCTCGTGAAGCCAGTAGTACCAGCCAGAGGGTAGCGGGTGGTCCGTGCTGGTCGTGGTGGCCAGCACGCCATTGCCCGCCGGCGCTCCCTGCGAAGGTTTCGAGTCACAATAGGCTACACGTAAATACACTTTATGTAGCCCGAACAATACGTCTTGCTGTCCGAGAAGAACCCTGCTGTAGGGCAAAAGAAAAGTACGGCTACAAAGGAACAAGAAAATTATCCTCATATTTTCGACCCTCCGTCCTATTCTACGTAGTATATATAAGCCGACCGGTTTGCTCCAGAATTTTGTCGGAGATTTGTTCCTTTTTGACCGGCACCACATTATTATCTCACAAACCCTATCCTGGAACGATCTATATAAAGAGGAAATTCGTTGGCTGTGGATTGTCAAGTTAAGATTTTTTCACATATTGGTGTTCCTGTGTTCTTGAGACAATAGATATCGGATATTTTTTAGCGTTTGCAGAGTGCTTTAGTCCACACGAATACTTAACCACTTTTAATTCTCTTCGATAAATTTCGGGATTTTTATTACCAAGAATGAACTCACCGACCAAACGGAGGGGCAGCCTACAGGTAATTGACGCTCTCACCAGCATCCAGGACCGCGTGATACTCTACTTGATACAATGCTTCGAGATCTTGAACCCCACGAACCATCTTCAGGCTGTGGACATGGATGACATACAGCTACCCAATATCCACCACCTCCAGAAGAGACTCGAGTTGATACAACACGCCAAGGCCCGCATTGGCTCGATCCCGGACTTTCGTCCCGCCTTGGACATATACCAGGGCCTACTTACAGACTCGGTCTCCCATCTTGAAGAGTTGATGGCCACGATCCAAGACCTCCAGAAATCAAAAATAGATGAACAGGACCCCTTCAACACAAACAGTAATAATTTTTTTGCATACTTTATTCACTTCTTCTTTCCCGAAGATAAAGTCAAGCATATACTCACATTCGTGATAGAATCCAAGCACTGGGTGGTCAGATGCGACGAGGATAGAGAGCTAACCAACTACAAGCTCACAATGGACATACCCGACATCAATGACGAGTTGATCCTCGAATCGAGGGTCAGCTTGTGCCGGTACTTTTTGGATAACTACGGTAGGCTCTACGACTGGAAGAGCAGTGAGCTGTACAAACTATCCATCATCAAAGAACTTTCATCTAGTACCAATGAAAATGAAAGCTTCGAAGCTAATTACGAAAACTACATCTTGAGACAGATCTTGATCAACGAACTCAACCTCAGTCCCCACTCCTTTGATACCGAGGAGCATAAAATATTAGATATGATGGAAATATTCACCTTCCACGTTGATTCATTCAAAATGATAGTGGAATTGATCAAACGCTTCAACGAGGTCATACTGAAAAAATCTTCCTCCACGACATTCAACGACCTGACCGAAAAGATCGGTAGCTTTCAAAGCTCCAAGGTCGAGCCCACCGTAACTTACCTTGTCGCCTGTGGGACAGTGGGCTTGAGCACAAACGAAAACTATATCAAGGTGGTCGGCATCCTAGTGGAATTCCGCGACTTGATCTGCGGGTTCGTTGACTTGAATGCTGATATAGCAGACGAAGATGCATTTTACTACAAGGACGAGTTGTTTTTCTTGGAGGTGTTGTTGAAATACGCCGAGTCGTTCGACGTTCTTTTGAATCTCATCGTTGAATCAAACAAAGAAATCACCGTGGCCATAGACGGCAAGCGAGACGAGTTTGAAGAAATGGACTCTACGGTCAAAGACTGTTTCTTCGACCTCATTCCTTTCAATCACCGGTTCACCTACGAAATCAAGATATTGGAGGCGGCGAGATGATCGAGGCACCCGAGAAGCTTCCTATGGTCCCAATGAGGTGGCCATAGCGTCGCAATACTAATAGTGGTGGGCGCCGGTGCCAGACAATAGATCACAGACTATGCTCGATTTGGCCACTCAGGTATCGGAAAATAACTCGATCGCCGAGCCAGCTTACGTTGCATCGAGAGAGGGGACGGAGCGAAGCGACCAGGCGCCTAGAGAGTAAAACACTTTGTTCCTGGGTCTGACGACTGATAGTGAGAGCCCGACCCACCTTATGACCCGGGAAGAGAAGTTTCAACACGTTGGAGGCGAAGCCCGACCACAAGTGGGGGGTGCTTCACCGGCAAGCTTCTCACAGGGTCTCGTACGATCTAGATAATAGCCGGGAGCTCAAAAATCATAATACACATAACCAGACGGGACCTAGCCAAAGTAGCTCGTGACGAAGATCACGTCACCTAACATGGTAGAAATTCTGGAGCATGTTGCTGCAGACATCCAAAGTGACAGGACGTAGCAGATCACGTGCCAGGCCAAATGAGCTCCACACAGTCGGCTCGAGATAATTCCCGGTGGAAAATCGGAATCTGGGGCCGGTCCTGCTCCCCCGGAAGCGAGGACGTCTGTCGTACGTCAACAATTGAGCCGTGACACTTTTTGCAACTAATCTTCTGCGAGTTTTTTTTGATGTGCAGCCATTTGGTTATAGTTGCCCTTTGCAAGCGGTGCGGATAAACGACCACGGCCATCGACTGCAGCTTCCGGGTGGGGTGCCGCTGGGCCAGCCGTCGGCCGGGTTCTGTGGGGTGCAGCCATTACCGCCGACGGCTGCACTCCAGTGGTCTGCCAGGACAAATGTCGGGTGGTTTACGGCATTTCGGACTACAAGTAGGCTTACAGACCAAGTCTCTGCTGTTTCAAATAGACTGATTCGTAGCATATGCACGGGAGGCTAAATTTAATCGATGCTGCATATCTCATTTTTTTCGGCGCACACACTGCCCCCCCTCACCTCACCCGAGTGTCCGATTCCCGCAACCTGCGCAAAATGGCGTTCATCGAAAACCTTCACCCCGCAGGGGTTTGCTGTCTGAGGTGAGCTGATGTGAGGCTTTCGTCAGTAGCGAATGAAACGACTACTGGATTGAGCGCACCCTGCGCAATCTTGCCCTTCTACTGTCTGCCTTAACTCCTGCTGGGACGTCTTTCCTACACACAAAACGCGGTGCCGCTACGAGGCCCAAGATTTAGTATGTTTATACTTTTTCTATGCACTCTAGAAAAGGGTCCTCTAGTAAGGTTCTAACCGAGACTCGATCCCGGGGGTCCCACACAAATATCCGGTGCAAGAATTGCACAAACTGCCTGTTCATCACGTCACCCTGCTTGGCTAGGTTTAGATACACGTCTAGGGCTTTGGAGCTCACCTTGAATTGCTTTTTGGAGCTGTAGTAGTTGAGCAACGAGATGTTGATCTTGCCGTTGATGTCGAACAATTTAAACATCAACGTTTTCTTGATCGACTTCTCGTTGATCGGCGCCTGCTCCACAATCGTGAGGTTTTTCTTGCGGCTGGTTCTCGCCAACACGCTTCTCATCCTCAATATCGTGGCGCTCTTGGGCGCCCCAAACAACTCCAACATGAGCCCCACCTGCTCCACTTCACTCTTCCCGGGCAACAAGGGAGCCCCGGTGAAGAGCTCGGTCAAAACACACCCAAACGACCAGACGTCGATCTTCTCGTCGTAGTTGGCTCCGAGTATCACTTCGGGTGCACGATAAAACC
The DNA here is from genome assembly GCA_030568635.1 of Suhomyces caryicola. Lineage (NCBI taxonomy): Eukaryota > Fungi > Ascomycota > Pichiomycetes > Serinales > Debaryomycetaceae > Suhomyces > Suhomyces caryicola. Next base: position 140,818 of record JAJMGG010000028.1, on the reverse strand, counting down.
TCGACTGTATATATGTGTAGGATATCTCGCTCTGGAAACACGACGAGCCAAAGTCAATGATCTTTATGACTAGCTCGTCGCTCCGTGGATCCTTGGGCAATTTGACCATTATGTTCTCCGGCTTCAAATCACAATGGATGACATTATATCGGTGCAAGTACTCCAACCCATTCAAAATCTGATATGCAATGTTTTGGATCATGGGCAAGGAAAACCCTTTGAACGCCGTGATCTCTAATAATGAGTATAAGTTGACTGAAAGGAGCTCAGTAACGATGCACATATGGCTCCGAAAGTTAAAATGGTTGTAGTAGGTCAAGATATTTGGGTTTGGTTCTTTTTCATTAAGAAACTTTAGCATTTTGATCTCGTTCACTGACTGCAATGACCAATTCAAATCGTTCTTGATGATTTTGACCGCCACTATCTGATTCTCGAACTTGTGGTCCTTCCCCATGATGACGTTTCCAAATGAACCGTTCCCAAGAATAGCAAGAATCTCGTACCTGTAGTTTACATGATCTTGAGGTACGATTATATAGTTTCCACTCGGGTCGTCGAAGCCAAAGTTGTGATCATAATTCTTGATGTTGACCGATCTTGAGGGAATAGTTGGAAGATAGTATAGGTCTTTTTTTCTGACGATCTCTCCCTTCTCGTAAGCGTTTAGCGAAGTGGGCAGAACATCTTGCGGCTGGAAGGGGTCAATGGAACGTGGGTGGTCCTCGCTCGTAAGCTTGAACAAGCCGGGGTCTTTTTCGTAAAGTATGGAATGCAATCTGTGCGCAGAGTCTATTCTATCGACGCTCGGAGCGCTAGATGGATTCAGAGGCGATCGGTTGAAGTTCTTTGCGGGAGGGGCTTCCACCGGGGGTTTACCGGGGGTATATAGCCTGTCAAACACGTTCCCCGGTAACGGTTGCGACGCGTTTCTGTGCTTTCTTTGGTTTTTGGTCGGCGACTCGTCGCCGTACTCTGGCGAGGTCTTGGGTGGTATCGTGTGTTTGTTGAAAGAAACATCGCGAGCAGTAGCAGTGAGGTTGGTGATATCTTTAGGCGGACCGTTGGTCGATATCAATCGCTTTGATCGTAACGAATGGGATAGTTGACGTGAATACTCCAATCGTTTCTTGGTGGTAGAGGCAGGCGGCAAAGCCGGACCCTGCTTCGACGGGGGATTATGCTTTTTCTGCAATGACGACGATGTGTCTTTCATGAAGGAAAACAGATAGTCCAGTTTCAGCGTGGAGAGCTCTGACATGGGGTAGCTGAGCATCCGCTTTTCCGCCGGCTTGACTGTCGACTGTGACCGGTTAGGCGGCGTGCGGAGCGGCGTATGTGCCGAGTATAGGCCGGAGTACATATCTCGGGAGCCGTCCCTCAGTGGGTGGTTGCTTCCTCCACTGTGTGTATTGTCTTCTCCGCTTGCGGTGAGGGTTCCGTCTGATTCGCCCGCCTCGGCCCCCGGGTACAAGTGCACCGGGTACAGTTTCTTCTTCCTCGGAGACTTGTTGATGCTGATCTTGGAGAATTTGTCCTCGAAACACGTGCTGTCGGTCATGGGAAACGAATGACTGCTGCGCTGGGTAGCACTTGATGGGTCTCATATGAACCTTAGAGACGTGTTGACAAAATGGGCGGCGCACGCGCTCCCGCCAGGAGCACTCTTCACACACATTTGAGGCACCAGCTCGGATTCGCCCACCGGGCAGCGATCGAACTATGGCGCTGGAACTCACCACCAGAGACGTCTTGGTGATCTCTCAGCTTCTACACTCCTACAACATCAGCCATTTGGAAAAGCTCCAGTCCTCGCTGGAGGAGCTTGTCCGGAGCATCATCGAAAAGTGGAACAGCCACATAACCATGCAGCTAGACAACAAAACGACCCGGGTGGAAACGAAGCAGGACCTCAGCGACGTCTACGCCGCCTTGCTTGACCAGTACAACGTCTCGAACACGGTGGACCTCGCCAACACCGTGTATTTCGCACGGATGGCGGATTTGGAGCTGCTGATAGCTCAACACAAAACTGACTTCAGACAAATCCTCGATGAGTGAAGACAACCGAAACACTACGCACAGATACATACGACCAGAAAATGACACACACAGAGCAACCTAATTAGAATATACGGGGGCACGGCCGCCCTACGACAAACCTAGCCCAGTTTTGGCCCTCTCGTGGGTGCCCTCCGTCATCCCGGACGGGCAGCCGACGTAGTGTATTGCAATCTCCGCCCATTTGTTCCATTCGGTGCAGCTCGCCTCGGTCCAGCGTCACGTGACCACAATCCTAAAAGTGGGGTTGGCAAGTCAAGGTGGTACCGAATTATACAATCTCCACGTCTGTACTCTTTTGCAAAAGGGCTACTGAAACGGGAAATATCGCCATTTTCCTCCAGAGATAGTTCGAGCCACGTCCTGATACAGCCTACCCGCAATTATGCTGACTGAAGGACCTACTTCAACGCATTCTTTTGCCCTCTCCTTGTTCAATGTCTACAAGTCGAATAGATCGCTTTTCCTAAACGCTTCGTACATCGTTTTGGTGACGGCGGCGTTCAACGGTGCCACGCATACGTCGAAGCACGCTGAGTCAAAAAAGTCAAAAGACACTGGTGGCAATAAGGGTAAAAACTCCGACGTAAGCAAGTCCGGTGACTCTGCCTCAAAGCCGCCTAAGTTGAGCAAGAAGGATTTCCTCCGCTTAGTCAAGGCCACCATTCCTTCAGTTACAAATCCAGCTTTCATCCACTTGTTGGTCCACTTGGTGTTGTTAGTGCTAAGAGCAATGATTACCATCAAAGTCGCTAGTTTGGACGGTCGATTAGTCGGTGCATTGGTTTCCAAAAAGTTGAAGAAGTTTGGAAAACTCTTGTCATACTGGATGTTTATTGGTCTTCCTGCATCCTTGATAAACGGCTTGTTAGCCTGGTCAAAGAAAAACTTGAGTCAGTCCATCCGAAAGAACCTCGACAACAGCATCTTGGAGGATTACCTCCCCGATAATCTTGATGCGAACTATTACTCCTTGATCCACTTATCCGACAACAAAATCAAGGACCCTAATCAGAGAATCACGACTGATGTATCCAGATTGAGTTATGCGTTGAGTAACCTCCCTGGTCAACTCTTGAAGCCTTCCTTGGACTTATTATTGTGTGCCAGAGAGTTGAGTAGCAGTGGTGTTGGTAACGGGGAAGGAACTTTGGTTCTTGGGTTGATTGCCCACTTTTCGACAATGATTCTCCGTCTCTTTTCCCCACCTTTTGCTCTACTTGCTGCCGAGAAGGCTCATTTGGAAGGACAGCTCAGATCATCGCATTCTAAGGTTGTGAGTAATAGTGAAGAGATTGCTCTCTTAAGAGGTCACAATAAGGAGTTGGATTACGTGGACTACTGCTACTACAATTTGGAGAGGTTTTTGAAGAATGAGTACTGGAAGCGAGCAGTTCATGATATTGCACAAACTTTCATTGTGAAGTACTTGTGGGGTGCTGCTGGATTAGTCTTATGCTCCACACCAATCTTCATTCAAAAGTATTTGGGAGAAGAACCAAACCCAAACATGGCCGGTGAATTCATTACCAACAGAAGATTGTTAATGAGTGCATCCGAGTCTACCGATAGATTGATCTACTCAAGAAAATATGTCTTGCAAGTCATTGGGCATGCAGCAAGAGTACGTGATTTCCAAAAGGTTCTTGAAGACTTGAAGGAGCGTCCTGCGTCTAGCAAGAATATTGCTATCAAGAACGATCAAATTACATTTAACCATGTCAAGTTGATGACTCCTGCTGACGTTACTTTGATCGAGGACTTGAATTTCTCGATCAAGAGAGGCGATCATTTATTAATCGCAGGCCCCAATGGGTCTGGTAAGTCTTCGTTATTCAGAATTTTGGGAGGACTTTGGCCCTGCAAATATGGTGATATTTCCATTCCAGACTCTTCCAATATGTTTTACTTGCCTCAAAGAGCATACTTGTGTCAAGGAACGTTGAAGGAACAGATTATCTATCCTCATAGCATTGATCAGTATAAGGCTCAAGACAAGAAGGACAACGATTTGAGAGAGATATTACGCATTTTGAAACTCGATGACTTCAATGACAGTTTGGAATTGGTCAAAAACTGGAGCGAGGAATTATCGACCGGAGCACAACAAAGATTGGCTATGGCAAGACTCTTCTACCATCAACCCAAATTTGCAGTATTGGATGAATGTACTTCGGCCGTTTCTCCTGATATGGAGCAGTTCATGTACGAACATGCTCAGAGTTTAGGCATCACTGTCTTATCGGTGGCTCATAGATCAGCTTTATGGCATTTCCACCACTACTTATTGAAGTTCGATGGGAAAGGAAACTATTACTTTGGAAAGTTGGATGCTGAAAGAAGATTGAAATTCGAACAAGAGAGAATTGTTTTAGAAAAGAATATGAGAGACATTCCCGTGTTGAAGGAGCGTTTATCCGAATTGCAGAAAGTTTCAACCGCTCAACACAAGAAGATTGGAATATAACGAGGATCCGTACCACCAACTATCCATCATTCCGAGCTAGTCCTGGAACAAGGTTATATATGAAGCTGGATTTTTATAGTTCTTAGAGTTCGATAATGATTACATGATAAATGAATGAGAGCCTGTTGGCTCTTTACTAAGTTCTATTACTCTATAAATGGTACGCGTTATGGGTGACCATGGTTAGAACCAGGCCAAGCTGATATTTTCTCTGGGTTCGGAGATCCTCTGCTGGAGGTGGGATCATCCACAAGCTCGATAATGTTATTTGACGATGTATCCACGAGGTTGTTCAAGAGCCTCTTCAATTCCATCTTTTCGTCAGAGTGGTCCAATTCTTCAATCTCGTTCCTGACACTTCCAAGCTTCTCGTCCGCCGACTCTTCAAGACATCGTATCAACCGATCTCCGAATTTCGTGTCGATGGGCAAGTTGGTGTAGATCTTCAGTTGCAAGGCTCTAATTATTCTCAAGTTGCCTAATATTCTTGTGTAGTAGCTTAATGACCCGGTATTTTCTGACTTGTTTGTCGACTTGGTAGGTGGGTTAAGCAACAATAATGCAGCATAATACAACATGATGTGTATATGCACGGGTACATATCTCAAGTTCTCCAAGATGTCTTTGTCGTTTATGACAAGATTAAGAACTGTCTGAGCTGCGTTGACAGCAATGTTGGCGCTAACAAGTGTTTGGTCTTCTGACATTAACTCCTTGTTGGAAATAAATTCGTCTTCGTCATCGCTATCTTCCTCCAGGTCAACTTCACGTTTCTCCTTTACCACGGGGTTTTCCGGTTTTGCCTCCACGGTCGGCTTTTCTTGCTCCAGAAAGTCCCATTTCGGAAAAATGTTATCTTTTCCGTTAGAGTTCAACTGTAATTTGCGGACAGCAGCGGAATTTATGTGCAACTTTGCAAAGTTGTAGTAGATCAATGTTGATTTCGATGACCAAACGGCACCGTTGTTGCTTGGTGCTAATAACACCGTCCAGGAAACCATCCATTTGTCCAATTCTAGATTACTCTTTGAAGGAATCCCAAATGATGAAGGAACCAATAGATCCCAGGCGTTACCTTTGAAAGCGGCGTTGATGGCTTGGTTGTACTCAACTTGCGAAACCAATCTCATGTCAGCAGCCAATCTGACTCCAACGCTCTTTGTTTCTTCCGGTTTTTGACCATCTTCCGCTAAGAGCAATTTTTGAGGACCATTGCCTAACTGTTTGTCTTCGGGTAGTAATATCTCTTTACTGTGGGTCAAGGAATACTCCTGAGAGTTCACCAATGGTTGTCTGTTGAAGGACAAACTCTGCTGCCCATCAAGTGCATAGAGCAAGTACCACAACTTCAACTTGTCCTTGTTCTCCGTGTGTGGATTATTCAAGCCGTATTCCTTAGCTAACTGTAATGCCAAGCCAGTGAACATTTGTGAATCCGATAACCAAAAACTGCATAGGATTAGTGCAACTATAGTGTTGAACCCTTCACTTTCGTTGGACGGTCTACCTTTGAGCAATAACGAGCCGCACATATCGTGTAGATATACTTTCAAGCGGGCTGATTTGTGATTGAGGATATGATGATGGATGGATGCTACGTATGCTATTGCACAAACCAAAATGGGACTCGACTCCCATATCGTGTTGATCGAGAACTGTGATATCTCAAAACCGAAAAGCTGTTGAGATATGTTTGCATCAAAAAAGTTGAACAACTCGATTGCTTCCTCTTTGGATAGATATCCATTTCTGAAATCTGCTGGGTGAGCAGTTCTCCGTTTCTTTCTGGGTGAACTCATTTCTGGCGACGATACAGAGGATGTAGACGAGGACGATGAACTATTACCAGATGACGCATGTCTCGATGACCGTTTCGCTTTCTCGGAGGAATCGGGGTATACAGCAGTCTGCGAATATTGGCCGGTGAATGCTTCAGCAGATAGCCTTTTGGTATAGGGGTAGTTTTGGAAGTTCTGTTCATTATTTGACGAGACGCCAACTGGGTAACCAGCATGAGGTGTGGGGTTATTAGCGATGGCCTGTCTGATTGGCCCCTGATTTAGATTCTCAAGTAAGTATGGGGAATGAGCTTGCGTCAGCGCATCATGAGGGTGTGCCTGTGGGGAGGGGTATAAGTTTGAAGGCATTGGAGAGCCCTGTAGTTGGTTTTGATTTCTGTGGTCGACTAGGTATTGTTGATTTGATTTCATGATATCCACGAGATCATTCAACTTGCTATCGAAAGAACTGATTCTGTTTTCGATCAGGGCCTTCCATTGTGCCTCCGATTCAGGAGGAGGTATGGAGTGAAGCATGGGAAGTGGCCGTAGGCTATTTTGGGAATTATGGGCACCGGGCTGAGTGATAGGTTGAGTTATTGGCGGTCTATGCTTCGCTATCAACTCCGTGTGTAGATGCTGGGGTATCTGTGGCGAGGGAAGCATCGTAGAAGGCACTGGGGTTATTGCGGCCAAAGACGGGAGTTTCAAATCGCCCTCATCGACGTTGCTAGCTGGGCTCTGGTTATTGGAGAAGGGCTGGAGAACCATCGACGGAAGCTTCGCCACAAACTGGCAGCTCGCAGCCTGGCCGTTCTTGGTACATCGCTCGCAGGGCAAAGAAGACGTGTATATGCATCGAACCTTGGACTTCTTGCAGTTGGAGCACGGTTTTGTTCTCCGTTCTTTGGCCATACTAGCGTGCAAGTATATGGCGCTCTGTTCCTCGGATGAACTCCAGATTCTTACTCATCAATTTAAAATGAATCCCGCAACCTGCAAAAAAGCCTCGAAGGCACGCGTACTGCACACGCGCTTTTTAGTCACTTCGAGCGCAATCTGTAAATGAATCACAGTCATTCCGCAAATGAATCACAATCATTCGCAAAAAAAAACTTAACCCCAGATTTTAAAACTAATTTACGGATTTATTACGTATCCACAACACACGATGTCTATGAAGGCTAAGATCAGAACATTCTTCGGCTCCTCCCGCCAGTACGTGGTGGCAGGTGCCAGCGCAAACCCGCTGAAGTTTGGCTTCAAAATCATGCTGTGGTATGTTGTGCACGATCTCTCGGCAATTCCAGTTAATCCGAAGGAGAAGGAGATCTTGGGCCAGCCGGTTATTCCCAATATTGTTACAATTTTGGAGCTGATCAAGGAAGGAAAGGATTTGGACATCTACAAGTTGTCTTCTGCAGACGGCGTCAGTTTGTCTTTTTTGACCCCTCCCCACGTCACCACAGCCACACTCAAGCAGATTGCTTCCGTGGAAGGCTACCAAGACTTGGTCAGGGGTTTGTGGTTCCAGCCGGGCAGCTACGACGAAGAAGTGCTCGATATGGCTGAAACCCTTGGCTTGGGGTCCGTCGTGATCCATGAAGACGAGTGTATCCTTGTTAGAGGCGAGGAAGGAATGTACAGAGCCAACTTGTAATCCGGTCCCCCACGACGTGGTTTGTCGATTGCCAGTAGGCAAAATGTTCGTGGCAACTTCTCAGGCAGTTTTGCTATAGCTAGAATCACGTCAAGTCGAACTTAACTTAATATATTTATTTGTTTGTGATTATTAGTATTCGTAGCATAATTCATCGGTTTGAATTTATGCATCTATTCCATCTGACCCCAGTAGTAGCTAGAGTTTCCCTTCGCCACCTCTGCACTCAATCGAGCATATTCTTTATGTACTTCCCCCAGCTTTCATGTCGTTCTCCATCAATCGATAGACTGCGCCCCACGTCTATCGTGTACGGAAATGGCGAGCTCTCCAAAGATGTGATGGGCGGGATATGATCCTTGTGTGTATCCACGATCAGCAAGATCTTTTCAAGGTTTTCCTCAAAGCTTTGAATGGATAATGCAATGTGTTGATTTGAGGACGATAACACGTCACTTATTCCCTTGGTATCCTCTATCGGTATGCAGTTCACGATGATAATCCAAGACTCCCAGAGCCTCAAGTCTCCTGAGCTGTCAGTTTTGCCTCCAAACCAGCCTGTCTTCTTCTTGGGGTTGGTGGTCTTCTGGTCAAGGAAATGTATCACCATGTGTCCTACTTTGCGGTCGTTGGCATCGAAATGAAGCTTGATCAATTGGTCCACCTTCTCGTCTATCAAGGAGTCTAGATCGGGTAGGTTGTTGGCCATGGGGTAGGTGACGCTAAGAAACTCGTTGGTGGTTGGAGTTATCGGCCCAAATAACCGATTAAAGAAGATAGTCCATATTATCCCTGGTTTGTTAGAATCATTCGTAGGCATCAAGCCTTCACGGTAGCCAACTTACCCTTCACCGACTCCCGAACCACGGATCGTTCCGCGGTTACATTCAACGTGTACTCCATCTTAGTTGTGGCACATAAAAGAGTCTGACTCTTCCGTTATCCTGTTGCGCGCCAAATGGATCAAAAAGCGACCTGCACTGCCATCGTCCTATAACCTACAACCGGGGCAATCCAACTTGCACTACTGTATTTGGCTCTATATGTCTATGTATTATTGCAACGTCGTACAAGAGACGAAGCTGGTTGCAACAGGGTCCCATTCCTGTCCATTTTTCTCTAAATAACTTCGATCTTCTTTTGAGTTGTAGTCATTTCACTACAAACCCCTGATCCCTGGTGAGGTTTACAAAACCTCCTCCTCGTGCTTTTCAGCCATCCTCTCCAACTCGACAACGGCCCGGGGTATCACTTCCCAGTCGAGAACGTCTCGTTCGTCTTGCTTCAACTTGCTCAACACAAAATCCGCCACATCTGCTTGGTCGGGCCGGCCAATCCCAATCGAAACTTTGGCGTAGTTGTTCCCGAGATATTGGTTGATGGATTTGAGGCCGTTGTGACCTCGAGCGCTGGATCCAGCAGCCCTGATCTGATATTTGCCTAAGTTCACTTGCAACTCATCGTGAATAACCACGAGTTTACTTCTCGAGTTGAAGCGTTGAAAATGACGGGAAATTGGCTTGCCTTGTAAGTTCATGAGCGACTTGTTGGACTTGAAAAGCACAACGTTGGGATACTTTGAAGATCTCCAGTAGTCGCCATCCTTCTGTAGGTGGTCCTTCCAGTATGTATTTGTGAGCTGGTCAAAAAAGTGATGGCCAACGTTATGCCTAGTACCCCTATACTCCGGTTCAGGGTTTCCTATCGAGGCAATGAATAGACACCTTGTTGCTTTCAGCATTGGATCACTTCTTACTGGCACGTAAAAGGAATGAAAAAGGTGCTTTATAAGCATAACTATGGGTCATACTTTGGGTCATCTCTCTGGAATTCGATGAGTCTAAATGCGAACCATCGCCTCTCGATCTGGACCTGCCGATTTTACTTCTAGTAAGCACACAAATATTGGTCGAGCGGACAACATCCAGAGAGAACTGGTGATTCCGTATTTCCGAGCGATGTACAATGCCAGCTGTGGCACAATGCCAGCTGTGAACGAGGTTTAGCTGGGGCGTTTTGACAATGTTGTACAAAATTTTAGGTCTCTCAACATCTGACCGATCAGGGCTCGTTAGTGGAGCCAAAAGAGCAGAGTCGCCTATGTTGACCGACGCGAACGATGTACAGAGGTGATTCTTCGAGAAATTGTATTCAATTTATTGTGGCCATCGAGTAGTTCAATCGACTCGCCTCATTCTGTTTGTGGATGCAGTTTGGCTGCGAATTCCGTCAAGCGTTTACCGCCAATCTTCTGCCGAGAAGACAGAATAACAGAGCACCAAGTATCCATGACAAAGACCGAGAAATTACCCTGCTGCCTTCAGGGTTTGAATAAGAGCAACTTTGATTGGAAATGCCCCACCAAAATTCCGCATTATTTGTTACGAAGGTTGGGTTCAAAAACAGTGGATGAGGATTTCGATTTGTTGAAGGAACGATTGGAAGACACAGAGAGGTCGATTAAAGTCCTTTCCGAAAGTATCAAACACATAAACCAGAGATTTTATGATCTACTCGATCATAGTTGCGTTATTGGCGAGACTTTAAGAATATTATTCGAGCCAGATCAAACACTTTCTCCACAGCCCCATACCGAACATGGAGTAATAGCCGAAGATGAGCAATACATGATTTGGCAAAATGTCAATTTTTACTTGGGTTTGCTTCTGAAGGTGAAGCTTATGATCTCGGGCACGCTAGAAGAGGTACAGGACACCTTTAGTGTCAAGCTCGCCGCCATCACTAAGCATATTAGATCGATAAAGAGTCGAATTCTGAAAAGAGAGTATGCTTTGTTAGATTACGATGTAATCTATAACAGCCATGACAGTTTGATAATCAAAGGAAAAGAAATGACGGAGAAAGAATCTCAGAAAGTACTAAGCTATGAGCTCAAGATGGAGGAATACTTCAGGAAATACAGCTCCCAGAACGATATGTTGAAGCAAGAGTTACCATTCTTCTTCGGCTTTACACAGTCGGTGATCCTGTCTCTCAACGTGATGTTGTACTTCACTCAGTTACAGATATCACATCAGCTAATGACCACGCTAGAAGCACTATTTCAAATTTTTCATGGGTTTGTCCCCAGCATGAGGAATGATGCATTTTACACCAAAATCATTGAAGAGACGAATCTCAAACAGAGCTCCTGCTCGGGGCTCATTGAACTGCTCGAAATTACAAACTTTTCCCGAGTATTCCTCAAGCATTTAGTCCACATTAGTGGCAGTCTATCGGACACCAGTGCTGGAGATCCCATTCAGAGTGATACGATTGACGACTACGATCCCAACTTCCAATATTGTATGGCACTTTATTCTTTCCTGGGCGAGAGTCTGAGCGATCTTCCCTTACAAAAATCCCAGATTGTAAAAGTATTGGATAATTCAACGGATTGGTGGAAGGGTGAGTCTAACGGAGTCTTGGGATACTTCCCTAGCAACTATGTAGAGTTGATAAGCTTTACATAAGGCTCTCATAATATCATTTGTTAAATGCTGTTGTCAAAAAATGCTCCGAAACTGGTAAACCTGTAGCGATTTTACTTTAATTCTATATATTTCCCTCGTAAAAGCGACCACTTGGCGCTTTAGGCGCCGTTTAGTTCCAATTTTAACCTTGCGCTGTACTTATGAACACAGTGACCACAACAGAACTGAATTTTGAATGGAATCTCAATATTTTGGAGCAAGTTCCACCACTCTATGACCTCGGCAAACGGCTCCACTAGGAATGTATCACACTCTCCACAAGTTTCCTCGTACTTTCCCTTCGTGATGGCCCGAATGATCAATGGGTGAAATATTGCTGGCGTGCATCTCTTCCAATTCTTTGTTTCTTGGTACGTCACATCATATTTAGCCACTTGGTTCAAGCATATACTCTTCAAAGATCGAACAGTGTTGTTCTCTTTCGATTCTGGTACCAAGTAATTAATGCGAGACACATACAATCTCTGTCTGCTTTGGTTGAACGTACTAGTTGCAATCGGGATAGCATCATGGGGTACTTTCAAGAACGGGTTTGGACCAGCATGCAACATCTCCAATCTGGGGAGGCCGATGATTTCATATGGCAAAAAGTGGAGACGATTGGTTCCTAATGACAAATCAGTCAAGTTCTTGAGCTTCCTGATCAATGGAGGAATCCTCTCAAGCTTGTTATGTCTGAGCCCCAAAACATTGAGCTTTGTGTACTTGAATAACGATGGCGGGAGGTCCCTCAAATTGTTTGCGGTCAAATACAATTGATAAACAACGGGGTCCAAACGATTGGTGAAAATAACTAAATTGTTCATGTCCTTGATCTCGTCAGGAATGTCGTTCAATCGCATGTTCTCCAAATGTATCGTTGGTCGTATGTTTTCAAACGCGTCTATGATGGTTTCTCGAGCAATGTTGTAGGCCAGTTTCTCAATGTCTTCGAAATCTTGGTCAGTCTGGGACGAAAGCTTCGAGTTCGTGCTCGGCTGCTTGAACCGATTGAACTTGTCAATTCCAAAATCAGCGTCTGAGCTGAGGGCTTTCAACGGAGAACGAACCGGTTTCTCGGCCTGTTCCCTCGGTTTCAAGAAGTCAGCGTCGCTACCAAAGTCGACATCATGATTTCTTTTGGGAGGAGACTCGGGTACCGTGAATGTAGTATTGGTATCAGTGGTAAAATCAAACTCAGACATTATGTTAGGTTGAACCGGGGGACTGCTTGGCGGTAATAAGCAGTTGTCTTCGTCAAGAACATCGCTCGACTCGTCGTTCTTGTCTTCATAATCCTCATCATCTACAACCGTCGGCTCACTTCCCATTTCGAGGTTGTAATCCCTTCTTTTGATATCATCTTTTTCATTGAAACTTTCTCCCATTTTCCTTTTCAACGTGGGGATAAAGTTCAAACTGGGGCCCTTTTTGCCATTGGCTATTCTCGTGTGGTACTGACTTTTGGCGTTTTGGTCAATAGTATTTCTATCTCTGGGAGTAGTATCCAACGGCACCTTCTCGTTGAGCGAGGCGCTACTGTATGCAAATGGTAGTAAGTGGCTCTGCTTTTCCATGTCTATAACATTTCCCCAAGCTACGACGTACAGCTTCTCTCTAGATGTATTTTGGATTGAACCGGTTGGTGATTGAAAGATGTAAACAGTTCGAAAAGTGCAAAAACGCGCGTATCTATAAAGTCGCGTGCTGCAGCGATTCGGCAATCGGCCACCAACTTGATTGGCTTGATCATCAACTGGAGGCTCCGCTTGCTTGTTATTTGCGATAGAAGTCGAGCAAGGCTATTCGTAACTGCTAGAGTAAGACTAGAGAGTAGGAGTAACAAGTTTGAGCCAAACACATCTGGGTTTCTTGAATTGCACACACAAAAGTTTCAATCTCCACCACTGGCTGACAACTACATACTAAACTTCGAGGTTCTTCAATTTGGAGTAAAATATCGCATTGTAGTATGTACAAGGGAGGACATATATGCTCCGAATCTCGTTTTACCCTGTACTCTGTAAATTCTATACACTCGAATAGCGACTCTTGTAAGCCTGATTGGGAGAAGAGTTGTATTCTTGAACTCAAAAGTGTTCTTTCTCGTCCCCTAGATGTTGCGGACTTGCAAGTCGTTCTCTATACTCTGGTTTCCGTTTGTAAACTTCGAAATTACCTGTTTTGGACTTGCAGTACTGCTCTGAACCTGTTTGTGAACTTGAGTTGTATATCTTTCGCAGCCGCACAATTTACAATTCACAAGTTATTACTTACACATAACCAAACCATAATGATGAAAACCTTCAGTATGAACGCCTACAGCTGTCTTATGGCAGCTTTCCCTGACTCGAGGAGAGTCTCCAAGTCGCACACTTCTCCAAGCGAGAAGCGGGCAGATTTTACGAATGCTGCGTCGCCAAGATCGACATCAATTAAAACACGCAATATCAGCACAGCATCTAGGACGTTTTCCCCGTCTACGCTCTTGAAGGACCTCTCCAAGAGGAAAGAACGCATGGGGCCCACAGTCCTTGGTCCCTCCACGGGGCCAACCTCTAATGTTAGTACGTTTGGCCGTAGAGCAAGCGAACTTCACACGACTATCCTCTCTGAAAGCAAAGCATGTGAACAACAACCAATTGTTAAAATAACACCACTTCATAGCTTACCTACTGAGATAGTCAAACCTACCACTACGGCGATTTTTAGCAAAGGGTTGCTTCCGAAACAAAGGGTTCCTAGTTTCCCACGGCCATTTGCTTGTTCGTCGACTAGCCTAATTCATAAGACAACCTTTAGTTCTTGTGAATCGTCGTCTAGTAAGAGAAGCTCGCCCTTTCAGAATCATATTGTTGTTATTCCAAGCCAAAAAGGTGCTCCACTGAACAAGACCCTGGAAGCTTTCTCCTCTAATGCGGAAGTCACAGTGGCTGCGAAAAATGAAAGTCCTAAAGATCTGGAACTTTTTCCGCACAAAACCATTATGGAGGCTGGAATCATCAACGTGGACATACATTCCTCACCTTCAAATTCCGAGTCAAGCGTCCAAACTAATAGAAGCAGCAACGATACCGCAAGTAAGATTCCCCTAACTTCTCCTGATGAAAGTTTTCAAAATGTCGCCTCTGCTGAATTGAAGTCAAACCAAGGGTATTACTGGCCCGTACTTCCAAGTCGGGACACCACCGAATACTCGACTGACCACGAGTTTTCGCAAGAAGAGCAGGTCTCTTACCTTGATTCCGAAATACTCACCTACGATAGTGTGATTCGCTTTAATTCACAGGAAATCGTGGCCCTTCGTGAAGAGAATGGCAGTGCATGCGAACTTTCTGAGTCCGTCAATTCTCTGACTTGCAGTGTTCATCAAGATAATTCCTCTGGACGAACATCCCCAGAGTGGAATACGCCCGAGCCACTCATACACAAGGCAAAATACCAAGCTCTAACAATTAGTAACGAGAAATACCGCAGTTTGAGACCAGAAGCTGAGCACAACATCGAGAGAGACGAAGACTTTTATGGAGCTTTCTGTCATCAAGATGTAAACTCAGACTTCGACATCTCTATTACAACTAAGGTAACCCGTGACTTTTCAATCAGCTTTACGCTCAAGAGTGGAGAAGTCTATACACTCTCGGATCCGGAAGCTATAGACATTCTCGAGTGGCAGCACACACTCTCCATCTCGAATTTGAAGAGATTGATTGCAGCATCGAAGCAAGCCATTAAGGACTATGAGCTCGAGGGGAACCAATATGGACTTCGCATGGCAGAGAACATTTTCAGAGATTCAAGGATCATCTACCGAGGCAAGAGACATTCCAAAAGGGAATGGTTCATGAATGGCTTCGCAGCCATCGGGGACTCTTTTCATGCACGCAGATTGCGGGTACGAAGTGTCCCACCACCAGGCTCGACACACAACAAACCAACGAACATAGCTGCGTAACGCTCTAGCAGTGAGCCGTTACCTTACACGTTGACAGGATATTACAATACTAATAGGGACCATTAGCTACTTCAATAAATACAAAACATTGCAAAAAAAAATAGCACCAAAAAAAGGTCGTACCCGGATTCGAACCGGGGTTGGTCGGATCAAAACCGACAGTGATAACCACTACACTATACAACCAATCGCTGTGAATCATCTTTGCCGGAGATAACCAGATTCCGATTTTATCGTTTAGCAGCAACCAACACTAGTTCGGGCTTAGCAATCATCTTTTCCAGAAAGCAAGTCATTTCAGGTGGCTGTGAAAAGGAGTATTTTTTCTGAATATTGAGTTTGAATTCCAAGGTGTACTCCTGGCAAGCTTTTCCTTGGGGAGTCGTGTTCCTATCGTGGGGTCACCTAGTGCATCCTTAAACTTACCCCAGTCATCAAGAATCGTCATTTTCACGACTTCAAGGCCTCGGTAGAAAATCGAATTGCGTCGACTCGAAGACCCGTCAAATCTCGTGGCTGTATTCAGAGAAGGCGGCGAAGGTGGCTTAACTTTCGGAATATAGCAACTTTGGCGGCTCATGTCTATTGTATGCACCAGACTAGAGGTAGCACGTCGTTGCACACGATAAAGAGATGAAGTAGGCGACCAGCTCTCGGAAAATTCATTGTAGGGCTCGAAGGTTTTCACCTCCAAACTTGTCAAATCGTCGTTCTCAGCACCTAACTTTTTCCTCTTCGCCGTCAAGGATGTTAACGATGCGGAACAATTTGAGAGCATTCTTTTGATGGCATCTCGCCTGTGGAAGGTTGCCGAATTGGTTGAATTAGCGTCTCCTGCTGCTGTGTCTTTGTTCATTATCATGTGGAATCGCTAGTGCAGTTTCGCCGCTACGTTCTTTATCCCCTCGTACTCTCTTGACGACCTATATAGTTGACTTGGATGTGATACATCACTGCGATCGCTCACACCTAATTTCGTAGACACCACACATCTGACCGCACTGTCTTGCTGGATACCTACATTCAGCACCAGCACCAGCACCAGCAAAAGCAACAGCCACAGCACCAACACCATCTCAATCGTCACCGTCCTTATCTAACCTTGCTAATTCATCTTCAATAGAGTATAATATCCTGCTTATATAAGCAGAGTCATTATGAGCAAACGAAAAATAAAGAACAAGGCTGACCGCAAGGATTCTAAATTTGGCGTTACATTGGTTATTTTGGGAACCATCCTCCTATTTTATGTAGCAAAATGCTCCGTGCTATTGGGAAAGTGGAATCGAGCATACATGATACAAGAGTTCATATCGATGCTAATGAACTGCAGCAACCATTCTTCGGGTTTCGTGGCCCGTAAATTTCACCTCGTGAGATTTGCGAGTCCGATATGAATTTGCACCCAACAGCATATCGCTAGTAAACGTCAGGCAACAGCCCACGAAGTTTTTTCACCACATTTATAGGGGAAGATACGCTTTCTAAACCGATCCTTGTACCTTAATTCTACTCGTTTCCGCGTCTGCATTGTGATGTCAAGCCTCTATTTCTTTGTCATCTTTATTTCAAACATTTTAAAGCCTCCTTTTTCACCATATCCTCGTCCCAATCCAGTGCCGCGAGATACTCATCAGGAAGCTTATGTTAAATTTAGGAGCAGGAGAAGAATAGAATTTCTCGTTTCTTTTGCACCGGAAAGTCAGCCACTTGCCATGGAGCGTGATTTAGCTGTGCTCCGGTTCAGGTCGTACGCCCCCATCAAAGTATAAATATCTCTCCTTCCGCTCTCGAAGAATTAAATCTTCATCCAAACTCCAACAAATAATTCCAGTATGAGATTCTCCACCATCATTAGCGGCTGCACCTTCGTGTTAGCAGCTCAAGCTGCCAACTCCACCTCTTCGTCCGCCGCGAAGGGCGGAAACTCGTCCTCCTCGGGATCCAAGGCCGCCGCCATCGGAAACTCCGCCAAGGCCGCCGGTGCCGGTGCTGTTGCTGCCGGTGCTCTTGCTTTATTCTTTTAAAAAGTTTTGGCTAGCCACTTACAATTTCGCTTCTTAAATTCATAAACCTACAGGCGTAGGAGTCGACTTGTTCCACCGGGGAACATATATATGAGGATTGTATTCTATGTTGAAATAATTTGATAATCCGATGTTTCATGTACTTCCCAAGGTACTGTCGAAGTCTATATCTTTTCTATTTCCATTCTGACTAAGATATTTTAATAAATCGTTATCATGAAAAATCGACTCTGCTTTTGTAAAATGGTTCCGTTCACTCTCAGGTTTGCGAGTGGGCTCCGTGTTTCTTGCGCGCAACTTTTGAGGGGAGCGTAGTGTTGCTGGGGGACTCCCGGCACTTGAAACTAAAGCAATCATACTAGACCCATCTCTCACCGATGTCAGAGTAGACATTCTAATCGGAGTATCTTCGGTACTTATCCGTTCGAATGTTGGCTCCGATGGCAAGGATTTGTCTGCGATCAAGCGAATCATACTCCCGACCAATTTGGCATGCTTTCTGTTATAGCGTTCGATTTCTGAATTTCTATCCTCGGTTTTCTTCCTAAGGTTGTTGTATGCAAGGAGTAGTTTGAAGTAGTTCACTTCAACGCTCTCATCGTTTTGGAGGGTAATCTGGGGTAGCTCAGCTGGTTGCAACTTGTACTGCTTCAACATCAAGAGCTTTTCATAAAGGTTCATAATTAGCTCGCCGTTGTCAGCAACATTCATCTCGTCACTCGTGGAATTGGGCCTCTGATAACTGTGGCCACCGATACTGTCCCTAGGCTCTCTATCAATTTTAGTTCGATTTGCAAAATTTGCAGCCTCACCTCGCTTGGAACTCTTTGGACCTTCGTTGAGGTTTTCAAACAACAACTTGTTCAATTCGAGGTCCAAGGAATCGTTCCACTCTGGTACATTGGTTGATTTTTTCTTAGGCTTGTAGTCAAAGGAGTTCTCTTTTTCAGACGTAAGAAAGGATTCGTCGGAGGAGGAGATTTGTTCCAATTTGAGTACGTTCATAGGCGCCACGGGTATTGGATAGTGGAGTCGGTGACTCTCGATGATCTGGCTCTGCTTGATAGGCGACTCTGACGAATGCGGTCCACCTCCCATCATGGCCCTGGTGAAAACTACTACTGGTTGTAAGAATGCTCTCCCTTGACAGCACTTCTGTGTTCGTCGTCACTTCGTCTGGGTGCAACTTTTTTGTGTCAATATTATTGATCTCTTATACAAGAATGTTCGAATCTGAACACGATAGAATAAGACCAATTGAGAGCATTAACCACTACTTGGCTTTCCAGATGGGTGCTAGCGACGCCAGGTCATTTCCGGTGACACCAGGATCGTTATCGTTCCGTTATTTGGTTTTGTATTATCCGCTATTTTAAATCTATATTATACATCCGTACTAGAATACATCCGGCAACCTCTCAACAACATATGCATGTCCTCCAACACTAATGAGTGGAATACCAGGGACTTTTCTTATTCTTCTTTTCAAATCAGCATCATTTGTGGCCACGATGTAGCACTTGTGTTGCATGACTCTATTCACCATACAGTCATCGGCGTAGGTTCCTCCGTGAGAGCAGCTCAACCGTTGTATCCTCGGGTCCTTGGCCAACTTGAGGGCGATTCTATACTTTGGTCCCAACTTCTCCAACTCTGCCATCACACAGTCCGTGATTATTGGAATACACTTGGCCATTAAACAGTCCATTAAACCTCTCACAATGTCAACTTTCTTCTGGATAGAAAAGTTAATGAAATTGGTATCAATAAGCACTTGATATGGAGGCTTGATAGCCGTATTGAACTTGAAGAATAATGCAGATGAGACTTGGGGAACATGCTTCGTTAACTCAGGATCGTCTTTTTGTGGCTTGTTCGTCTGGTCCTTCGTGAGACGGGCATCCTTGGTGGAAATGGCCCGCTTCATCGTTGCGAACTTTCTAGTCTTCTTAGCTTTACCCATGCTGTCGGTGTTTGTCTAGTAGTAAAGTAGGATGTATTCTCATCATTAACAGAGCGATGAGAGTGAAAAAAAGTCACAACCCGAAAGCGTCAGATTACATAAGATTACGTAATCACTCCACAAACAAGATCATGAGAGGAACCGGGTGACTCTCTGTGTGGATGTCATTTTCGTACAGAGTAGTTTCTAAGGGGTATTGGGTATTAAAAGTTGTAAATGCATATATAATTTAAATGAATTGAAAAAGTGTAGTGGTGAAACGAGATAGACATTCGCAATCAATACTTGTGTATGATTTGGTAGTCAAAACCCTTCTTCTCCACTTCATCACGCTTCCAGCTCAACAACTCTCTCTTCTCAAAGTTGATCTCAAAGAATCTCACGTTACGCACGTACGCTTTGTTCAACTTTGTTTCTCCTGAATCACCAGTAATACTATTGTAGCATAACCAGATCGATTTTTGAGGAGAAAGCTCACTCAAGATGCAAGCGTCGTTTTCGTGCTCGTGGCCGACACCAACCACCTGGTATCCACAGTTTATTATGTCGTCGTGGAACTTGATATTAGTTTTGGAGTTGAGAGGGTGTTTCTCATTGTAGTTGCCCACAATTTTGAATCTTCCCAGAGGTCTGAATTGTGGAATGGGGTGATGGAAGAAAAGAAGTTTGAAAATGGAATCTTGAGATTCCGCCTTGAGGCGATAAAGGTAATTCATTTGAGAATCGTGTAAGATTTGGTTCTTGGTTTCAAGAACCGTGATGTATGCTGAATCCTTGTTGTTGCGTACTACTTTGATGTTGTGATTTGTAGTTCCATAAACTTTTGGATCGATTGTTTTGATTGAATTGTAGCAATTGGGTAAGGTATCCAAAAAGGCAAGAATCTGGAGCTTTATAGCACTGGAGTCCTCCACCTTGCTGAGCTCATCTCCAAATGTGAAGATGAAACGAAGGTTGTGATGCAAAATTGGTTGGAGCGACTTGAGAATGACAGACTTGAAGTCCACCACTCGGTCAAAGTCGATCAAGTCTCCCGTGATGACTACGAGATCTGGTTTTTCCTTCTCGATGGAATGCTCGATGAAGTTGATTGTTTTCATGTCCGAGGTGCAAGACTCCAGGGTGCAGTGGCCGAGGTTCTGGCCGAAATGTAAGTCACTGAGCTGGAGGATTTTGAACTTGTCGCTCGAGGTGGGGAGCAAGAGTTGGTCCTTCAAACCCTGGAACTCACTGAGGTGGGTTTTGAGAGGCAACTCCTGGTCGATGCTCAACTTGAAGACCGAGAGGATGGGATGGATGTCGTCGCTCGAGGAGTAGTGGACGGTTGACCAGTGCTGTCTTGCGTCGACAAGGTCGTTGTTTCCAAGAAGCACGTCCACGTTGCGGACAAAGGGTTGACTTTGAGGGATCGAGGAGGTGGGGTTGGTGATGATGAACTTCTTGCAGAGGTTGTAGGAGTCGACGGACTCGGCCTCGTAGTCGTCGGGGCAGGCGTGGGGGCCAAAGGAAAGATCAGTCAAGATTTTGGTGGCCTCTGAAATGGACTGTTTTTTGAGAATTAAATAGTAGTGGAAGATGGAGGAGGTGTGGTAGTTGATGGGTGGGTAGACCTTGGAGAAGCCGCGAGGGATCTGGCAGTTTCTGGTCAAGCACTTTACGATGGAGGCGTCGGCGACCAACGAGTCCAACTGCTCCGAGTAGGAGCTGAACTGGAAGTCGGCGAGACTGACGGCGCTGGAGAGCACCGGGGCGGTGGCCGCATAGTTGGCGGAGTACAAGCTCACCAACAAAAAGACAACCGCGCCCGAGGCCAACACCGCAAAGAGCTTCCTGTAGGACTTGCTTAGGTACTTTGAGCGAAGGGTGTTGAGAAGCATTTCATATTCAAGCGGGCGGGCGGTCAAGGCGTGGTGGAGGGCTCGAGGTGATCGGGGCAGACGCAATTTTAAAAGTGGGTCCAAGGCGCAGGGAAGATGGGGCGGACGGTTAGGGCTATATACGGCGAAATATTTACGGGAGCCAATCTCAATAATACGAGAGAAGAATATTTCCCTTTCCTATCTGAGTATAGAGAGCAGCCCGATACCTGGAACACTGAGAGGGCCGAGTACGACATTCTCTGGCGGGCTCATGTCCCCACCACAGGAGGATGATTTGAGGCAGTCCTACATACAGCTCTGGCCTAGACCAGGCCGTGGACTCCGCCTTAGCCACCCAAATCGGAGATGGAAGGGTCTTTTTTTCTGCCCGGTGCAGCGGCGCGCGTTCAAAACATGTGATATTGGGCAGCGCAGGCGGTCGCCAGCGCGGGGCGGTGGCCACCAGCGGTCGCTAGCCCGCAGCGGGCGCTTTTTGGCTTTTTAAACGATGCTACGGCCCAGCTAAACCCTTTTAGTGCCGGCGGGGGGCGCCGCTGGCCGGTGGCGCGGACGAGCACCGCTGCCCGCTCGCGGCACGCACCGCTGCCTGCCCGCGACACGCGCCTCGCCTCGCCGCCGCGGCTTGCCGTGCGCAGCGGCCGTCACCTCGTTAATTACGCACCACCCCCTCGCTCCTCCCCCCACAGTGCACATTGCCTAGTCGCTCGCCTATTTTGCACAATAACGAGATTTGGGCCTCGCGCCGAAATTATCCGCCTACGGGTGGCCAAAATAATCCCGCTACAGGCCGCAAGCCGGCCTGCCCACATTGTTTGTATTGTCGCCTTTGACAGCACGGCGGCCCCTCCTTTGTCGCCCGGAGAGACGTGTGGCCCTCTCGCCGGACAAAGGAGCGTTGGGCGCCGGCCACACCCGCCCAGACGCACCGGCGCATGCAGCCCATGCCGGGCCCCGCCAAACCGCCTCAAGGCTGCTCGCCCAGCGTCGGGCGTTGCTCACGGCGACACGGCCGGCCGCCGCACACACTCCCAAAAGCACCCGTCCTCCTCGCCTGCGTCGTCAGCAATTCTACTTGCGCGTTATTTCCAGATACGTATATTGCTAGGCCCGATTTCATCGGTCGCGTGTCGGCTCATCGCGTGTGCATTATAGCCTCTCCTGCTTGAGCTCGGCCCCGTTGTTCTTGAAAATATTGTAGCCCCAGAACCCAACCACATTGAGCACCCCGACCTTCCACCCGTTGAACAACCCCAACCGGCGCACCCACTCGAGCGTGCCGGCCACCTCGGCCTCCGGCTCGCCCTCCACCTCGACGATCAAGTCGTCCTCGCCCACCGTCACCACCTTGTGCTCGTCCTCGCCCGCGCCCTTGGCCCGCAACAAGTACTTGACCTGCTCCTTGCGCAAAAGGTTCTCCACCGGCAACTTGATGAAGAACTCCAAGAGAAGCGAAATCAAGTTGACAAACGTGTACACGTTGGGCGAGTTGTACGAGTCAATGTTGAACTTGATGAACAAAATGTACGGCGCCGTTTTGCGGAATATACTCACCGAAAACTGGTGCAACGTCGTCAACAAGAAGATGTTGGGCGGCGGGCTCACCAACAACTGTAACGGGTAGTTTCTCACCGACTCTCGCACCGACCGCGTGCTGCTGCTGGTGAAGTGCGTGATCATGAGCTTCACCTTGATCAAGTCCAACGGCATCAACACCAACCCCGTCAACACACACGCGGCCACCGAAAGCCACAACGACTTGAACGGGTCGTTCAGGTGGGTCAAGTCCAAAAAGAACGGATCGGGTATCCCCAAAAAGGGTGAAATGAACCCCGTGATCCACGCCTCGATCGTGTGTGACACCGTCTGGTGGATGAAGGACGCATTGATACCTCTAAACAACGCCAAGGGCCCGTCTTTGCTCATCAACGAGGACAACACGTCCACCGTGTGCAACGACAGCGGCTTGATCTTGCGCGTAAGACTCTTAGACAGCTTTCTCTTCTTCACGGTGCCCTTGCTAGGCGACAGCGCAATCGCAGGGATGGTTTCAGACCACTCGTTGACCTCAACACTCGTCGGCTGGAAGTAGTTGATCTCGTTCTCAGAAGACGTGCTGTCGGCTTCATCGGCATAATCGTCGTCGGCGTAGTCATCTATAGACAAGGCGCCTCCCTGAGCACTGGAGTCGGTCGACAAGACGGACTCGCTGAGCAATCGCCTGGAACCGGAAAGCTTCTTCTTCTTCCTCTGCTCCTTGGTGGGGAAGTCAAACGATCCAACCTGTAGAACGAGTCTGACGATCTCCAATGGCTGACTTATCAACACCTTGCAGTAGTTCTTGAGAAAGTTCCAGATCAAATTCTTGAAGAGCTCGGTCAAGTTGTTGGTGTCAAAATACTCGTGGAACTCCAAATCGTAAACGTAGTTCTTGTCGCCGCTAGCAGAAACGGAAGACAAGCTCTCGCCTGCCTTATCAACCCGTCCGTGGATACCGACCCCTCTGCCGGGACCCGAGACCTTGGCTCCCGTGGTGTTCATTATAGATGCCGAAAGCCGCTTGTTGGTCTCCGTGTCGATAAGTCCGATCCCGGGTCTGTATATCACGGAGTACCCGGCGTTGAATGTATCATGGTCATAGTACGGCCGTAAGCCGTTGGAATTACTCATGGTGGCGCCAGTCTTGCTCTAATTGTGAATTGAGTTAAATTTATTTTACCTGTGCCTGATGGCAACTATTGAGGGCGTGCATACAAACTCGTATGGTGCTACATTATATGCTTGGTGTCGAGCAGCAACACTAAGAAGTTACATTAATATACACGAAGCCCCGGAGATGCTTTGGCGGGGATCTCGGCAAGCAGTACTGGCCTGGAGGTTGGGGGCAAATCGTCTCAAATACGGCTTCAGCTCATGCCATTGACTATCGCAACATTGGCCCTGGAGCATTGCCTAGTCTTGATGGGAGGGGAAACACTCTCGTGGAGGCTCTGCGCCCCGACGGCTACCTTGCCGCCGGACGACTATCGTAGACTGCTCCGGGCGCTCGTAGTTCGCCGGCAGAATTCGTCAGCCTCTCATGGAATGGGTCTCTCGATGACGGCCCATCGTGTCCGTCTTACTTTTCGCTCTTCAACTCCTTGGCTCTCAGGATCAAGAATTCGCCGAGGTACGTCAACGGGTCCTCTGGCTTGGTCTTGGACACCTGCTGTAGTCCCTCCAAGAGATGCAGCGTGAGATGCTTGTTCAAGAACTGACGGACAGAAGAGCCTCCGACCACCTCGTGGACTGGAGGCGCCGCCGAGACCGGCTCCTCTGTCTTGACTCTTTTGAGCGCCGGCTCGTCAACCGACTCGGATCCTTCTTTCTTGACGTCCATAATCAGGTCTATGTTCATGTTGACGGTACACTGCAAGTGGTTGTTGAGGTGAGTGGGTGGAAACTCCAAGTGCAGGAAACATGGGACTATCACAAAAATCACACCGTGAGCCAAGTGTGAGGCACGTATCTACAGGGATTACTGCTGTTCGTCGGATACCGTTGGATCTGTCATTTCAGCACCGCCTTTACACCTAGGCCCTTTTGATCCGACACACCCCTCCAGCTCTTACCCTACCAACCGCCACAGACACATGGATCCGTTCAATGAAGTGGAGGATGACGCCTGGTCGACCATACACGAGATCGAACTCATTCTAAAGAAGAGCAAGACCCCGGACACGATTCGTGACTTCAACAACAACTACCAGGAGCTCATCGAAATTCAGCATGACTTGGAACAGGCTCTCCGCATCAGCGAGCAGCTGCCCGATAAGTTTTTGTTGAGCAACGAGGACTTGATGGAGAGACAGGCCATCATGCAACAGTTGCGCAACAAGGTCAAGTCGATAAAGAAAACGTGGGACGGCGAGCCAGAGTCGGCAGCTGCGCGAAAACAGCGGGAGGTGACCACCATGTCGAACAGAATCAGTCAGGACGATTCAGGCACTCCCGAAAACCCGTTCAACGAGCAATACACCCAGTACCAGCAGCAGGAGCTCATACTGCAGCAGGACAACCAATTGGACTCCATTCACGACACCATGCGCAATCTCAACCAGCAGGCGTCCTTGATGGGCAACGAGTTGGAAGAACAAGGCTTCATGTTGGACGACTTGGACAACGAGTTGGACAACATGGACAACAAGCTCCAGCGCGGAATGAAGAGAGTCAACATGATCATTGAACGAAACAAGGAAAAAGCCAGCGACTGGTGCATCGGAATACTAGCAGTGGCGCTATGCATATTATTGATATTGGTTATAGCAATATGAATGGAAAGACGTTTTGAATTTTGTACCCTCGACTCCTCAACCCGTACTGCCTTTGGTTCCATTTTTTTCTATTTGTGGTGCGTAATTTGTAATTTTGCAACTATCTCTAGCGCTGACTTCATGTTTCGAAGTATCTTTCCCAGACTCAGCAAGACGCTACCACCGGTGGCATCCGAGGCTGTTACGAGGAAGACCTCGGGCTCTAGTCTTAGCGGGAGTTCCGAGAGCGTGACCCCGTCCCAAATCCCCAGACTCAAGCGAAGCCAGTCGTTCGTGGCTCCCATTTGCGTCGAGTCGTACGAAAACGTTTTCAACGGTAACAACGATTCGGAGATCAGCTTGGACCCTTTCTCATCTCCGCAGCTAAGGCGAAGCAAAAGCATGTCGTTTAACACCGGGAGAAAACCCTCGTTCTCTCTTGGGAGGAAGAAACGCTCAGTGCAATTCAGCTTGATCGAGAACGGAACGCAGCAGTTTATTTTGCCAAATGGCGAAACCTCGTCAAGCCCACCGAGGAACCAAGAGAGTTCTGACGGAAAGAGCGCCGCTGAATTGCCCAGGCGGGATCTGTCAACTGTCAGTGCGAGCCAATTTCATGAGTTTAATCCTGACAAGTTGCGGCATTCTCAGACAAGCAGCTTGGGCGTTTCTGTAATTAGCTTACAGACTGCAGCCCCAGCCTCCAACGGCAAAGAGCACTATGAAGACGAGCTGCACGATGATGTGTCTTCCAACTATAGCCAGAATATAGACCCCTCTGTCACAAGCTTCAAGTCGGCAAAGGATTACCAAATCACGGAACCTCTGCATGTCACCCCGAAATTTCGCGGATCCATTCTCGATAAAAATTGGGTGCAAAATAAGAAAAATGACGATATGCAAAATATCTTACTACATGTTCCTAGCGGTGAAGTTCAACAGAGAGCAGTACACGACGCAAAGGAGAGCGAGAAAGCTCAGAATAAGAAAAGCGTCTTACGGGATGAAATTAGCGAACTCACACTGGCGCTCAGAGTTCTTGCTGCAAGCATAGGGCTTGAAGATATTGAGTCTGTTGATTTCGACTCGTTGATTCATGTTATTAAAAGTGCCTCGGATGCCTGCTGCTCAAACAACAATAGGAGCAGAGAGTTTGAAAGCACAATAGAGACGCTAGGAGCAAAAGAAGCTGAGTCAGAACGACAAGTCGAAATGGCTAATGCTCAGATATTAGAATTAACTCTCAGAAATGCTACTATGGTTGACCAATACAGCAGTTGTTTGTCGTCATGCAACACACTACAGAAAGAACTTCGAGTGCTTGAAAAGGAGCATACAGAAGTGGACGAGAAGTATTGTCAAATATTGGAAGAGAGGAGAAACATTACCACTCTACTTGAACAAGACATCGCGAGGTCACCAACCGATACGCCAATCGACGTTATATCTTCTTTACTAAAGGAGAAGGAACTGTTGAAAGATGAGATCCACAAAGTTGTTCTGGAGACAGAATCAAGAATTGCTGATAATGAAAAACTTTACCAAAAGTCTTTGGAGGTATCGACAGATTCGGTGTCTCAATTGAAAGAGGAATTAGGTTGTACCCTCCGAGAGAAAGGGATACTAGCTGAAAAAGTTGAACAGCTTGAAAAAGAATTACTCGAAAGTAAAGTTGAGTTGAGCCAATTAGAAGACACCATCAAAGTGCCAGACCCCACTAATGATTTAAAAGAGCTGGGTCTTATTAGTGATTGGAAGGAGGAGGTTGATAGGGCCAAGGAATTGATTATACAAAAAGATAAACGGATCGAGGCTGTTGAAAACAAAGCAAGGGAACAGGAGGAGCGATTTCACATTTCCAATCAAAAGCTTGTCGCTATGACGGCTGAAATTAACGCCTTACTAGATTTGAAAGAATTGGAAATCAGTCAATTGACTGCCAGATTGGAGACTTTGGATCAAGATACCAAAGAATCTTCACCGAAGCATCCGCTTTATGCAACCAGTCCAGAGGAAGAGTTGGACCGATTGAGAATTGAGTTAAATACCGTTTTAGGGGATTATGACAGATTGACGCAAGAAGCGGAAACTAGAAACAGGTACTATACAGAAATGTGCAAAACAGCCGAGTCTTTGCGCAAAATGGTTCCACAATCCACAGACATTGAGCTTAAAGATAAGAGAATCAAGATTGCTGAAAGGTCAAGCTTTATTAGCATCGAAATGAACAGGGAAATACTTTTCGAACTTTTCGAATGTTTGAGGCCAGTCTTGTACGAGGAGTCGATCAGCTACATTACTGGTTTGTACCGTATTTTCAGAAAGAAAGATATGTTGAACGAACACGATACGACTTTGATTCAAAAGCTTGTCAAATTCCTAAGAAGATCAGTCCAGGATCTAGTCACTCAATTCAAATCCAACGAGGAACTTTTGGAGAACGAGATTGAGAAAAGGAATGACAATTATACCGTAATGCTAAAACAATTAACCCATGCCATGGAGGAACAGGTTCTGCAATTAGGTCCCAGTTTGAGCCATGCAAAGTCTTGATATTCGGAGATTTGAGGAGCATTTTTGACTCGTCAATACGCCACTGGCGAGCTGTTATACTATGATGATCTGTTGCGCTTTGTTGCAAACTTCTCGGAGAAGGAAGTTGCAACAAACGTGCCATCGGGCAATAAGGAAGTCAAAACACCAGGTAAGACCTCGACTTGAATTGCCTGAAAAGGGAAACTTTCACCATCCACAGAGAGGTAGTGGTTTGTTGGGTCCATCTTGGGTACCAATCTGTAGGCTCTGACTTTAGAATAGTGAGTCTTTTTCAAGTTTACGTGAGTGCCGGTGTCTGTACTTGTAAGTATGCGGAGCTGCTCAAACACCGACGCCGAAGTATCAATGACTATCAAGTCCATTGCTTTGTCATGTGGCAAAGCTGCAGGGAAGAACTGCACCCCGTCGGAAACGTATGGCAATTTTCCAGCGTAACAAAGGCCGATATTAGACGATTGTGAGGCTGGAAGCTTTGTCCATTCTTTGGGAGGGTCGTCCGACAACGTATGGGAAGAGAGTCTCAAGTCCTTTTCAGTCAACATCGTCACAGACAGGGACTTCCCCATTTGATCTTCATAGAAATCATGCAACTCGTCATCGGTCTCAGTCAAGTAATCCACATAGAGATCACAGGGATAGGTGGCCCGTGAAAAGATTTTGGCTATGACTCCGATTTCAAACCGGATGGAGCCCAACCATCTGAGGTGCTCAGTTCCAATGTCTGCATCTGCTACATTGCCGTAGCATTGACTCAAGAAAGACAACCGGGTACTTTCTGCGTCACCGTAACCTTGAGTGCAGGCCATGAGGTCGAGCCTGGTTCGCTTGGCCTTCAACATACTGACGGTGGCCGTCGCAGCGTCCGAAGTTCCAAACGTACTCAATGCGAAGGCGTTGCCCGAGCCACAAGGAAGTTGGGTCACTGCAACCTTGTTGAACGCACTCAATCCTTGGTCGGGGCGCTGGTAGAATCCATTGACCACTTCGTGGGGTATTCCATCTCCCGAGCAGCACGCCACTATGTCGTACTTTTCTATTTCGAGCTCGCGCGCTATGTCACAAGCATGCCCGCTGTACTCTGTTTCCTTGTAGGTGAACTCGACGTTGGCTGCTCTCAATATCGGCACTACCTGGGTCTCGTAGATGTGAACTGCTTGGCCCTTCCCACCGTGCGGGTTCACCAACACGAGGACAGACAGGTTCTGGTTGTTGTGCCTGTACGACCTGTCCAACACTCTCCTGACGATCTGTTCGTTGGACTCCAAACGGGGGTCGACGTCGACAAACTGGACGGTGATGGTTTTGGGCACGACGGTGCCCCGCTCGCTGTACACGTAGGTGAGCTCGAACTGGGACTGCTGCTCGCTCGACTTGCTCTCCACGCAGTGCAAGATGTGTGTGAAGGGGATAAGCTCCTCGTCTACTGCGGCCGTGGGCGTAAGACTCACGCAGTAGCACCCGGGCTGTACTTCCGGGGCATCCACGGACTGCTCCACAATCCGTATGCCCTCGGGGTCGAAAACAACTTGCATCGAAGTGTTGGCTAGGAAAAGCAATCGTTCGCTCGACATCGCCATCGGTACAGTTGGCACAAAACAGTTACTAGTGGCAGGGAGATCGGTACAGAAATCGCCCAGGAAAATCCGGAGCACCTGCACCAGTTTTTCGCTTCCAAGCGTGCATCAGTAGCTGTACCAGAAGCTCGGGGTGCCACAAAGGCCGACGTTGAGCAAACTAGCCTATAATTTCCTTTATTGTTCGCGCACTATCGCCGATGGTAACTCCGACAATGCCCTTGAGAAAGCGAGCTACCCGTACGAAAGCGGGCTACCCACAAGAAAGCGGGCTAAAGTTCTTCGTGCAGCTCGCAACGACCCGTAACCACAAACCTTGCCCTGCTTCGGTGGGACGGGTACGCGATTACTCGAGCCGTTCAATATACAAGCGTTTTCTTTTTCGTGTGTTTTTTGTTACATAATCGACCTCTAACTGCATCATGTTATATATATTGGCATAATCCGCATCTTCATAGCCAATGGCCCCCGCGAGTTTTTGCAACACTCTACTCGTCGTCGTCGTCTTCCAAATCCTCTGCACTCAAGGTGAAGGATTCTGGAAGTGGCGCTTCGGTGGTGTTCAATTGGCGGACGGTCTTGATCACCTCAGTCTTCTCCTCGGGCCTGGTGTCTTCCAACACAATGATCCCGTTGGTGCCTCTGAACCGGCGAACTGGCACATATCTGTCGTCCTTATTGAACGAAATGTAATTGGATTGAGCCGGTAACACCCTGGTCATGTTGCCTATCTTGTACGAGTTCTTGAGGTAGCGAATCACGGCTGGTGCATTCTTGTTCGCATCCTTGGATTCATCTTCCTTGCTTTCACCAGTCTCCTTGGTCTCTGCAACAGGTTCCTCCTTCTTCACTTCCGGCTTGGTTTCTTCATCCACGTCCATCTTATCCTCCTTACTTTCAGCTTCTTCCTTTTTGATTTGCTTACTCTTAGCCCGGGTCTTCGCACGATTCGTCGTCGACAACACAGCTGTAGCCATCTTGTCAGGCTGCTTTTCTTTGGCTTCTTCGACCTTTGGTGGGTATTGGAATATTTCGGCCTTGGTGTGGCAGTTGAGTTCAAACTGAGGCGCTTTCAAGTCCCCCTTCACTCCGATTATTGACGTGGGTGCAAATGACAATGACAAGAAGTGAGCAAGCGGGAACCAGTACCACGATTGGGCAAAGACTGTCAAACCTACAATCGCCTTGATATTCAAAGTGTTGGTTTGAGTGTTTTCCAAATTGATCGAAACGTTCCGGCCCCCGGCATCGATAATACCCTGAGCCAACGTGGCTCCAAACTTGGCCAAAGCATCTTCATGCTTGTTTTTGATAGTGTCGGCATATAATTTGGTGAATTCTTGAACCTTGGGGTAGGACGTTTCATTCTGTTGGATCAATATCATAGAACTTGCCATCAAGGCACCTTGTCTGACAAAGTCAACGGGATCCTTGGTCAAAGGCTCTAAAACTTCAATTGCAGCAGGCAATGCTCTTCCAGCACAAGAAATACCTAATGCCATGGTGGTACCGTAACGGACATGTGGGTTATGCGATTGGGCTAACAACTCAACGATTTGAGGGGCAGCTGTGTACGAGCGTATAAGCAAGAATCCTAAGCCCAAAACCGATGCTCTTCTAACATCGTCAGAAGGATCAGAGACGGCATAGTGCAACAACTTTTTGATTGCTCCGTTGTTTCCACTTCCAGCATATGCCAAGGCAATTGTGAAAGCACCACCATATCTCAAAATAGAGCTTTCTTGCTTCATTAACTTCTCGATGACTGAGTCAGCCTGCTCTTCACGACCATAGTTCAACAAGGCAATACCAATTGCTAAACCGCGAATGATATTTTCGTGCTGAGTCTCTAAGGCATAAGTGAGCATGTCATTCCCAATGGATTCGTTTCCAGAGCCCAACATCACTAATCCCATTGCCAAACCTGCAGCTTGACCGCAAACAGCAGAGTCAGAGTATAATACAACTTTCAACGATTCGTATAAGCTCTCACTACCAGAGGCCATACCAGCCACACCTGCACCAAGTGCTGCACCATGCAATATCACTTCAGTTTCAGTGTTTCCAGCCGAGTTACCGTTTTCATCGATGTACAGCTTCAAATAGTCAATGATCTCTCTTCCGTGACCACCGTAAATCAAACCAAGTGCAAATAAGGATCCACCTTTGGTGTGAGCGGCGCCAGATGAGCCTGGTAAGTAAGGCTTCAAGATGTTGCGACCCTGAGACAAATTACCTTTATGAATAACTCCCAAAGCAGCCGTTGCAGAAAACTTGGACCAGTTAGTGGCTCTTCCCAACCACTCCAAATTCTTTCTGAAGAAAGAATCGTCAGTAGTTCCGGCATGCATGAAGGCATTTGCGAAAGTAACAGCAGAGTGGAATACTGATGATCTTCCTTCCAACAAGTTCTTTGTCTTGTTCAAAATAGTGATATCAGTATTGTTGTTCTTGTACAAGAAGGTGATGTCTAAATCACAGGTTGGAACTCCCGATAACACACTTAACAACTTTTTGGTAGATTGCTCATTTGCATCAACAGATTCATCTTTATTCAACTGATCGATAACTTTGTCCAACAATTCTTGTGAGGCAGTGCTCACCAAATCGAAAGCACCTTGGAATGCAATCAAGTCTTCTCCTTTTTCGAGTAAGCTCTTGAAGACACCAGTGGCCAAGTTAGCATCGTTTAATTGGATGATAATTTTGAAGATCGTGAAGAAGTCTTGGTTCTTGGATAATGACAAAAGTAACGAAATCAAAGAGTTCAAGACCTTTGATCTGAATGTAGTGTTCTTGATAACAGTGTTGGTACAAACCAAGACATAATTGATCAAGTTCAAGGTGAGGTCTTCGTTTATCTTGACCTGCTTTTCTAAGATTGATTTCACGATATCCAATCTGTAACTTTCCAAGGAGATACCAATAGCCAACTTCAATTCGTTTGACTTGATACACTTTTCCAACATTCTATCGAAAATACCGGATAATCGAGGATCAATTTCGACGGAGTCGTCGAGGTACTTTTTTTGTGACAAGGAGCTGTAAAGGTTGATACACTGGGATACGATTGTTTCAATGTATTGAGACCTCTCTTCGATATCAAACTCTTTACCAGCGTAAAGGGAATACTTGACGGAGGCATCGAAATCTCCCAAGTTGTAGTACACCTTAGAAATGATGAGTGCTGCCAAATATCTCTTCTCAAACGATTCATCATCGTACAATTCCTCCAAATCGGTCATGTTGTTGGCGATTTCAGCCCACAATTGGTCCACAACATCGTTCAAGGACGTCAATGCATATGATTTCAAGCTTTGGTCACTTTCGCTCAAGAGAGCCAAGTAAGGTGCAGCAGAAACTAATGCCATATTCAACGAACAAATCTAAAAAAGCCTCGAGTAGGAGTAGAATACGACTTTGGCTTAATCAATAAGTATAACGAGCAGTTTCTATCAAATGATTAGCAATTCAACTCGGTTAACGTTGTAATCAGTTCGATGATTTTGATACGTCGTACTTGTGTAGTGTGCTAACATACAATATTGCCACCAAAGGTGGCCAACGAACAAAGGGGTTACCCGGACGCGCACCAGCCAAATTCGTACACCCACAGCTTTTGCAGCATATGTCAGATCTCTCCCAAGCTCATTGTAATTCATAGTAGGTGGATCGCCAGACCTCGTGGCAAGCACCCGTTCCTACAAGTATCATTTTAGCAGATACAGACTTGGATAAAAGTAACGCAGTGTTTCTAAATTCTTTTATTAAATCATTACGTATTACAAGAAGCAAATAGGTTTCGATGAACCAAGGCGTTCTCCTTATTTAGTATAACAAACGGGTTGCGATCTTGTAAGGAGTTTGTTCCAACTGTTCGTACAAGGACTTGATGTCAGCCAAATCCACCTCAGAGATATCGGCCATCAAGTATGCAACGTCTCCTCTAGAGTCAGTGAATTGCTTCTCAATGTTGTGGTTGGACAAGATGTTGTTGACGGTTTTCAAGACACCAGGAACGTTTTGATGGATGTACAAAACTCTGACACTGTTTTGCTGGTCCAAGTCCAAGCCTCTCAAAGTGACTTCAGGGAAGTTCACAGCTCCAGCTGTGGAACCTTCGTTAATGTACTTGGTCAAGGCGGTACCGACTTCCACACCAATGGCAGATTGTGCTTCTTCGGTGGAGCCACCAATGTGAGGGGACAAAATAACGTTTCTCAATGAGCACAATTCCGAGGCCCATTCGTTCAAGTCGTCAACGAACAAGTTTTCACCGTTCTTAGCTGGCTCTTGAGGATACACATCCAAAGCGGCACCAGCAATCTTACCAGCCTTCATGGCCAGGACTAAAGCAGTAATGTCAACGACAGTACCTCTCGAGGCATTGATGACATACGAACCGTCCTTCATGGCAGCGAATTGTGGAGAGCTTAACAAGTTTTTGGTTTCAGCAGTTTCTGGAACGTGACAAGAAATGAAGTCAGACTTGGACAACAATTCGTCCAAGGTGTCAACTTGCTTCGAGTTACCCAAAGACATGATCATTTGAACATCGTGGTAAAGGACATTCATACCCATGGCTTCAGCCAAGACGGACAATTGGGCTCCAATATGGCCGTAACCGATGATTCCCAAGGTCTTACCTCTGATTTCCCAACATTTGGCACTGACCTTGTTCCAAGTACCAGTGTGCATTTCAATGGAACGGTCACCCAATTGTCTAGCCAAGGTGATGATTTCTGCGATAACCAATTCAGCAACAGATCTGGAGTTGGAGAATGGAGAGTTGAAGACAGCAATACCAGATTTAGCTGCGTATTCTAAGTCGACTTGGTTAGTACCAATACAGAAACATCCAACAACAACCAAGTTTCTAGCGTGTTGTAACACTCTTTCGGTTAACTTGGTCTTTGATCTGATACCGATAGCATGAACCTCCTTGATCTTTTCGATCAATTCATCTTCAGGCAAGGAAGACTTGTAGAATTCGACTTGGTAACCTTGGTTGTGGAAGATGTTGATGGCTGTGGTATTCACATTTTCCAACAATAAGATCTTAATATCGCCAGTGGAGAAAGGTTTGAGTGTCTTGGTGTTCTTGGAGTTAGTTGGAGTGTACTGACTCAAGAACGATTGAGTTGGGGAAGTGGAGACAGCATTGGGGGAGCCTGAAAGGTTCAAGGCTTGCTGGAAAGTTTTCGTGATTTCTTGAGGAGATGACATCGTACGTTTGGATATTAAAGTGGGATAAATATTCTAAACTAATCTTGATATATATATTCAGATTGGAAAATTTTCTATGAGTAATAGTCGATTATTACCCCCGGAAGTGGTATATTCGGACTTCTTAAGTACGAAGGCCACGTGACTTTTACCAATTTTCAGAGAAGCAGTTGCCTTATTGGAGGATGCCCACAAAGATTTCAAAATTTTTCTTGCTTGAGAGAGTGACAGAAGGCAGAGAGACCAGGCAGGAAATGCCTGCTTTACTTGGGTTGGATGTATATCAGACTATATCTGGGGTAGCAGATCTTAGAACCTTGATTTTGCCGTTATCGAAGATAGTGACTCCGATAAGCTAGCGTCAAAAGCTCCGACGTCCGATTTCTGACTCGGGGCCAACTCGACTCGGTCCGCCCCCACCTCAACCCGGCAGCGCATCACTGAGTCAGCTGACCTCGGTGCCTGGGAAAACTGAGCGGCTCGTTCCGGGTAACATTTCTGTCAAAACAGGCCGCTCCAAACTTTAGTAAGGCGCGTTGTCACATCAATTTTCAGCTTTGTGGCTTTGTTTGCATCCCAATTTCCAACGGAAAGTTTTTTTGATCCCACTGTCGTCTAATATGCCTTGACAACAACAAAGGTCCTGTAATCGATTGTTGTCTGCAAACTTCCCTACGGAAGCACATATTGACTTCCTGTTCTTCGGACACAAAAGGAACATTCCAATTCGATACGGAGCGTAGCGCCGTCAATCGCAAGGGACAACTCTGAAAGATACAAATCTATTACTAGAGGGTGTGTGTCTTCACTTGAGGGGTTGAGATTATTTGACTGCCTGGTATAATTGACTTTCTATTTTTCGTTTCATCTCAGCTGCCAGAGGTTTCATAACACGCTTGTCCTTCTACTCTTGAGACGGTTTTCGAAATTCATAACAACTTGTTTTCACAGACCAACACTGATAATCTGAACAGAAGGTGCCATTGAGTTTATTGTCAGAAGCAAATAATGACTGATTCCATATCAAGTCCCTGTTTTAGTAAACAACAACAATTCGAAGATGGCTCCATGAATGATACACTGTTTGATAACGAGGAGTCTCCGAATGGAATCCACAAAGTAAGACTTGTTTCCCCCTTCAATCCCCTGCCCGAGGCGGAAGGCAGCTTGAATACAGCCAGCTCCAAAAACCCCATGAACCCATCTGCGACTGCATCCGAGGACCCCGATACCTCCCTGGCGCCAACCAGCCCGAGTGCTTCCATACCAACAACAAGCACTCCAAATATCGCGGCTACTCAAAACACGAGCTCCTTCCACTCAAACAACAACATCAATGTCATTTGCAGATTCAGACCAGAGGATGAATCCGAAAAGAATAAAGGGGTCTCGATAGTGAATTTCCCGGACGAACATTCGGTGAGTGTCGAAGCCAAGGATGGCACCCACACTTACACCTTCGATCGGGTCTTTTCCCCTGAATCTTCTCAAATGGATATCTACAAGTTTTCTATCAATCAGACCGTCGAGGACTTGTTCAATGGGTACAACGGTACTGTCCTTGCCTATGGTCAAACAGGCTCTGGAAAGTCGTACACCATGATGGGTAACTCTATTCAGGACGACGTTGAAAGAGGTGTTATCCCAAGAATTTCTCAGGAAATTTTTACAAGAATCCATGAAGGGTCTACCGATATAGAGTATACTGTTGGCATATCCTACATGGAAATTCACATGGAGCAGATCAAAGACTTAATAGACTCTTCCAACAACTCTACCAACTACCCAGATCAAAAGTTTTCCATTCATTCTGACAAAGTTAATGGGATTTATGTACGAGGCTTATCTCAAGCCTTTGTTTCTTCAGCCGACGAACTCAACCAAATATTGATTCAGGGGTTGAAAGTCAGGACCTCCGTCGCAACTAACATGAATTTGGAATCATCGAGATCTCATGCAATTTTCCAAATCAAACTCACCCAAAAGCACATTTCTTCCGGAATGATGAAGCGGAGTCATTTGTTCTTAGTTGATTTGGCAGGTTCAGAAAAGGTTGACAAGACTGGTGCCCTGGGCCAGACTCTCGAGGAAGCAAAGAAAATCAACAGCTCTTTGTCATCATTGGGAAATGTCATAAATGCATTGACCGACGGAAAATCCACCCATATACCCTACAGAGACTCAAAGTTGACGCGGATATTACAGGAGTCCTTGGGCGGCAATTCTAGAACATCACTTATCATCAACTGCTCACCTTCCTCTATGAATGAGGCGGAAACCTTATCAACCTTGCGTTTTGGGAACCGTGCCAAAAACATCAAAAATGCAGCTCAAATGAATACAGAATTAAGCGCAGGTACATTGAGGCAGAAGTTATCTCAAATGGAAAAGGTTAACGAAAATAACCAGCTCTACATTAAGCAATTGGAACTAGAGTTGGCTCAATGGAGAAGTGGTGAAAGACAGCAACACCAGCAGACAAATGTGAATGATAAAACGTTACGCCTGCATCGCTCAAGCTCCTCGTTGTCCGCAATACCATCTGCTAGCATCCCAAGTAACGTTAGAAATAGTCTGTTTTCTCCAAGAACACCTACGAAGGATTTGAAGTCGAGGTTACCAGTACCGACTGGATCATCCAACATACAAGTTCCAGCATCTTCCTCTCCGTTATTGGCGATGAAATCACAATTTCAATTAACTGACGAGGTTGAAAGAAGAGACAGAAAGATAGGAGAGTTGGAAAACCAACTTCTTGGCATGAAAATGAACAGTTTGAGGAACAGTCACACCGAGGACTCTAAATTATTCACTCTTGAGAACTCCTTATACAAATTGAACAACAAACTTAACGATGTTGAGGCAATCAACCTTAACTTGAGGAAGCATTTATTGATTACTGAAAAAATCATCGAGAGTCGAGACTTTAAGATCAATAAATTGAAATTGTCTTTGAAAGATCAACAAATGTTGATATCGAGAGAGACATTAGGATTCCGCAACAAGTTGGGTGACATTCAGCATAAATTGGACAACTTGAACAAGGACAAACAAGAAGAAATGATGTCTCAGGCCAGAGAGAGTATACTCCGCGAGAGTTTGTATTCAGTTGACAGTAAGGCCAGAGACAGCATGTTCTATTTGGACAACAAGACCAGAGACACGTTTATCGACATGGACCAAAAGTCTATGATAGATGACCAAAAGAGCATTCGCAGTAGGGAAAACCATTATTTCACAAGAGACCAAGATCAAACAACGATGGATAAGTTAACAGCTGCCAGCACCAGCCGTAGCGTGAATGATATGAGCACTGACAGCATTAATAGCAAATCATTGTCGCAAGAGCCCAAGCAGCCGGCAGGAACTCAACCATCCACGTCCGACATCCTTTCCTCGTTGGGCGTCTTCGAGGCCGAGATACCCAAAACCAGCCCTCCAGCAAAGACTAACGGGGGACCAGATTCTAGGAGTTCTGTTACTTCACAAGGATCATTAGAATCCAAAAATAGAAGAAGCTTGGACGAAAGATCGTTGAGCCAGGAGCATACTGCTAAAGCTAACATGGGTACCATTGTCGAAGACCAAATTTTCAAGACACCCAAGGAGAAGCCCGAAGAGTTTCCACCATACAAGCCTGAACGTTCTTCCACCAGGATACCATCCGTGTCGAGACTTCCGGCTAGTAACATAGCAATCACAAAAGCGGTAATCAACGATACCGAGGACGCCGCACTTCCTGAATGCAATCTTGATGATATTGAGGATATTGACGGGGGAGACTATTCGCCCAAGAGCAGTGACGATAAGGGAGCTGAGGTAAAAATGAGAATTCCAAAGCCAATTAGCAAAGGTGAAAAATCGAAGATGAACTTGAAAAGAATCTCATTGATAGAGTCAAAGAGATTAAATCGAGACTCTTTCGTGGACTCGGGGGAAAGAATGGTTCCGGATAGAAGTATGTCGTTAATTGAGAACGACAGCTCGATTCTCAACTTTAGCCACGAGTATCTTTCGATAGGCGAGTTCCTTGCTGAGAGCAAGAGAAGAAACAGCTTAATTGAGACGATAAGGCACTCGGTCGGCAATTTTGGAGAGGCCGAAACGTCAGAAACATCCGGCATGTTTGACTCTCCACCCAACTCGCCCAAAGCCGGACTTAACTTACGAATCGTGAAGCCTATGCGCGGGGGAGGCAACATCATACAGAAGATGAACTTATTCCAGTGAGCTGGCCCTCGGTCCCAGTACCCCCCTCCCCCCCTGGGACCGTTACGCCTTTCTATATTCTTTGTACTATATAATTGAAGTGTGTATGGATGCAAAAAGCAAAAGAAATTGCTCAAATTGAACGCAGCCCTAATTAGCAGTGCAGCCATGAAAGCTGGTGCGCACCACGCACACGATCGCTTCTCCCTAGCCAGCATGGGCGGACACAACAAAGAGAGATTGAGCGAGCTCAACAGCCAGTTGTGGCAGGCGGGCGTGACCGGGATGTTCCGCGGGTCGTTGGTGGCCTTGGTGACGGGCGCCTTCTTCCGCTACAACTACAACCACGGGCTCTACGCCCGTTTCTTCACCACGCCCAACATGGTCAAGTACGTTGTCATCTGGAACGTGGTCGGCATCATGTTCTCGACCGATCTCGCCAAGTTGCGGATCAGCAAGCAGGTCCAGGTTGAGAACGAACTCACCCGGACGGCATTCAGCGAAGCCCGGCGGAGCGACTGAGACACGTGTGGTATCTTCGGCCAGATGGTCGGACCGATCGGGGGTCGAGCATGGCCCGATCGAGGGTCGAGCATGGCCCGATACGAGTTGCGTGATCTGAAACAGGCCCACGGCGCTCGGCCGAACACCAGCGGCTCCCTGCCGTGGAGGTCGGCCCGCGGGGTCTGGGTCTGCCCGGCCGGCTGTTCGTCCGCACCGGTCGTCCCGCTACGGTCTGCGTATGCTTCTACTTCTATATTCGCTGCACTATACATAAAATGCCTCCTCGTGGAACTTCAACCCGTACTCCTTTGCCCACAATTTGACATTGTGGACCAACCCCTTGGGTCCGGCCGACACCACCCAGATCTTCTGGGCATCGATGTCCTCCAACCGGACCTTGTTGCGGGGCAAGTCGCGGCAACACACCAAGTTGTTGGAGTCGTCATGGGCTGGTCCCGAGCACTGGGTGAAGCCTTCATTCATACACCAGTTATAGTATTTATAGTTTAATGTCGGTCTGCCCTTATAGACCTTCCTTTCGATGTTGAGCCGCTTGAGGCATGCATTGTACTGGTGGATGTATTCCGAGTTCTGCGGAAGAAACTGCTCGTTGATGCTCGACTTGCGCGAGATGACCTGGTCGATGTCGTGCTGATGCACCTGGAGATACTCGTCCTCCTCGTCGAAAAGATGGTCGTCGTCCTCGGCGTCGCTGTGTTCAGAAGCGTGCGTCAACGACTCGACACACGCCTCCTCCTCAAAGTCGGGCTCAACCGAGATGTTGACGTTTTCGTCCACCTCACCGTCGTTCTTGGGGAGCAACAGCGTGGTCTCGGTGTTGGCGTTGGAGCTGGTTGGAGTATCATCACCTGTGACAAAAATCTCAAAGTCATCTCCATGGATGTAACCGTCAAAGTGGTTCAAGACAAGAATGTCTCTATAGTCCTTGACCACCCAAACAATCTTGACCGGAATGCCGTGATAGTTCATCACCCGCAAGATGGGCAACGCGAACGAGATGGCAGAGCCTCCAATGACGATAAGCAAACGCTTAGCCGAGATGGAGAGCTTGCCAATGGAGAACTTGGGTTGTGGGTTGGTGAGGCCCGTGAGTAACGAGTGCTTCCGGCGGATGAAGGACAAGAGCGGATCGTACGCACCGCACACCATATAGCGCTCGGCATCCTTCCATTGAAACGTGCCGTTTCTGACAATCAAGGTTTGGTACCGGTCGTTGGGCAACGACAGGAGGGTGTAAGGGTGGTAGTTTGGGACGAGCTGCTTGCACCAGCGCACAAACATCAACGGGTGGTAGTTGGTCACTCTGACGTGGGCGCCGGGGTCGGCGATCTTCCTGCGGAGGTATTTGGGGAACTCGACCAAGGTCAAGTTGGGGGAGATCTCGGTGATGGTGAACTCGCCCGGCTGGGAGACGACGGTGAGATACCAGCGGTACACGATCTGGCCAGCGAGAATGGCCACGCTGGTGAGGGTGTACCACCAGAAGTTGTACGGCCTGACGTGGAACTGGAGGCAGATGACGATGATCCACGACCACACGTAGTGGTTGGTGTAGAACAAGCGGTAGTGGGAGTTACGGAGGCGCAGGATCGAGGTGATGACGATGGCCAAGAAGCCCGCGAAGGCGGCCCATCCGTACAAGTTCTCGGTCTTGTAGGCCTTGGGCCAGGTGCTGTTTTTCTGGAAGAAGCCGAGGTAGAGGGCGACGTGGAGGACGGCCTGGAGGATGATGATGCGCGAGAGCCACTTGTGGATGGGCAACAAGCCCAAGTAGAGCGTGTGGGGCAACGGCGACGGCCTGAGGGTGAGGAACAAGACGACGGGGAGGGCGACGGCGGAAATCCTGCCCAAGCGCTTGGCGAGGAAGATGAGGTCGCCGTAG
This sequence comes from Suhomyces caryicola, assembly GCA_030568635.1. Taxonomy (NCBI): domain Eukaryota; kingdom Fungi; phylum Ascomycota; class Pichiomycetes; order Serinales; family Debaryomycetaceae; genus Suhomyces; species Suhomyces caryicola. Next base: position 99,293 of record JAJMGG010000028.1, on the reverse strand, counting down.
ACGTCGAGGAGCGACAAGACCGAGAGGAGGGCCGACCAGAAGGCGATCTGGATGATGGTGGTGGAGTTGTAGGCGAGTTTCTCGGCGATGGCGGTGGCGGTGGGCAAGCGCTCGCTGTAGCGGCTCAAGCTGTTGAGGTTGCGGATGTAGAGCCGGTTGTAGAGGAGGTATCGGCTGACGAGGTAGTTGTGGACGGGAATGACGGCCACCACGCAGAGGAACACCACCGTGGTGATGGTGCCGTACCTGTCGGTGGTGCTCTGCCGGAGCAAGCTGTACTCCTTGGACTTTGTCTCTGGATAGTGGAAGGACATGCCGCTGGGAGGAGGTGGGGGGGCGATGGCAAGTGGTCCGGGAGCAGGTGTGGTGCTGGCGGAGAAGTCGCTGAGAGACGCTTTTGAGGCACTACGGCAAATATTTATTGCAGCGCTGCTGCGTAAGCCGGCGACGATTACTAGGGAGAGATAGCGAGGGTTGCTAGGAGGGATGGGCTCGGGGATCACAAAGGGGCCACTCCGGGAGATGGGGCAGGACGGCCCCTCCAGCAAAACACTGCCGCGGCATATGTCAGCCAGCCAAGCAGAGCAGGCCCAGAGGCAGCTATTCCGATCCCGCACTGGCCAAAGCCCCTGCCACGCACGGGGCTGTTCGCATCGCATGTCGATCCGGTGCTGAGCCTTAGCCACCCGCCAGACCACGCTCGCCTCGGTGACGCTCGTAATAAGAGCACGGGCCCCTGTGCCGATCGTAAGCGGGTGGTGCGGTGGTGCTGATCCGTGGGCGCTGCGGCTCTGTGGCGATCTGCGGCTGTGCTCTGCGGCGGCGCTGCCCCACTCCTAGACGCAACAACCCGAAGGCTGCTTCGAGTGGCGGCGGTGGCTCGCGTCCTCGGAGGGTCCGAGCGGGACCCCGCCGCTAGTGGGTCCCCCCACCTCGTGCTGTGCGGCACATGTCCGTTCCAGCTGTCCGTTGCTTTTCCGTCCCACGTTCGTGCAGCTGTCCGTCCGCTGCCCGGCCGCTGTCCGGGGGCCGCTTCATTTTTCCGCTAGTGTCTATTGTGGTGCGCTCTCGCGTTGTCTTCTCCCTAACTACTAATACAAATGCTTGATGTTCCGCGCCTTCTTCTTCTTGGAACTCTCTATGAGCCCCGACCGCGTCGGCTGGCTGTGCCTGCTCTTGGTGTCTATGTACCCGCTTCTCGTCGGCTGCTTGTTCTGCGGGCCGCCGCTGTTGAAGTTGGTGTAGCTGTTGCGCGAGTTGGGCTTGCTGGCGCTGGAAAAGTTGCGCGAGCCACTCGAGCCGCCGCCGCCGCCGCCGCCGCTGTAGCCGCCGTTGGCGTGCCCGCCGCTGGAGTACTCGCCGCCGCCGTAGCTGTTGGTGTACTTCCTGAAGTTGGCGGGCTCCTTGGGCGGCAACCGCCCGCTGCTGGTGGGCTGGCTGCTGTTGCGCGGGCCGCTGCTGCCTCGCGGCGGGAAGCTGCCGCCTCGCGGCTGGCTCTGGATGCCGCCCTGGCTGGTGAAGCTCTTGGCGCCGCCGTAGAAGTCACGCTTGTTCCGGCTGGCGCCCGCGCGGATCTGGTGGAAGTAGAGCGGGCGGATCCGCTTGGGCAAGTTGCTCCCGCTGAACGCGCTGCCAAAGTTGGGCACCCGCAGCGTCCTCAGCTCGGGACACTCGTCGCCAAAGTGCTCCAGCGCCCCGCAGTTGTAGCAGTATATCACCGGCAACACCAGGCTCTCCGGCTCGTCGTCGGACACCGGCTTGGTGAGGTACGACCGCCAGATGCTGGGACAGTTCTCCAGCCCGTGGCTGAACGTGTCGCAGTCGCCGCAGTACTGGCGCTTGCGGGTCTTGCTCGTGCAGTCCGACACCATGTGGCCCTTCTCGCCACACCGCGAGCAGATCATCGTCGTGGGACACTGGTTCTCGTAGTGGTCGTCGATCTTGCCGCACTTGTGGCACACCACGGTCTTGCACTTGGCCCGGATGTGCCCGCGCTTGTGGCAGTTGGCGCACAACGGGCCCAACGACTGCTGGGCGTTGATCGTGCCCGACGACGTCGGGTCCGTCACCCCAAAGTAGCGGCCCTCGCCCCGGAGCTCGATGAGCTCGTCCGCGTCGTCGTTCACCTCGTCAAACGCAAAGGACGTCACGGCGGGCGCGCCGTCCTTGTCGGTGGGTCTGTCGGCGCTCTTGGCGGCCGGCCTGCTCTCTTTTGCTGGTCCGTCGGTCATGGCGATGCTTCTTCCACCGCCCAGTGTTTGCGATGAGACTTTACGTGCGCGCGAAAAAGGCCCTAACCGCACAACCATGACCCACGCCGCCAGCAACGGCTCCACCACGAGCGACCCTCCAGCTACATCGAATGCCCGCCTAGGCAGGCGCGGCCCGGTTCCCGGCAGCAGTGCCCGCGGCAAGAGCGGTCTGCGCGTTCTTTATTCATAGCTTCTACCTACAACACGTTTCTGACTACGTGCTCACCCACCTGGCCCTCGAGCGAGTCGCCGCTACCCCCAACCTGGATGGACGACTTCAAGTAGTCCTGGTTCTTGAAAAAGGCCAACGCGTAGCACGCACTGGAAAGAAGGAAAAACACAGCCACCACAATCAAACTGGTGGCCTGGAGCGTGAGCGACAACCACTGGATGGTGCTCATCAACAAGTAGAAGCCGCACCGGGGCAAGTTGTCGTCAAACTTGCGGACAAAGTTGGTGAAGGTGTCGGTCAACGGACAGATCTTCAACAAGAACGGGATCTCGACAAACACAACGACCAACCCCTGCACAATGCAGATGATCGAGAAGATGATCACCAACGACGCATGGAAGATGTTGGCAACCCCAAGGGCCAAGCAGAGGAAGATGGTGATGATTCCGATCCATTGGCCGTACAACAGGAAGTTTTTCTTTTTGAAATCGGACGAGAGCCCTCCAAAGATATTGGATGCTATAGTTTGTCCGAGTGCCATGGTGTGTGTGTGTAATTCAGGTGGCCAGCGAGGGTGTTGTGAAACGTTTTGGCTGTGTAGTGGTGTGAAATGCAAGACCGGGTCCACGGGGCGTGCGCCCCACCAAATAGTTGCAGCGCAGCCATTTTTTTTTGGCCAGAAAAGATTTGCAGACGGGGAAGATACGCCAGACCAGCTCCTCCGCCACTAACAGACGCACTATGGGCAGAGAGACCGTGATAGCCCTCGTGGGCAAGCCTTCCAGCGGAAAGTCCACCACGCTCAACTCTTTGACGGACGCCAATGCCAAGGTCGGCGCTTTTCCCTTCACGACCATCGACCCCAACAAGGCAACCGGCTATCTTGAGGTCGACTGTGCGTGTTCGCGCTTCAAATTACAGCACTTGTGCAAGCCCAACTACGGCTACTGCCGGGAAGGCAAGCGCGGGGTGCCGGTGATGTTGTTGGACGTCGCCGGGCTTGTGCCGAACGCCCATCTCGGCCGGGGGTTGGGAAATAAGTTTTTGGGCGACTTGACGGAGGCCGACTGCTTGATCCACATTGTCGACGCCAGCGGCACCACCAACGCCGAGGGGAAGGCTACGAGAGGCTACGACCCGCTCTACGACATCGAGTGGTTGCAGGACGAGATTTTCCGGTGGATCTTGGGGAACCTTCAGGAGAGATGGGGCTCGGTGGTGAGAAGACACACGGCAACCAAGTCCACAGTGTTGGAGACGTTGAGAGCACAGTTGGGTGGTTACTCGGCCAACAAACAGATGATCGGAAGAGCGTTGGATCTCTTGCCCGGCTTGCCGCCATTGCAAGAGTGGGACCAGGAGACGATCGAGAAGGTCGTCAAGGCATTCATGTCGGTCAAGTTCCCCACGGTGCTCGCGCTCAATAAGATGGACCACCCTGACTCGGACAAAAACGTGTCCAAGATCATCTTGAAGTATCCGGACCAAAAGGCGGTCTTGACGTCGTCGATAACCGAGGTGTTGTTGAGGAAGTTGGCCAACCAGAAGTTCATCAAGTACGACCTGGGAACAGAGTTTGTGGATACGATAGAGGACTTGGGGAGCGATTCGGGACTCAAACCGATGGACGAGAAGCTTTTGAACAGAATAGAAAACATCCGTGACTTGGTGCTCTACCGCTTCGGGTCCACCGGGGTGGTGCAATTGTTGCAAGCTGCTGCCGACAAGTTGGAGCTTGTGCCTGTGTATCCCGTGCGGAGCACCAGCACCTTCACCGGAGGCTCCGGGACCAACGTTTTCCGCGACTGTGTGTTGGTGAAGCGCGGCACCCCGGTGATATCGGTGGCACGCAAGATCATGGGCGAGGTCACGATCGCGTCCATCGAGGGAGTTGGTGGGACCAGAGTGGGCGAAGACGACACCGTGGATAAGGGAAAGAACGACATTTTGTCATTCAAACTTGTTCCTGGTGGACATTGAAGGGAGAAAGAGAGAGAAGGCGATATAGAGCAGCAGGTAAGTAGGGCATAGAACAAGTGGTCGAATCAAGTGGAGTGTAGCTGGGTCCTTTGGACGCTGGAAGTCCACGGGAGCCCCCTCGGAGCCCCTCGGAGTCGGTATTTGACTGCTGGTATCGTTTTAGGCCATTTAGTGTTTTTAGTGTCGTTTTAGTGTGTCTTTTCTGGAGGCTTCTTTCCGTGTCCTTTTGGCCCTACGGCCGTTATCTTTTTTATCTGGTGCCACTCTGCGAAATAAATACCACACGCATTCCCGTAACTCGGACCCCCAGCATCGCCATGTCCTCCTTAGCAGACACCATCAAGACGACCGAATTGAGCGCCGAGCAGGCGCAAAAGTTGGAGACGTTGGTCAAGGCCATCCCCGACATTCTCAGCAAGACCGACAACCCCGAGTACGACGAGATCTACGGGCGCCGTATCAACGTCGATGGCGAGGCGCACGTCGACGTGGCGGCCCGGAACGAGATCTTGTTGAAGTTTTTGATTGCCAACGAGTACGACGTGGACGTGACGCAGGAGAAGGTCGTCGGCACGTTGAACTGGCGCAACAAGTTCCAGCCCTTGAGAGCCGCTTTCGAGGAGACTTTCGACAAGGAGTTGGACAACCTTGGGGTCATCACCGACTACCCCGACAAGAAGGAGAACTTGCGGGTCACCACCTGGAACTTGTACGGCAACCTCAAGAACCCCAAGAAGGTGTTCGAGAAGTTTGGCGACGAGTCGAGCGACAGACCCGGCTCGCAGTTCTTGAGATGGAGAATCGGGTTGATGGAGAAGTCGTTGCAGCTCGTCGACTTGTCGGACAAGGACAACCACAAGATCGCGCAGGTGCACGACTACCAGGGGGTGTCCATGTTCCGGATCGACCCGGGCATGAAGGCCGCCACCAAGGAAATCGTGGCCATTTTCGGAGACAACTACCCCGAGTTGTTGTCGGTCAAGTTTTTCATCAACGTGACGATTTTGGCCAGTTGGGTGTTCACCTTTTTCAGAAAAATCGGGGTGGTCAGTGCTGAGACATACAAGAAGTTCCAGATCTTGGGCAGCGGCGACGTGAGCGGCTGGTTTGGCAAGGAGAACTTGCCCGCCGCGTACGGCGGAACCAGAGAAAAGCTGATGCTCGAGTCCGGGGTGGACCTGAAGATTGAGTTGTCCGCGTACGCCAAGATCATTTTGGCCAAGACCGAAAAGAGTGCGGAGAAGAAGCAAGAGACCACGGAGGAGAAGAAGGACGGGGAGGAGCAGGCTGGCGAGGAAAAGGCAGCGGAAGGCACCGAGGGCGAAGCCGCCACGGTGACCGAACCGGAAGCTGCGATTTCCCAGCCTGACGTGTCTGCTCCCTCTGCAAAAGTGGAAGCCTAATAGATCCAGCGGAATCGACCATTAATACTCTCCCGGTGTCGATTTCCTGTGCCAGCTTTTTTATTCTAATATATGTTCTAGTTAGAGGTTGGGAGGAGGAGCCTTTCTGTTGTGCCGACGTCGGGTTTCTCCAAGATGCCAAGTGGCTGCGTACTTGGCGGGGCTGACGTGGCTGAGAGAGGGGCTGCTGGAAGACGCGGTAGAGACGTAGGCCCAGGACCGCAAGAGGGCGATGGCTGCGAAATCGGAGCCGCCGACATTGGAGAGAGCAGTGACGTGCTCGAGGTCGACAGGGGGACTCGCGGAAGGAGGGGCTCCAAGCACACTGTCGGCACAGTGACCGGGGAGCGCTGCGATGACGAGGGTCAGCGGACGAGGGTCAGCGAAGGGGCACCGGGGCACGAGGTCGAGTCCCCCGCAGTCGAGGATGATGGGCCGGTGGAAGGGGCGCCCAAACCGTAGGAGCGGCTGGAGAGGATGGCCGCGTCGTTGTAGCTAGCGGACTGCGTAGCGGACTGCGGTTGGGTCCTGTGTCAGCGGTGGCGAGGAGCCGGGGCTGGAACGGCCAAATAGCGAAGGACGGTTAAAGAGAGCGACGAACGGTACGAGACTGAGAGAGAGGAAGTAGCAGGGAGCCCGGGCGAGACAGTGGTGGGGCAAAGCGACAGGGCTCGGCAGTGCCGCGGCAGAGCCAGTGGCAGGCCAAGCGGCAGAGCTCGACAGAGCCAACCGCAGAAGCACCTACAAGGCCCACAGGTTGTAGCGTTTCGGGCCGAACAGTCTGCCCGGTCAACGAGCCGGAAGAACTGCACAACTGCAGAACTGCAGATAGAGCACGACGTGCAAGCAGCCCAGGACTGGCCGGAGTCACGATGTGCAGGGGAGACGGCGGCGAGCAGGGACCCCTGGCATGCTGACGAAGGACGGCCCGCACGGCTGATAAGGCGGCCCCGGGGAAAACAGTGCCTGGCGCCGTGGCGCCGTCACACGCTTCTCCAGCGAGCCTGACGCGGCCGCCGCGCCCGGCGCCCAGAGCGCCCAGCCCGAGACCGCCGCCAACCATCTGGCCTTGCGCATGCACGATCTCATCCTGCCCGCGCTCACTAAATTTAGCGGCCCACGCAGGCATCATGGCGACCGCCTGCACTCCGCTGCCGGCAGCTGAGCGCGCGCATTCCACCGCTCCGGAACCACTGCCCGCGGCAAGTCAACGGTTAAGCCTCAGCACAGTTTCAGCTGGCCAGCACCACCGCCAGCCGGAGCAGCCGTCGCCAGCGAGCCCCGCCGGCGAGCCCCGCCGGCGTTGCCAGTCGCCGCCGCCGCACCCAGCCCCCGCCGGCGTATTCCTGCCGGCCCCAGCGCCCGCCCTCCCCCGGCGCCCGTCCCTGCGACACGGGCCTCTGGCGCTCACTAAAATGTCGGATCACTATCATTAGTCCGATAGCGCCCCACCACTTCTTTTTTTCTTCTCCAGGCTGCACCCTGGCCGCCGTTCCGTACACCATCTTCTTCTCCGGGCTCCCCCACGCTAGCCACCACCGCCATGCCCTACAAACTCGGAAGGGACCTCTTCAAAAGCAGGTCGGGCAGACGCTCGTCCGAGCTGTCCTTGTTGGAGCTCGCGCTAGTCGAGCCGCAGGACCGCCGTAACTCAATCTCCAACCCCATGATCATGATCTCCGAGGCCAAGGAACACCACCTCCCCGGCGGCGCCGCCGAGCCCGCCTTGGCCTCGATCGCCTCGTCCTCCATCGCCGCGTCCGCCTCGCCCCGCCGCTTGAGAGCCCAGTCGCTCTCGCTCATCCACTCGAGCTCGCGCTCGCGCTCGCGCTCCGTCAGCCGCCAGAACAACTCCCTGCTCCCGCAGCTGCTGCAGGCCCCGTCGTCGGCGTCCACGTCCTCCGCCGGCGGCTCCAAGAAGCACGTCAAGGAACTCATCAAGCACGAGACCGCCCAGGTGGTCCAGAAAAAGTTGTTCCACCTCCTCCAGGAGTTGGGCCTCCAGGCCCCCGTGCCCTTGAAAACAACCAACGGCTCGCCCTCGGGCTCCGTCTCCAAGTCGGCCAAGATCTACGTCGCCAACACCAACGGCTGCATCTTCTTGGGCCCGTCGTCCTCCGCCTCCTTCACCTACGAGGACGTGGAAAACGGCGGCAACCGCCTCTGGCGCAACAACCTCAACGCCAACGACCTCCTTGACTTGGACAACTCCTCAAACCCCGACGCTCCCGCCTCCGGCGTGCCTCCCGAGGGCCTCGCCGCCGGAGCGCCCCTTGAAACCTCCCCCGAGGGCCCCGCAATCAACCGCAGCGCGTCCCCCCTCCCCAGCCAGCCCACCAGGGACCCCAACTTGCAGCACACCCCGGAATACCTCCAGCGCAAAATGGAAACCTTCAACTCCCCCAACTACTTGTGCACCAAGATCGACCTGGACAAGCCCATCCCCCACACGTTTGCCGTCATCATCGAGCTCAGCAAGGAGACGCGCTCCGTCAAGGAAGTCAAGTTTGAGTTTCTGTCCTTGGCCAACATCTCGTGGCCCACGGGAGACCCCTACAGCAAGACTCACATCAAGGAACGATTTTACATCGGACGCATGGAATGGACCACCACCTTGGCCGACGCAGACTACTTTTTCAACACGGTCAGCACCAACGACGTCAAGTCCAAGAATATCACCCCGGACGATCTCGCGAGACGCACCAGAGAATACAAGTTGGTCAACATCCGAGAGTCGACCTCTGGCCAGGAGAGCTTTCCCACCACCGACAAATCTTCGTCAATGAACAACACCGACTCTCCTACGACCTCCACATCCACCGGCCCCTCCAACGACGTATATAAGGCTGGTCTTTATGTATTTTTGTTGCCCATCCTACTTCCCGAACATATCCCGGCCACCGTCGGAAGTATCAACGGCTCCCTCGAGCACAATTTGACGGCGTCGTTTGCTAAAACGAGCGACAAGTTGAACAGGAAGGTTAAAGTCATCGGTAACTATAACCTCCCCATGGTTAGGACACCTCCGTCCTTTGCTAATTCCATTGCCGACAAACCCATTTATGTTAACCGAGTGTGGAATGACTCGCTCCACTACGTGCTCACGTTTCCCAAAAAGTACGTGGCTTTGGGAGCGGAACACGTCGTTAACCTCAAGCTTGTACCGCTCGTGAAGGACGTCATCATCAAAAGAATTAAGTTCAACATTTTGGAGCGCATCACCTATGTCTCCAAAAACTTGTCCAAGGAATACGATTACGACGGTGATGATCCGTACTACTTGAAAATTGCCCATGACAACAAACAGCGAGAACGGGTCGTTTCGCTCTGCGAGTTGAAAACGAAGCTGAAGTCGAACATGAGCAGTTCGAATAATGAGCCTTACAAGGAAGAAGTCATTAAATGCCCCGATAACAATCTCCTCTTTGCGTGCTACGAGCCTGAAGAAGACCCCGATGACCCCATCAGCCAATGTGGCGCAGGAAACACCACCATTGCATCGCCTTTGGATATCAATATCGCATTACCGTTTCTCACCACCAAGGCTGATAAAACCATGTTGGCTTCCTCGGCACCCGACGATGATGTCTACCCCATGTCTGGACCAAGTTCTCGAAAGGGTTCCATTGTCAGCAACGAGATAAAGAACGCTTATTCGGAGATCCAAACGGCCAGTTTGTCTCCGGGATTGTCACCCTCTCCCACCATTGGTGCTCTTGAGACTAATATGAGCCATTTGTACAACAATTATGATCACAACGAGATTCCCAGTATCAGCGACATCATGACTCCAGACTCCTCAGCTTATATGACCGACGATCACAAGATTTCAGAAAACATCCAGGCAGGATATACTCACAACTCAAAAGCGTTGTATCCAGACTCCAATTTCAGGCACATCCAAATCCACCACCGTCTACAGGTATGCTTCAGGATATCGAAACCTGATCCCAAGGACGACTATCGTATGCATCACTACGAAGTTGTAGTGGATACTCCGTTGATCTTGGTGAGCGCCAAGTGCACCGAGGAGTCCGTTCAATTGCCGGGATACGATGACCTCTACAGCACCCAAGCAGTGCCACCTCCACAAGCATCGTCCGTTTCGTTTAGAACGCCCGACTTTGAGAGGAATGGAGTTAGCATCAAGCCATTGAATGACCAAGGGGACGAACAGCTTCCTTCGTTTGAACAGGCTCTCTCGGCACCCACGTCGCCGGTGATGAGAACGTTTTCTATTGCCGACGAGCCAATCAGTCGCGTGCCGTCCATTAGTGGACCCACACCGCAGTTCAACCCCAACTACATCCCCAAAGAGCCTGCACCAGCGTACGAGCTTACTCCGTCTCCGTCGCCTCATCGGGGCAGCGAGCCGGGTGGCATTAGCCCGGTGAATATTGACGAACTCGTGAGCAACGCGAGTCCCAACGCCACGGGGATGGTCGGTGCCTCGCGGCTCAGAAACTCGTTGGTGAGCTCATTTGCACCAATTGTGCCGACGTCCAACTCAAGCTCAAGCCAGGCGTCGGATAATGCTCTGCACAGTGCCTTGGAGAATACCACGGACTCGGTTTCGAAGGCAGACAGCATTGACAGCACCCACCCCGACACCAGCAGCTCGACCTCGTCGGTGTCGCAGCAGCCCGAGACATTCTCGGTAAACATGCCGTCTACGCCCACCACGTCAATTCTTGCCAGCGAGACTTCTGGCGTGGACAAAACTCTAGAGCTAGTGGAACAGGACGAGCCGGGCGATGACGGGAAAGAGGGAAGCAGCGAGTGTCCGGCGTCGACTATTGGCGCGCCAAGCGCTGGCGACGCAAGTTCGAGCTCTGCGTCTCTCGACGAGGAAGACCCCATCTCAAAACGGCCCAGCGCACAGGTGCCAGCGCCACCCGTGCCGGTCGAAGCCGACTCGGAGGACGAGCCCGACAACTTCGAGGAGCAGGTGAGCATATTCACGCAAGAAACGTCGTTTGCGCAGCGCTTGCCGCTACTCCACTACGTCAGCACCGAGAATGTCCCCACCCGGGCCGCTGGTGAGCTCCGTGGCAAGTGCGGCGAGCGAGACGAGCGTGCCCGTCCGTATGCCGAGAACCACACGTCGTCGATCTCGTTGAATCCTGCTGACACGACAAACGAGGTGCTTTCGGAAAAGTATCTTTAGGTATTGATAGATAGAAGAAGAAAGAGAGAAGAAGAAGAGTGAGAAGACAAGAAAAGATACGAGTAGACAAGTAGATGAAAGGTACGCCGAAGCAGCCAATGGTGCCGTAGAACCAGTGAAGCTGGGGAAGCTTGTGAAGGGCGACTTGATGGCTGATGCTCGTGGTCGGAAGTCGATATCCGGTCGGACTGACCGTGAGGTCCGCCCCCGGAACTTCTTGCCAGACACTACTCGACATCTCGCCACGCCCAACTGCCATCGACTGCAATGGTCGCTGTGATTCCCAAGAACGGTAAAGTGGCGGTGATCGGCGGCGGGATCTCCGGGCTCTCGTACGCGTACTTTGTGTCCAAGTTGCGCCCGGACGTGCTGATCAGCGTGTTTGAAAAGTCGGCCCGTGTCGGCGGGTGGATCCGGTCGGAGGCCTTGACCGCCAGCGACCGCGAACGGGTGCTCTTGGAGAAGGGCCCGCGGACGCTCCGCGGCGTCAGCGGCGGCACGCTTCTCATCGTGGACATTTTGCGCCAGCTCGGGCGGGGCCGCCTGGTCGAGGTGCTACCCAAGACGGCGGCGGCGAACCGCAAGTACGTGTGGGCCGGCGGGTCTGGGTTGGTGCAGGTGCCCGACTCGGTGGCGACGGCGGCGACGTTCTTGGCCCGCACGCGCGTGGCAGACTGGCGCACCGTCACCGGGTTGTTGAAGGAGCCGTTTGTCAGGCGGGGCGAACGGGACGAGTCGGTGGAGGCGTTTTTTGTGCGGCGGTTTGGCTCCAGCTCGCTCACCGGCAAGGTGCTCAGCGCGGTGCTCCACGGCATCTACGCGGGCGACGTGGCGAAGCTCAGCGTGGGGTCGATTCTCCCGAGCGTGGTGGCGTTGGAGCGCTCGCACGGGTCGCTCTTGCGGGCGGCGTGGCGCCGGATGGTGGCGAAGACACCGCCGCCGGCGCCGCTCGCGCCGCTGTTGCTCGCGTACGAGCGCACGGTCTCGCCGGGGGCCGGCTTGGCGCGGTTGGCTACGGAGTTGAAGGCGTTCCCCATGCTCAAGTTGCTGGACGGGCTCCAGGAGTTGCCCGACAGCATCGGCGAGTACTTGGGCAGGCAGGGCAATGTCAAGATACACTACGGAAGCGACATCCGGGCTATAAACGGGGCCGCCGCCACGGTGGCGGACGCACACGGGACGCACCGCTTCGACCACGTCCACTCGACCATCAACACGGTGGAGTTGGCGCGGGTGCTCGAGGGGGTCGACGAGCGCGTGCGACTGGTGCTCGGCGGCGTCGAGTACGTGAGCGTGTTTCTCGCCAACGTGTACTCGCGCGAGCCGGTGTTGATTCCCGACGGCGGCAGCGGGTTCGGCTTCTTGGTCCCCAAGGTGGGGGCCAACCCGGACTCGTTGCTCGGGGTGATCTTCGACTCGGACGTCGAGAAGAGCGTCGTGAGCCTCGAGGGCCGACAGCCGAGCCGGACGGCCGGCCACGCGTACCACAAGATCACGTTGATGATGGGCGGCCACTACTACAGCGACACGCCCATTCCGTCGACCGCGGTGAACCTCAAGGCCGTCCGCAACGTGATGCGCAAGTACTTGGACGTGGACCTCGACACGCGCAACGTCGTGGTTCGCGACGAGGCCAGCATCTCCGACAAGAGCATCGCCGCCTTGGGGGCCAACGACGTGTTGGTGTCCTTCAGTCTCCACCGCAACTGCATCCCGCAGTACCACGTGGGCTACCTCGAGTCCCAGGAGACGGTGCGGGCGGGGTTGAAGGACCTGCGGCTCTCGCTCGGCGGCATGGCCTTTGGCAACGGCGTCGGCGTGCCCGACTGTGTGGTCAACGCCTTGGAGGCTGCCTTAGCAGCGACACAAAAAGACAGCATAGCAGAACAGACAGTTGAACAGACAGCTGCAGAATAGACAGCTGAATAGAAGGCAGCAGAAAAGACAGCTGCAGAATAGATAGTCATCGAATTGCATCCAATGCTAGTCGCCGTAAGCTCTCTTCTGAAGTTCTCATGTTCCCCTGCTCTCCTCTTAAGGCTCTTCCATTGGACTTTCCTTAAGGCTCTTCCATTAGACTCTTCCACTGACTCCCGCTTCTCCCGCCTCACTTCTCCTCCTGCTTCTTCTCGTCCCTCTCCCTCAACCGGGCCACCAACTTGGACTCGTGGACCGCGTAGCAGATGACCAACGGCTTGCCGAAAAAAGACTCGGACTGCAAGCACTTCATCGCAAGACTGGCGTTGGCCACGTCGTCCAACAAGATGTGCGCCTGGCCGCGTGCCTTGTTGCGGATCTCCACCACGTCGCCGTACGTCGAGAAAAGAAGATAGAGGTTGTGCTTGAGGACCCGCGGGCTGATCTGGTCGTTCAAGTTCTTGAGGTACAACGTCTGCGACGGCGGCACGCTGGCGGGGTCGAGCTTGAGCTTCTTGCTCGCGCTACCGGCGGCCGGGGCTGTGGCGCGTTTCATGGTGGTGGTGGTGGTGGGTGGTGATGTGGGCGCTCAGCTGCTCGAGCTGGTGCTCTGCGCTGAGGCAGGCGTACTGCACAGTACCGCCGGCCCTGCACACTGGGGCATACTGTGCAGGACACGCCAGCCCGGCTGTCTCCTGCATGCGCGCCGATTTGATGGCACGTGCCTGCACACAGGCCCGTATTTTTTCGGCACGGTGGCGGGCTCCGTCGCCTGGCCCCACCGGCAAGCCTCCGTCACTCATCGGCGAGGTTGCTGCGAAGAGCAGCATGTGCCAGCCGGGCGGGCAGGCGTCGCGGCGGGCCGAGCGCAGCGTGCCGAGCGAGCAGCCCCGTGACGCCGCGCGGCGCAGCCCCTGAACCCCCGGCGGCGCCCCCAGCAGCAGCCAGCCCGCCGGGAGCAACGCCGTCACGTGACCGCCGGTCTCGCGGTGCAGCCCCTCCCCGGCCGCACAATCAGCAGCAACGACAGCGGGTCTATATTAAGAGCGTAGCCCCCGTTCTTTGCATCGCCACCACCGCAAATGTCCTCCGCCCAGCTAAACGCCTCGTTGCTAAGACTCAAGCTCCTCGACGCGCTAAGAAGCGGCGACACCGCCAAGGTCGAGGGCGTCATCCACGAGTTGACCGCCACCAAGGCCACCACCCACACCACCGACATCGCCCAGGTCCAGCAGACCATCTTGCACTACGCGGTGCAGGTGGCGCCGCTCGCCACGCTCCAGTTCCTCGTGGCCCGCGCCGACGAGTACTCGCTCGACGTCAACTCCCAGGACCCGGACGGCAACACGCCGTTGCACTTGGCGGCGCTCTCGTCGCGCGTCGAGATTGTCCGCTACCTCCTCTCGTTGCCCGCCATCAACGACACCATCGTCAACTTGAACAAGCAGCAGCCCGTCGAGGTGTGCCGCGACATGCCGACGGCGCAGTTGATGCAGATCGAGCGCGCCAAGTTTGTCGAGAAGGCCGCCGGCCAGTTGCGCCACTACTTCAGCACCCGCGACTTTGACAACTTGGAGAAGCTCGTGGTCGCCAACCCGCGCGCGTCCGAGTTGTTGGACATCAACGGCGCCGACCCGGAGACCGGCAACACCGTGTTGCACGAGTTCATCAAGAACGACGACTTGCAGATGTGCGACTGGATCTTGAAGCACGGCGGCGACCCCTTCAAGCGAGACAAGCGCGGCAAGCTCCCCATCGACCTCATCCACGGCAAAAACGACCCTTTGAAGAAGTTGTTGAAGGTCGCCTCCAAGGACCAGAACATCATGGACCCCGTCGTCGGCTCCAACAGCTCCGGCAAGGCCGGCGGCTCCCCCACCCAGAAGGGCTACTTGAGAAAGTGGACCAACTTCGCCTCCGGCTACAAGCTCCGCTACTTTGCCTTGGACCTGAGCGGCATCTTGTCATACTACACCAACCAGGACGACACCAACAACGCCTGCAGAGGCTCGTTGAACTTGGGGTTCGCCACCTTGCATTTGGACTCCTCCGAAAAGTTGAAGTTTGAAATCATTGGCAAGAACGGCATGAGATGGCACTTGAAGGCTAACCACCCCATCGAAACCAACAGATGGGTCTGGACCTTGCAAAACGCCATCACCATCGCCAAGGACAATATCAAGAAGAAGAACAAGTTGTTGGGCGACGACCTTGAAGCCTCCCCGGAGGCCGCGTCCAGAAACTCTTCCGAAGAGCCAGCCGAGGCCAAGAAGCACAGATTTCACATCCGTCGTAAGTCGAAGAGATCCGAGAGCCAAGGCTCCTTGAACTCGTTGACCAACGACTTTGTCGACGAGTCGGTTTCAAATCCTCCCTCCAGATCCAGTACCGTCTCCAAGAGAGTTGCTACTCCCAACTTGGGAAAGATCAACGAAGCGCAGTTTACCTCAGGAATCTCTGAATCTCCAGCTAAACCTTCTTCAGGCTTGTCACCGGATGACCAAGTAAGTTACAATGACGAAGCAGGTTCTTACATGAATTCAGACTACGATCTTGATATTGATGATTTCGATAGTGACGATGGCTCTGCTCTCATCACTCCTGAGGCCAAAGAAAAAGCCGACGGTACGTTGGGAGACCAGATTTCCACAGTCAAGAGATCAATGGACGTCGAGTTGTCGTCTTTGTTGGACTTGTTCGACCAGGTCACCAAATCTCACGAAACTAGTGAGCCATCTTCGAAAGATTTGAGCATTTGTCATGTTGGGATCAGCACCCTTCAGACAATTCAAGGGTTGATCCAAAAGTACGACACTTTGATCCAATCGAGAGACGCGAAGTTGTACCGCAAGCTCGAAAGACAGTTGGAGGTGAACAAGCTTTGGGAGAACTCGATTCGTCAATTGGAAGATGAGATCCGCGAGCGCGAAGCTAAGTTGGCGGAATTCGATGGGAAGAAGAAGCAATTGAAGAAGTACTTTAGCTCCTCGAATAACGCTCTTTCAACCAATACCACTGGAGGAACTCTCGATACTGGAAGTCCAGAAGACCAAAAGTCGGTTCAAGATTCAAACCATGGCAACATCATCGACGAAATTTTGTACGATTCGGAAGAAGAGTTCTTTGACGCAGACGAGTTCGAAGAAGCCGAGGAAACTCATGAAGTGGACGAAGACTCTGAGCCACCACAGATCAAACTCACTGAACCAGGCAGTTCTGCTAGTGAAACGATCGACGAGCCAGGTAGCAAGAAGTCTGTTGCAGGTGCTATCGCCACTGTTGGTGCAACCACGGGTGCCGCTGCAGGTGCCGCAGTTGGGGCTGTTGGCTCCGCTTTGAGCGGTTCCACTTCGTCAGATGGCAGTGCCACACAGGTCGAATCAGAGTCTGAAAGTTCGGCAGAAAAGCAGCCAAGTAGAAAGGAAGCTAAAGAGGGTGATAGCGAGGCTACTGCTACCGCATCCGATGCCGAGACAACCAATGATGCCGATTCTTGGGCCAACAAGGAACAAAACCAGGTTGCCGAGACCATCAAGGACGAAGGCTCATTCTTGGGTTACGAAAACCCACCCAGAACCAAGTTGGGCTTGGACGAAGACAACAGACCCAAGGTTGGTTTGTGGGGTATTTTGAAGTCCATGATTGGGAAGGACATGACCAAGATGACCTTGCCAGTTTCGTTTAACGAGCCAACCTCGTTGGTTCAACGGTTGGCCGAAGATATCGAGTACTGTAACTTGCTTGAAACGGCCGCGGGACTTGACGACTCGACTTTAAGATTGATTTACGTTGCTGCATTTGCGGCCTCGGAATACGCGTCTACTATTGGTAGAATTGCGAAGCCTTTCAATCCGTTGTTAGGTGAAACTTTCGAGTATTGTAATCCTGAGCAAAACTACAGATTGTTAGTCGAACAGGTCAGTCACCATCCGCCGATCAGTGCAGCTTCGGCTGAATCGCCGAAATGGGACTACTATGGAGAGAACGCGGTTGATTCCAAGTTCACCGGAAGATCCTTTGATGTGAAGCACTTGGGGAAGATTTTCACTGTTCTTCGTCCCGACAAGGGGGTTACTGACAGCAAGGGCAATAAAGTTGCCGAGGAGTTGTACAGCTGGAAGAAGGTCAACACTTCTGTTGTTGGTATCATCATGGGTAATCCAACCATTGACAACTACGGTAAGATGGAGGTGAAAAACCACACTACTGGAGATCTGATTGTCGTTGATATGAAGCAGAGAGGATGGAAAGCGTCTTCGGCGTACCAACTTTCGGGACAGGCTTTGGACAGCAAGGGCGAACCACACTGGGCGATCGGCGGTCATTGGAACTCGAAGATTTTTGCCAAAAAGATCAACAAGTCCGAGACCGTGGAATCCTTGGTAGACGTTGGAAACCAGGCCAAGGTGTCGAACGATCCTTTCAGCGGACAGAAGTTTTTGCTTTGGCAAGCAGCACCCAGACCTACTGTTCCGTTCAACTTGACCGGCTTTGCCGTGACCTTGAACGGGATCGACGAGGCCTTGAAGCCGTGGTTGGCCCCAACCGACACCAGATTGCGGCCGGACCAGAGAGCCATGGAGGACGGTAAGTACGATGAGGCCGCGGATGAGAAGCACAGAGTGGAAGTGAAGCAGAGAGAAGCTAGAAAGCAGCGTGAGGCCAAGCGTATTGCATACAAGGCCAACTGGTTCGTCAAGGAGAAACACCCCGTCACGGGCGACAACTACTGGAAGTTCAACGGCAAGTACTGGGATGCCAGAAAGAACAAGGAGTTGGAGAACAGCGGAGACATTTTTTAGGTGGATGGATGTGTATATGTTAAAACATTTTTGTTAGAGATACGCGGCACGTGACGCACCCACCGGAAATGAGATGAGCATCAAGAGAATACCGTAGAGAGTAGACCACCAGAACGTCATACAGCGATGGGGAAAAGAAAGTCGAACTCCGTCAATGCCGCCAGTCTCTTGGAGTCGTCGGTGTCGCCCATTTTGGAGGTGAACTACAAGGACCCGCTTTTCAGCGTGGCAGCGCATCCCACCAGGCCCATCATCGTGTCAGGACTCGTGACGGGGCACGTCTACTGCAACAGCTACGACGCGGACGCCTTGGAGGAGAGCCAGGCCGCCAGCCGTGAGCGGATCGCCTTGTTGGAAAAGGAGGCGTTTGCGCAGGGCAAAATCGCCCACGTCAACAAGTCGGTGTCCCAGCTGAAGAACAAGTGGTGGACCATCGTGGAGGACCACACCAACGTCGGCGACGTCAGCGGCTTCACGACCAACTGGAAGACCAAGAGACACAAGGGGTCGTGCCGGCATGCGATTTTCGAGCCGTTGGAAGGCTCCTTGGGCAACAGCATTTTCAGCGTGGGCACCGACCACATCATCAAAAAGGCCGACACCGAAACAGGCAAGGTCACGGGGAAGGTGTCGGTGATGGAGGCTCTCGAGGACAAGAAGGACTCGGTGACAAAGCTCTGCCATTCGGTGACGCATCCGTTTCTTCTTTCGGGGACGGAAAACGGCCATGTGCTCATCTACGACAGCAAGAACATGAAGAACGAGCTCAAGTTCGAGGTCAAGCTGGCGCACGAGGACTCGATCAACCACATCATGGCAATGCCGTCGGTGTCGGCGTACCACTACTTGACGCTCGGGTCGACCACGTTGTCGCATATCGACATCCGGAAGGGAATCATCACCCAGTCGGACAACCAGGACGACGAGTTGCTTTCCATGTGCTACGTGGCGGACGACTCCAGCAACGACACGGTGTTGGTGGCGTACGGCGAGGGGATCGTGACGATCTGGAAGGACTCGAAGAACAGGCTCATGGACCAGTTGTCGCGGATCAAGGTCAACAAGAGCGCCTCGATCGACGCGATCATTCTGACGATGAACTGCGACAACGACGAGCTTGCGGCGTCGGTGTGGTGCGGAGACAGCGAGGGGTTGTTGCACCGCGTCAACTACAAGCGGGGCAAGGTGGCCGAGACCAGAGTGCATTCCGGTGCCAAGGGCAAGCACGGCGCCGCCGACGAGGTGGGGATTCTCGACATCGACTACGACTACCGCTTGATCAGTGCTGGGATGGAGACGTTGAAGATCTGGTCGAACAAGGACGTGGGCGACTTGGGTGCCGAGGACAGCAGTGACGACGACAGCGACAGCGACGATGACAGCGACAGCGACGGCGGAAGCATCAGCGGCGGCCCGGACGACAGCGAGGGAGAGGGGAGTGATGACGAAAAAGACGGCGCTGCCGACGAGGGCAGCGACGACGAGGGCAGCGGCGACG
Source organism: Suhomyces caryicola (assembly GCA_030568635.1). NCBI lineage: Eukaryota > Fungi > Ascomycota > Pichiomycetes > Serinales > Debaryomycetaceae > Suhomyces > Suhomyces caryicola. The sequence goes on along the minus strand of JAJMGG010000028.1, from coordinate 80,102 downwards.
AGAAGGACTCGGCCGACGACTCGGCCGACGACTCCGCCGACGACCTCAAGAGCGATGCTTCCGATGAGGACGCCGCTCCACAAGCCCCCAAGACGCCGGCGGTGCCCAGAAGAAAGAACATCGCCGACATCATGCAGTCGTCCAAGCCGCAGAAGAAGTACGTGGATCTCAACACGCCTGTGCAGCCGTTGGCCGACGAGCCCACGAGCAAGAAGCAGAAGTTGCAGCAGAAGCAGATGACCACCAAGCAGTTGCGCAACGTGCAAAAGCACGAGCACGGGATCCGCAAGTTCGACGGGTTGTAGGCGGCGGAAAGCGGGCATCTCTACACATCAATACACAAGTAAAAGTTCGATAGACGTCGCCCGAGGTCGGTGCTTTGGGAGCACAGCCCTCAAGCTCTGCTTGACTGGCACAACCCCCACTGGGGTGCTCCCACCGCGTAAGTACATGTAGCGAGAGTCTCGCGGGACGACTTCGGCACCGCCGCGACCGCGCACTGCGACACCGTGCGCTTCCAGGGAGGCTCTCGCTACGCGACGGGCGGCACCGCGCGCCAAATTCGCACCCTCAGGCGAGCGCTCGGCCCAGCCTGCGCCCTCTACGCGGCCACCGCGAGCCGTCCCTCGCTGCCGGCCGCTGCGTCGCTGCTGCCTCGCCGCGAGCGCCCCCTCTTATCGTTTTCGGCCAGACGCACTTCCACCTCCCCACCACATCCCTTCCTTGCTTCACCATGAGTGTATCCACCGTGGATGGAGTTGTGCTCAACCGAAGAGGATACAGCATCTCGGGAACGCTCATTCTCTCTGGGTTCCATGTGGTGTTCAGCTTCCACCCCGCCGGCTCGCAGCACCCCAAGGAAATCTGGATCTGCTACCCGATGGTCGAGCGGATCTCCAAGGCCAGGGGCTCGTCGTGGCTCGCCAACCAGAACCAGAGCCAGAGCCAGAGCCAGTCGCCGCCGCCGAACCAGCACCCGCCCCAGGACCCCGCCCGCGCGGCCGCGCCCGCGAGCTTCCAGGACCACTACTCGGCCTCTCACATCCGCTTGCAGTGCAAGGACTTCACCTACTACTCGTTTGACTTCGTCAACGACTCCATCTGCCTGGAGGTTTTCTCCAAGCTCGGCGCCTTGATCAGCAAGCCCAAGACCGAAAACGACATCCGCTTCTTCTACGCCTACGACTACAGACCCAACTTGTTGGAGCAGAAGCTCCTGGTCAAAGGATGGGACATCTACGACCCCATTGCCGAGTACACGCGGCAGGGCCTCATCAGCGCCGCCGATGACTACTGGAGAGTCTCCACCATCAACGAGGACTACAAGTTCTGCCCCTCGTACCCCAGCACGTTGATCGTCCCCAACAGCATCTCCGACAACGTTCTCAAGCACGCCGCCAAGTTCCGCTCCAAACAACGGATCCCGGCCATTGTCTACAAGCACAGAGGCTCGGTCAACGGGAACGTCATTGCCCGCTGCTCGCAGCCGTTGGTGGGGCTCAATTTGCAAAACAGATCCATCCAGGACGAAAAACTTGTCATGGAGATCTTCAAGAGCCAGGAGCGCCAGCGCGAGGACTGCATGTCCGGTGACGACTCCTTGCAAGACCAACCACACCGCAACTTGATCGTGGACTTGCGGCCCATCACAAACGCAATAGCCCAGCATGCATTGGGTGCCGGGACCGAAAGCATAGACAACTACAGGGGGACCGAACAGAATGGCAAAAACGGCAACGTCAACTTCCACGAGTTCCGCCACGCCAGACTGGTCGACAAGATTTTCTGCAACATCGACAACATTCACGTCATGCGTGACTCCTTGAACAAGTTGGCGACCATACTCAACGACTTGGACAAGTGCCCCGGAAAATCGGCGGACCCTTCACTCCAGCAAGCGTTGACCAAGACCCAGTGGCTCCACCGTCTCTCCATAGTGTTACAATCTGTTGACCGGATTACAAAGTCCATCCACTTGAACAACACCAATGTCGTCATCCATTGCTCAGACGGATGGGACCGCACGTCCCAGGTGTCTGCGTTGCTGCAGATATGTCTTGATCCGTACTACAGGACAATGAAGGGCTTTATGGTGTTGGTTGAAAAGGAGTGGGTGAGCTTTGGCTTCAAGTTTGCCACCAGAAGCGACCACGGCGGGTGCATTGGAGCAGTGACCAAAAAGCACCCCAAGACCCAAAACCAGCATTTGCCGCAGCCCCAGCCACTGCAAACAGAAAATGCCGAACAATCCTTGGAGTCCTCGGACATCTCCGAGGCATCCAGCAACGGTAACAACAATAAGGTGGCGTCGTTTTTGCAAAGGGCCGCCGTTCATATCAAAAATACTGCATCCGGAGGCTCCTCGTCCCCCTCCAACCTGGAAAACGACGCCGGTGAGAGTGGCAAGTTTCTCTCCTCGGGTTCCACCTACTCGGGGACCAGCGAGAGATCGCCCATTTTCCACCAGTTCTTGGACTCTGTGTACCAGATCCTTCGGCAGCACCCGTCCAAGTTTGAGTTCAACAGTCGGTTCTTGAAGAGATTGTTCTACCACTACTACTCGTGCCAGTACGGCTCCTTCTTGTGCGACTCGGAGCGGGAGTTGAAAGAGGTCAACAAGGTGCCGCAATCGACGCTCTCGGTGTGGGACTACTTCTGCTCCAGGGCCGGCGAGTTCACCAACCCGACGTACGAGGGCGAGACCGAGGAGGACGAGGTGTTGTTTGCCAACTTCATCGACGTCAAGTGGTGGTCCGAGCTCTACGGAAGAAGCGACGAGGAAATGAACGGCTTGTCCAACTCGCTCGACCGCAAGTTTGCCCAGATGAAGCTCAACAAAGAAGCCAGGGACTAGCACCGGGAACACTGCGAGAATCTTCGGTGCCGTTCAAGCTGCACTCTGTATCATACTGCATAGGCTGCCCGGGCCATGTGGACCCTCACGACGATATAGCTATAGATTAATGAACACCTTGCCCGTAGCCGGGACGAAACTTCTTGGCCGAGCCGGCAGTCGGCGGTGGACTCAGAGGTAAGTGGCGCGCGCACGACCGCATATCAGTCCGATCCGGATCTTGGGACCCAGCACTGTTAGTCGGCCCACCATATTTCGATGAGGTTGTACTACTTGGGGGTAAGACTGTGTGTGCGTGCTCCAGCGAGGCGGCTCTACAGCCTGGCCGCTGGGTTGGCCATCACCGATCCGTACATAGTATACCAGAACTACGTCAAGTTGGGGATACTCGACAAGGACGAGCTGCAGTTGCGAGCAATGAAAGAGTTCCAGAAGTTGTACCACCGGCTCTTGGACTACGCGCCGCCGGAGGACCTCCAGATCCAGATCAGCTTGATCTTGCGGCGCATCGAGATGAAGCACGCCGAAGCAATGGTCCGGGACGGCAAGGGCTTCATCACCAAGATCTTGCGCCGGGACCCGCACAAGGAGAAGCAGGCGTTGATCCGCTATCTCACCGACGAGGAGGAGTTGCTGACCATCGCGTCGCCGCAGGGCTTGTTGGTGAACGGCGAGGTGGGGTGTGGGAAGTCGATGTTGATGGACATTTTCGCGACGTCGCTACCCCACAAATCAAAGATGAGATGGCACTATCACAACTTCATCTTGTGGGTGTACAGCGAGATCCACCAGATCCAGCAGGAGCGGCTTTTGTCGACCGGGTTGCACAACGTGAGGCTGCTCACGATGGAAAACGAGTTCATTTTGTTCGAAATCGCCCAGAAGATGATCCACAAGAACACCGTCTTGATGTTGGACGAGTTCATGCTTCCGGACATCGCTTCCGCCAACATCATCAAGATCTTGTTCACCTACTACTTCAAGTTGGGCGGCGTCTTGGTGGCGACGTCGAACAAGCTCCCCGAGGAGCTTTATTCGAACGACTTCCACAAGGCCAAGTTCAAGAGCTTTGTGGGCATATTGAACGCCCGCTGCCAGTCCATGGACATGAACTCGGACCGCGACTACCGCACCATGATGGCGTCCGGCGACCCCTACTTGGTGACCATGGACCTGAGCGGCCAGGAGGATGCGTGGGACCGGCTTGTGCGGACGTTTGCCGAGGTGGGCGTGGAGGAGGATGTCGAGCGGATGTGGACGCCCAGCTCCTTGATTGTGTACAATAGAAAGACCGAGCTTCCCAAAACGCACGGCGCGGTGTGCTACTTGGACTTTGCCTACATCTGCCAGGGGTTGTTCTCGTCGTCGGACTACATCACCATCTCGTCGCACTACAGCAGCATTATCGTGGACAACGTTCCGATCATGACCACCAAGATGAAGAACGAGGCGCGGCGCTTCATCACCTTGTTGGACGCCATCTACGAGTCGCGGTGCCGGCTCTTGCTCCGGACCGAGGTCGACGTCGACTACATTTTCTTCCCCGATGCCGCGGAGTCGGTGCCGGAGGCCATTGCGGCCAAGTTGCGCAAGCTCAAGGAGGACGGCAACCTCGACAGCTTGGAGGTGCAGGACGAGGAGATGTTTGCCAAGACGGCGATCGCGTTGTCGAGCCCGTACCGGCCCAACGTGGCGTCGTACGACGAGGCCAACAACGAGACGTACGAGGAGTCGAAGCCGGCGGCCGACTACCAGAACGTGCGAGCCTTCACCGGCGAGGACGAGCGCTTTGCGTACAAGCGGGCGGTGCTGCGGATCAAAGAAATGGTCAGCTCCGAGGCATGGAAGTCCGGCGCCAAGTGGCAGCCCATTGACGGCAGCATGCGTCCGTGGGAGTCGCCAGCACAGCCAGCGGGCCCGGAACCGGCCGCCGGTTTGGGTGCAAAAACCGAAAAGGCGAAGCACGCCCCGCGGACACCCGCCAGCGTGCCCAGCATCGAGGGCGGCCACCACTTCTGGGCCATGGGGCCCTGGACAACGGGCCAGGGCAAGCGCTTGAAAGACAGCATAGCCAAGTCGTGGATCAGGTCGAGCGTCAGGAACGACAAGTAGCCGAGCAGAGATAGAAGCGTATAGAAGACAGCCGCGTATAGAATAGACAGCCGAGGCACCGACAACCTCAAGTCGCTTTAAGGCAGGCACCAGACTCGAACATCTGGTCGGCACAAGCAGCCTGGCCGGGCGTTCTGGGCCTCGCCCGAAGAGCAGATGACATAAGCCACCGCCGCAGACTTTGTCACATTCATCCTGGAAGTCGTGCGCCGCTTGACGGCTATCAGTGTGGAGCAAAGACCGAGGAAAAACCCCAGACTTGAGAATCCAGTCCTGTCGCGCCGCCACTCCTTCTCGCCCAACATGTCCATTCTTACCGCCGAAAGACTCGTGAAGCTCGCCTACAACTACCCCGCGTTGCACGGCTCGTGGTACTTGGTCGCGTGCGCCTGCTTGACGGTGGTCAACAAGCCCAACGAGATCCCCAAGGTGCTCCACTTTGCCTTGAGGCAGCAGCTTTTGGAGTACTCCAGCGAGCCCTGCTTGCTCACCAACAAGTACCTTCTCCAGTTGGCGCTGGACTCGATCTCCTCGGCCGAGAAGTACAAGGACTTCACGGCCGTCGGCGTCAATCTCCCCGACATCTTGATCCCCTACTTGTACTACGACAAGATGCCGCTCAAGTTCAAGTTCTCGAAGTCAGAGGACATCTACACGTGCCAGTCGACCATCGCCGCCAAGTTCAGAGAGGTCATTTTGAAGTGCGTGGCCTTGTCGGGGCTTCCCAAGTCCATCAACGCGTTGATGATCTTGAAGACGGTCACCCCGACCAGTATGCGCCCCTCCGCCAAGTCCGAACGGCCCCCCATCGTGTACCCCGGACGGGTCCCCTCCTCCGACATCGTGGGCGAGGACGCCGAGGGCACTAACTTTGCCAACGACTCGACCACGAAGGAAACGATCGACGGGCCCATATCGACCAACTCGATCAACGTCGGCGCCATCCAGGACAGCTTGGTGAGAGGCTCCGACTTCTGGAACAACATATACACCAACAAAATCAACACCAGAATCAAGCGGCAGATGATGAACGCATACCCGGACTTGTGGTACTTTGCCTACCACAGCGTCTACGGCTCGTTGTTGAGCTACACAGAGATTTTGTCGGCCAAGGAGACGTCCATGTGCGTGGTGACGAGTCTCATTCCCCAGGACGTCAACCCGCAGTTGAAGGGCCACTTGAAGGGAGCCCACAACGTGGGTGTCACCAAGCAGGAGTTGGACGAGTTGCGCTCGCTTGTGTTTGACATCTGCGACTGGAGTGGCGGGATCACCTGGGAAAACGGAAAGGACAGTGTAGCCAAATTATAGACCTATCTAGTGAGTACACATTTATGCGAGAGAGGTCTCATACAGTAAGCCTTGGGCTGCCGCCGCTTGACGGCGGCTTTTCCCCTGTCTTTGTAGCATCGTGTATTAATACGTGTGTAACTAAGAATGCATCCACATGGACTGTAGTCGGTCGGCTGGCGCCGGTTTTGGAAATGAAGGTTTGAGGTCGGGCTAGCTCACAACTTGATTCTGTCTTGTCTTTGGATCAAGAACACCTGGAGCCCGCAGAAGACAAAGAACGCCAAGTACACAAACACAGCACCAAACACGGTTTGGGCAACGGCGGCGCCGTCCTCGGGGTCGTTGGTCGACCCCATCATGGTCTCATGTCCTGTTTGGAAAAGGTACCCAATCACTGATAAGATGGCAATGGCAAATGCAGACAATATGGTACAGCAATACGCTTGACCGGCGGACACGACTGCTTTCATGACGGGCTGTTTTGTAAGGAGAAAGCTTTTCGTGCTGGCAGCCAACGTAAAGTTCGTCTTATCGTTCGTTGGTGTGTGTGCGTGCCCGGCGTGCGTGCAACAAAGTGGCCTCGCAGGGACCAAAATTGGTGCAAAATTTGGCCCCACTCACGACAGGCGCCGGCAACACGGTTTATATATATCTAGCTACCTCTGGGGCTTGCGGGAAGCTCGCCTTCCTTAGGGTACTGTAGGAATCGAGCGCCTTGGCTCGGAAACCGGGTCCGGGCGACGTAGCTGTGCCATTGCTTCCGGCTACTTTCGAGTGCCCATTCTGCACCTTTGGTGGTCCTCCAAACTGTGCCTCACGAGTGGGCCGCCGCTCGTCTTGCCTATTGGCCCCGCGGTAACGGCTGTGGCGAGATGCTGGTATGCATTTCTGTAAGGTCCTTACCCTGTATTTCTTATTTGAGCCGCATGTGGGCACTCGCTGCTGCTCATATCCGAGCTTCTATTTGTCGTTTCGGCACCGTCCGTTTCGAGGATCCCGGAGTGTCTGTGTTACTACTGCTTTCGTCGTCGTCCTGCTGAGACAGATTCATCTTGGTGGCTGAGCTGGGCGGAACCACTTCTTCTTCCAGCACGTAGGGGGTTGCCACCAAGTCGTTATGTGAGTCGTCCGCCGCTTCCTGAGAAGCAAGTTTCCCCGATATCTTCTTCTTTTTCATGTGTTGTATTGCCAGGAAAACCTCCTTGAGCACATGCAACCGCGAGGTCACAACCTGTACGTCGTTGTACCAGTCCTGGTCTAGTTGGTGGCTGCTTTTGGCAGCAGGGTCGCCGCTGAGCTCCAATGTGTAGTTTTCCAGGTACTTTTCCATGGAGGCCAACGCAGCTTGGTAGTCGGAGGTGGATCTTTGTGGTAGGGTGATTTCGCATTGGACTGTGTCATCGGGGCTCTCTTTGTTGGAGGGCGTTTGCGACGACGACGACGGAGGGGTCGGGGTCCGGTTATTACTTCTCTTCTCGGAGCTCTTCAACGGGGAAGGCAGGGAGCCATTGTAGCGTCTCTGGTACTGCAAACGTACAATTTTTGATGGGGTCAACTCCATGTCGTCGTAGTCTGCCGAGGGCGCCCGCGAGTCGGGGGAAAGTGACCCCCGCAACACCTTCTCTATGTATTTCTCTCTGTTGTACCGTAAGGTTATGTATTTGGGCATGGTGGTGGTCCTGGCGGGAGGAAGATTTGCAGAAAAGTGGCAGCCAAAAAAAGCTACGAAAAAAGGACGGTGGTAGTGGACCAAAGATATCGTCAAATTTGGCCAGTCGCAAACAGACCGCCGGGCTTCCTCCACACAATGACCACCGCCAGTTTGAACACCACCAGCGAGCACGAGTCGTTGGCATCGACGGCCGAGCAGTTGCTGGCGTTGATTGAGTCGTTCATCGAGTTGGGGGTCTTGGTCCACGACAACCAAGGCACCCACCAGTCGAACACGGCCCTCATCCACAAAACAAACCAGGTCATCAGCCAGCTTTCGGGCTTGGCCCCGAGCCCCTTCATCCAGCAGTATCCGATTCCCGTCGACGTGATATCGTACATCGAGGACGGGCGTAATCCAGATATCTACACCCGGGAGTTTATCGAGGTGACGGCAAAGAGCAACGCCAGGCTCAAGGGAAAAATGGAGGGCTTTGCCAAGTTGAGAGACGTCTTGGGGGAGAAATTGGGCCAGGAGTTTCCTCGCTTGGTGGAAAGCATCGATGATATAAAGAGAAGAACCACGGATTAGAAAGTGGGACAGATATTGGAGAATGAAAAAGAAGTGGTCTGCCCAGAGGGACAACCTAGACAGAGAAACGACCAGAATCGCATGAGGAGGCTACTGCAGACGACTGCGGGTTCTCGGGCCAACTCCGACCCAAACTGGCCGGACTGTAAGGTGCGTGCTCCGATTTGAGGCATGGGAAGCGGATTAGGGTCCAGAATAAGGATCCCAGAATAAGGCCCCGACGAGCGGAATCTTGGGGAGAATCCTGGATTTGATAGGCTGCTAGGTCCAGCACTCTTCAGCACTTGTGGCCGTGAGTATGCTCTGCCCACGCCTGTAGGTTCTCCTACAGACGGAAGGTTACATGATGGCCGTAGAGACCCTCTGTGTGCTCGATAGAATTAGGCAAACGGATTTCCATTCTGGAGCGGCCAAGGCTGGCTGCCTGGTCCGAACAGTTTTGGTCGATCCCAAACTGCCTGGGTGCTCCGATCTGTTGGCTGCGGGACACCACCGCCGATGGATGCACCGTAGGCTTCTCAAACGTGTATAGTGTCCACCCTAGGACAAGCGCCATTGATCCGCGTCGTAATCACATCAACAATAGTCCTATGCTGCCTGAACAGGCGATCGTCGTAAAGGGCGGCGACAAGAGCCTTGTAGAAATCGAACACCGCGGACGCCTATTGTGGCCATTGTGTGCCCGAAAGGGTGTGCCGGCGCTTCTGCTGCGGTTGGGACCACTCTAAGCGGGCCCGTCGTATTTCCAGGCTCCAGCGAGCGTCATCGCCTCCCCCGACCGACGCCCGCCGCCAAACAGCGCATGTTTTACGAGCCGAGCCAATGTGCCAGCCATCTCGATGGAGTCGCGCGACTGACACATTTGGCGGCGGTGGCAGTGACAGGTGGCCGCTGGCCCCAAGCGCAAACGCTGCACAGCAGGGCCCGCTCGGCAGGACCTGCTCGGCTTCCACCGGCCCCTCCCCCGGCCCTCGGGGCCCTCGAGCATCGCCCCTTTAGCCGTCACACGTAGGCAAAGCTCCGTTCGCGGAGGCTGTTTCTGCAGGCTGGTTAATGGGGAGCATCTTTTTTTTGGCAGCTTCGGTGCTTGCGAAACCGTTTCGGGCACATAATGCGATGGAATACGATTATTTTTCTGCACCAGATCTTCGTGGACTCCGGAACAACCAACGTCGGTGCGCCCATCGGGGGTCTAAAACGGCCGACAATCGATGCCGGTGCATGGCGCTGGTCCAAGTGCTCGGAAACGCTTCGCGGCGCGGGGTGGGCGCGTCCGGGCCCGCCAGAACGCACCGGGCGTATATAAGCTGTGCTTCCCCGGGCGTATCGCAGCCTCTTTTGCACACCAGTCCCAACTATTCTACATTCCTTTGCCCACGATGGTCGCCCTTCTCTCGCTTATCTTACTCGCTGCCGTGGCGTCTGCCGCGGACGACGCCTCGACGACCACCGTCACAAGTACCCCGACCACCACCGTGACCACCAGCGTGGGGTTGCGCGAGTTGATCTACGAGACGGCGTACGTCTACACCAACTCCAACGGAGCGCTCACCACCTCCACTGCCACCGGGAGCACCGTGTTTGAGCCCATGTCGCTTCTCGGTGCGCTGACGCAAAGCAGCACAGCGTCGGGCGCAGAGCCATCGAGCTCTTTGGCTGCGAAAACCGATGCCGTCACCCGCGCGCCCAACACCACCCCGAGCTCCGACAGCCCCTCGGCCTCGTCAGTCGTCCCTTCCACAAGCGCAGCAGCCTCGTCTGTGTCTCCGGTGCTGCAGAGCCTGTCCGGCGTGCTGTTCAGCTCCGACCCCACCCAAAGCGGCTCCCCAGTTTCCGCCCCAGTTTCCAGCTCTCCAGTGTCCAGCGCCCCAGTTTTCGGTTCTCCAGTTTCCAGCGCCCCAGTTTCCAGCGCCCACGGAACGGAAACCACTACCACGGCCTCTCTGCCCGCTACCACGGCCTCTGTGCCCACGAAGAACGCCGCAGTGGCGTCGCAGCAGCCACACAGCGAGCTTGTAACGCCAGCCTCTACCGACAGTCTGGCCACCGCCGCTCCTTTCTCGTTGCCCTCGGGATCCTACGGCTCCTCGACGGAAACCCTCCTCACCACCAAAGCCAACGGACAGCCGGCGGTGGTCGAGGTCTTGGTGTACTACACGTACGAATGCCCCTGCTGATACTTCTGCCCAAAGAGGGCCGGCCTCATCTAGTTGCGCCATCGGTCTACTGCCATTCAAGCTGGTGTGTACGTTCCAATCACGGGGCCCGGTGTCGTATCTCTTGAATTAGGCAACCTAATACATAACCGTAGCCAAAACTGTAGCCCAATGGAGTCGTCCAGTCATACACTCTACAGTCCGACATCGTACTTGTCTCGGACCCGTGCTTGTTGCCACGTCTTGGAGTCATGCTGAGCAAATGGATGCAAATATAGTGTCACGTGACCCGCTCGCGATCCATCGCCTCATGAACAACGACGATAGCCATTCCTCAAACCAGTAATGTTTCGGATTCACTTGCAGTATGGGAAGCGCATCGGGTTGTTGAGCCCGGCCTCGCCCTTGTGCAGAGGCGCGTTACGGCCATCTTTGGCTCGCTCCGTCAAAACGTCTACCGTGGACTGGAAACCCGTGAAGGGAAACCTCGGGAACTTGGCCACGCTCGAGCACCAGGCCAAGATCCCGTTCCTCAGAGGCTTCTTCTTGGGCTTGATGATCGCCATGCCGGTGATCAGCTTTGGGTTGGGGTGCTGGCAGGTCCAAAGGTTGAACTGGAAGGTGGAGCTCATCTCCAAGTGTGAAAACGCGCTTGCGCAACCGCCGTTGGAGACGTTGCCGGCAGTGTTGGATCCAAGCGTGATCTCCGACTTCGAGTACAGACGGTTCAAGGTGCAGGGTCACTTTGACTACTCGCAGGAAATGTTCTTGGGTCCCAGAATGAAGAATGGGGTTTTGGGGTACCTTCTTGTGACCCCGTTCGTGAGGTCGAATGGAGGAAAGCCAATCTTGATTGAGCGCGGCTGGATCCACAAGGACAAGGTTGTCCCTGCCAGAAGAGCGAAGGGGTACTTGTCTCACTTGGCTTTCCCGCAGGGGGAAATCGAGATCGAGGCGCTTTTTAGAGTGATGCCTGTCAAATCGTACTTGCAGTATGATCACGAGGACGGGTCGCGTCTCTTCAACGTCCACGACATTCCGGTGATGGCTGAGCAGTCCGGGTCGTTGCCCATCTACTGCCAGATGATTTACGACATGAAGGATCATATCGAGTGGAGAACCGATGCAGAAACACACGAGGGCACGTCGGGCTGGCGGTCCTGGTTCTCGAGATCGAGCTCGCCAAACAGCCACGCCGACGACGACTCGAGGTTCATCTCGGATGAGGCCGGCAAGGACTCCACGTTGCAGTACCAAGAGTTCGAGTTCATCAACCAGGGAGTGCCCATCGCGCCACACCCCAAACTCAAGTTCACCAACAACCATATGCAATACTTGGTTACGTGGTTTGGATTGGCGATCTCGAGTGCCGGGCTTTTGGCGTACACCTTCTGGAAGAAGCGGAGTCACCTGAGTGCAGAGAAGATCATTGAGGCCAAGAGAAAGGACATGAAGCGCAAGTTCTGAGGGCTTACAAGCGAAAGAAGGAGCATTAGAAGGCTGCAAGTTTCTGGATAGCAAACTCTTGCGAGTTTGAGTGTATATATTATCATCCTTATCAGTAAATAGTCATTCTAATGTTTGAAACTGAGAATTCCAAATAACACGACAACCAACGACAAGTCGCCCAAGAGCATTCCAACAAGCTCGTAGTAGCCCAACAACCTGACGACCAAGGGCCTGAACTGCTGCAACTGCGGCAAGACCATGGAGCCGAACTGGAGCCCTTTGAGAACCCAGCTGTTGTTTGACGCAGTGGCGAACAACAGCTTCTGGGTGCTCACCACGTAGAAACTGGCCAAGACGGCGATCTCTATGGTCGAGAACCAGGTGATGAAACTGGACACGGGGAACTGCGGGACCACGTTACGGATGTATGCGTACGACGAGGCTTGGAAAGCGCCTGCGTGGCTGTAGGAGTAGTGGTAGAAGAAGTTGGCGAGCACCGCCACGTATCTGACCACCAAGAAGCGGAACTTCCACAACTTCTGCTGGTACAAGTCACGGGCCGCGACCTGCTGGGACTGGTCCTGCGAGCCCGGCATGGGGCCAAAGGGACTGGCGCCCGGCTGGCCTAGCGCAGAGGGGTCGCCTGGCTGTCCGCCGAGCATGCTCTTCATCATGGCGGTGAACTGGTCGTCGCCGTCGCCCAGGTGCAGGCTGGCGTGGTTGCCGAGGAGGCTCTGGAAGAGCTGGTCGATGTCCTGGTCCGCGGCGGGGGCCAGTGTGCTGAAGGGGTCCTGGGGGACGTTGGGCAATGTGGCGATGTCCTGGTCGTCGGGGTCGGCGTCGGCGTCGACCGAGCCGCGGGGAGTCTCCTCGCGGGTAGCGCCGGCGGTGGCCGGCTCGCTGGGGCTGGCGGCCACGGCGTCCGAGCCACTGGCCACTGCCTGGGCGGCGGGCGCCTTATCCAACACCGACGCCACCGGAGCGGCGTCCTTGACGGACGAGCCCGACGACAAAATGGAGTTGAGCCGGCCGCTGGCCTGGCCCTTGGCCATCTTGGCAAGGCGTCTTTCCCTCAAGAGCTGCCTTTTCTCTTCTTCGCTGATGCTCGACATGGTTGGCGGGAGTCGAGTGCTTGCAACGAGCGTCGAATTTTCGGAGCAGTGCGAATTGGCGAACCCCAACCATCACCACCAAATGGAGCCCAAGGACACGTTGAGCTACCAGGAACAGTTGCGGCGCCAGACCGTGTTGAACACGATGGAGAACACCGACTACCTCTTGGTCATTGCCTCGCAGCAGAACAAGTCCGTGCAGCAGGTCAAGTACGAGCTCATGCTCAAGTTGAAAGATGAGTAGCTGCCGAGGAGCCTAAAACTGTGCCGTGGCCTCACTGCTGCCCGGTCTACTGCCCCGTCTACTGCCCCGGCTGTCTGGCGTGGCACGCCACCGCAGGGCCCCCGCTTCCCGACTGGACTCGGTTTTACTTCTTTATGCGTTATTAATATACACTCTATGACCTTGCCCTCGCCCAGCTTCACCGAAACCGGGGCCTGTTGTTGGTGTCCTTGACCACCCTGCCGCGGGGCTCCCGCTCACGACTCGGTATCCTCGTGTTGCTGCTGTCAAACAAGCCGCGCATGTACCGGGGCGGCTGGTTCAAGTTCGGTCCCCGCTTGCCACTGCCGACCGACGCCTCCGGCGACCGCGCCCTGCTTCTGTGCTGCGGTGGCTGCGGGATGCGCGAGAGCCGGTGGCCGCGCGCGGCTGGCTTCGCTTCGACCGGGTTCGCCACGAAGGACGTCTCGTTCGTCACGTACGACTCGTCCTCGCTGGGCACCGTCCTGGCGGGCGGTTTTTCAGCCGCCTTCCGGGTCTCTCCCGCCTTGCTGCGGGTCTGCGTTCGCGAGACCTCGCCCAACCGCTGGGCCAAGCGGCTGTTCTCCTGTCTTTTCTGAGCCACCTGGGCTTTCAACGCCTCTATCCGAGTGTCCAACGCTCGTTGTGTCTGCAATCGTTCCCACGCCTTGCGCGAGGGACACCCCGGAAAATCCACACACCACATGGTGATCGAGAGCCCGTACATGAAACTGGCAAACGACTCGTTGAACCCGGAGGAGAGCGCCTCGTGGATCAGCTGGAGGTTGGTCATGTTGACGTCCAATTCCTCCAACGCGTCCGAGAGCCGCCCGAAGCGGTCGGTGTTGATGGGTGACTCGAGCGGCAAGTTCTCGGGGTCCACGGGATAGTGGATTTTCGGCGACTGCGTCAACAAGTGGACGCCGGACGATCGGTTCAGCTGCCGTCTTCGGGCTTGCGAGTTCGGCGTCACCGGTCTGGAGGATGACATTCTTCGCTTGGTGCCGTGGGTTACGCTTTTCTGGTGCTACAACTCTCGTTTTTGTTTGTTTACTTGTATACGCAGTCTGGCTATTTTTCGTGCGCACATCTTGAAAAGGTCACGTGCCGCTTTCTTAGCGGTCGTCCTCGCCCACAATTTGCAGCCAGCTCTTGCCCTCCTTGCGGAGCTCGGCCACCAACTCGTCTCTAATGTGTGCCGGCAAGCCCGGGCCCTTGTAAGCAAACGCCGTGTAGAGCTGGACAAACGTGGCGCCGGCCTTTCCAAACTCCAAAACGTCTTTCCCGGAGGAAATCCCCCCGCATCCAACAAGCACCAAGCCCGAGTCCTTGGTGTACTTGCGCAACGTCCTCAACGCCTGTAAGGACAAAGGCTTGAGAGGCTTACCGGATAATCCTCCAGCCTGGTTGATCAAGGCGGCATCGCTGGTGAGCAACCGCTCGGTCGGTCTCGAGATCGTGGTGTTCGAAATGATGATTCCATCCACCTTGGCGAGCTTGGCCGAGTTGGCGATCGACTCGATTTCGGGCTCGGTCAAGTCCGGGGCCACTTTCACCATCACAGGTGGAAGCTTGCCCAACAAGTTCTTTCCCGAGGCGTTTCTCTGGTGGACAACGGTGCTCAACAAGTTGGTGAGCTTCAGCTCGCTCTGGAGATCACGCAACCCAGGAGTGTTGGGAGAAGACACATTGATGACCAAAACATCGGCGTACGGTGAGAGCCTATCCACTCCCTTGACGTAGTCCTCGACCTCGTCGCCCAACTTGTTCTTACCCAAGTTGATTCCAAGAAGTTTGCCGTCCCTAAACGAATTGGATTCGGGAAGGTCGCCCGAACTGCTCGAACCCTGCCACTGGGAAAGAAGCTTGGAGAATCGGATTTTCAAGCTGCTGATGACGTTGAAGTGTCCAGTGGAGTTGAACCCGTACCTGTTGATGACGGCGTCATCGCGTGGAAGTCTGAAAAATCTTGGTTGTGGGTTGCCTGGTTGCGCCAAGGGGGTGATCGAGCCAATCTCCACATATGAAAATCCAGTATCAAATAGCGAGTCGATTGCTTCCCCATCCTTGTCCAAGCCGGCTGCCAACCCAATTGGTGTGCTCAACGTGGTGCCAAATACGTCTACCTTCAAAAGTTCGGCGGCTTCTCTCGTGAGTCTGTCGTCCAACAAACGCGGGGCCAATCCATGCTTCATCAAGAATATGCCCAACTTGTGGCCCTGCTCAGCATCCGTCACGGCCCTGATCAAGGGACAAAACACATACTCATGAACAGCCGATCTAGAGTCGAGCAAGTAATACCCGCCCAACGCAGCACCTGCTAAACCTGCTGCAAATACAATTGGGCCAGGAATTATACTGGAGCGCAACGGTCTCGCCGGAGCTCTTCTAAGTCCAAGCAAACGAGATACTGCCTGCTTCATGGTCCTCAACTATCTTGTGAGAGTCATAACACTAGAGCGTATGTTCGTTTTTCATGGCTTGTGGTTGGACGACATTGTGCGACATTTTTGGTGAATCTTTGAAAAGTCTCCGAAGTTTTTCTGAGAAGAGATGATCTAATCTTTATACATCAAGAGGAAAGATAGAATGGCCGTCGAAAAAGACCGGTATGCCCCCACAGCCAAGAAAGACCAAAGGTCACAAGGCAAAAAAGGTGGCAGTAAGCCTAGAAACCCTAAAAACAAACTTTTGAATGCAGGGCTTCGGAAGATAGACAGGCAGGCCAAGGAAGCTGCCAAGTCGGCTGCCGGAACCGACCTCTTGCTTCAGGAAGAGGCAGGTTTCTTGGAAGCCGATGGCCCTATGGAAAAAACTTTCAAAATTAAGCAGGACGAGATCGAGGCCGCCGTGGATGTAAACACTGCTAACAAGAAGTTCGAATTAAGATTAGACGAGTTTGGCCCATACTCCATCGACTACACTAGAAGCGGTAACAAGTTATTGATCGGAGGAAAGAAAGGTCATGTGGCCTCAATAGACTGGAGGAAAGGAACCTTGGACTGTGAATTGCATCTTAACGAAACCGTGAATGCTGTCAAATACTTGCACAATGATCAGTACTTTGCAGTGGCTCAAAAGAGATATACATTCATATACGACAAGTCTGGCCTTGAATTGCATAGATTGAAACAGCACGTTGAATCAACCTTGTTGGACTTCCTTCCTTACCACTTTCTTTTATCTTCTGCTGGGCACACTGGCTTTTTGAAATTTCATGATGTGTCCACTGGGCAGCTTGTGAGTGAACACAGAACAAAATTGGGGCCCACTCAAGCTATGAAACAAAACCCTTGGAACGCGGTGATGCATCTTGGCCATGGAAATGGTACCGTGTCTTTGTGGTCTCCCAGCATGTCAACCCCATTGGTCAAATTACAATCTGCGAGAGGACCTATAAGGGATATCGCCATTGACAGAGAAGGAAAGTACATGGCAGTCAGTGGCTCTGACAGGAGTTTGAAGATTTGGGACTTGAGAAAGTTTGGCGTAGTCGACACTTACATGAACCCTACTCCTGCTACTTCGTTGGACATTTCAGACACAGGTTTACTTTCGGTTGGTTGGGGCCCTCATGTCACGGTATGGAAGGATGTATTCAAGAAGAGACAGGATGTTCCTTACATGAACCATTTGATACCTAGCTCAAAGATAGAAAAAGCCAAGTTCGTGCCCTTTGAAGATATTTTGGGAGTAGGACATCAGCAAGGGTTCAGCTCCCTTATTGTTCCAGGAGCGGGTGAAGCCAATTACGATGCATTGGAATTGAACCCATACGAAACCACCAAGCAAAGACAACAACAAGAAGTCCGCTCTCTTATGAACAAATTGTCGCCAGACACCATAACCCTCGATCCTTCCGTGCTTGGAAATGTTGACAGAAGGGCAATGGCTGTCAGATTGAAGCCAGGTGAAGTGAACGAGTTGGAAGTGAGTACAGACGCTGACAAAAAGATGGAAATTAGACCTGATGTCAAGGGTAAGAACTCAGCATTGAGAACACACAAGAGAAAACAAAGACAAAACGTGATTGACCAAAGAAAACTCAAGGTCGAGAAGAACTTGAAGATGGAACAAGAAGCCAGAAAGAGAATACAGGACGAAGAAGAAGGAATCTACGAAGAAGAAGACGTGTTGGCGCCTGTTTTGGACAGGTTCAAGTAAAGAATCTGAAGAAAAGTGCTCGATTCAATCATCATTGTATATTATTCATACTCAAACTGTATATCAAATCTTCGTATATAGAATTTTCCCACTTAATGGCAACAATATTGTCTTCATTTCGTGTAGCACTGATAGGTTTAAGGTGGAATGGCCTTGCTTCAAACGACTCGGGGCTTTTCGCAGCCAATTTCGCAGCAATATCCACACCATCAACAACTTCTACTATCGGTTTTTCAAAGCTAGCCGGAGAGAAGGCGTCCATTGCGAAAGGCTCTCGTAAGGAACTGGGACTCAAGTTAGCCTCAAGATAGTCTTCAATGACAGTCGAGTGCGTGCTGCTCAACTTGTTCTTTATTGAATCCAAACCGAGCGTTGAAAACCTGGACGACGACGTCCCTATGAGCAAGAACCATTGGCACAAACACTCAATTTCGTCTATGTCAGACATGATAACTAGCTTCATCCAATCTACTCTGGTCAAGCTGTTTGCTGGCAACTTGGAGCTGACCAAGTTGAATTTCAGCTCTAGAAGAGTTATCTGGTGAATCAAGTCGAAGGGAATTATCAACCCGTCATCTTCTGAAGAGTAGCCGATTGCATGCCGGTTCTGGAAGTGAAGGCACGCTGGTGACTCGGCATCGTACACAAGTAGTAGAAGCAACCTGTGTATATGGTACGGGTTGATGAAAGTGCCAACAGTTCGGTCATGCTTGATTGGACTGTTGGGGAACTCAGACAACCAGTGTATCACGCTGTCAATGAAAATAAACTTGGGGTCTTTCTTCAATTCGATTTGTAGTAGTAGATTACTCTGTAGAGTGTCTTCATTGATAAAGAAGGTCGACTCCACATCCAACTGAGCATTTTGTGATTCACTAGAACCGTCAGTCAGAGGTCCGGGATTTTCGTCTACCGGTGGCACCGGGGGATTCAAGACAATATATTCCTCTATAGCTGTCTCTTTATCGTCAATAGTGGTCCAGTTGTCTTCGGCCGGTAGATAACTGTCAAATTTATTGTTGTCCGGGGGATTTGACTGCAAGCTTCTCCATTCTTTCAAACTTTCTGTCAAAAGTTGATCAAAAATAAAGTTATCCAACATGGAGGCCGAAATAGATGAATGGCCGCCTGAAACCGTTCCAGAGTGGCTCACTGATCTCTAGCTCGGCAAACTGCAAGACTGACGATGCAAAACTACAAGCACTCGTGGAGGTTTACAATCGTATTTGTGGCTGCGAGACTGGCTGCACAGGTTTCCTAAATAGGGTGCACCATTTGAGAGTGCCCTCCGGAGCTCCTTCACGAGACGTCCAGAGGTAGCCCGCTAATCAGGCACTGCCCTTACATTAGCCCACATGCGGTTGCCCTGCCCGTGGAACTACTTGTAAAACTTGGCTGTCTCCACAGTAGCCAAATCATGTGAATTCTCGCAGTCACATGATTGTGGCCGTTAGTTTATTACTCCTCACTTTTGAACTTGAAAAACATCCGGTCAATGAAGCAGTTTCTCAGATCCTTGTCTCCTCCCTTACGAGTACGGAACTTGTCATCTTCTGCAAGAAATATGGCCATTGAATACAACGTCATTGTCTACGACAAGCCTGGCGCTGACAGAAGCCAAGTTAGACCAATTCACTTCAAAAACATCGCTCCCACGGTCAACGAGGGGATTGTAAAGTCGGCTGGCGCAATCTACCACGATGACGAAAAGACCAAGTTCGCTGGAAGCGCATTTCACATTGTTGCTGAAAACAGAGAGGAGGTGCTCGAGTTTTTGAAAAAGGATGTCTACTACTCAGAGGGGATTTGGGATCTCAGCAACGTTCTCATCAACCCAATTGGTCTCGCCGTCCGTCTTCCAAAGCAGTTGGACAATGTCAATGAAGAGCTCTTCAAATTATAACCCTATATACTACGTACTTGTGTGCAGATATTTAATATATTTCTAGCGTGGATCGAAGGATTGATATTCTATTTGTAGCGAGGAAGGAACTGTCCGGAACTAATGGGACGTTCTAGCAGCAATCGAGTAGTTGGAGTAATCAACGGTGATGAACTCCCCAAGAACGCTTGGAGCTCCTGCACTATTGGACGACGACTGGCCCGATGTGTTGTTCATAGCATTGTTCAACATCTCTATCATGCTGGTTTCGGATTTGATATATTCGAGAACAGGTTTGAACTTGCCCATCGACACTTGGTTGTGCTTCGACAACTTCTCTTCGAGATTCAAGTGCTCTATGAGCTTGATCCTGTTCATGGTGTTTTCAACAGATTGATCTTCATGGCCATCGACGCCTGCGGTGATGCCAGAAGTTATATCAGCCTGAGCTTCAGACGTATCGTTTTGCACCATTTTTTGATTCAACACGATAAGCCATGCATTTGCTATTTGTTCGTATGCCAACAGTTTGGTGTACTGGAACTCGTTGTTGGTGAAGTTTGGGATCTCGTGGATGATGGTAGTGACGTGGTCGAGAAATATCAATGAATTCATGGTATTTGTTTCAACCGGCGGTAAAAAGTGAAGAATGAAATCGGAAAGGCAGTTGAGCAACTCGTTCAAATGTGGCTTGATTCTCAAGTACGAATAGTCGCTTTCTCCGTCACACTTGTATGGCAAATGATTCACTATATCGTCGTACTTTTCTCTCAATAATGCAATGGAATCCTCGACGGAAGGGTTGGGCGATAATTCTTTCACCGAGTTGGAGATCTCTGGATGCACTTGCACCAAATCCCGGAGTAACACTTGCAACGCCTTCTGATCCAACACCTCAATCAATCTGTGGAGTGGTAGACTCTGCCCCAAAATCCTGGGCGTCTTGGACTTTTTGAATCTGTTTACCACATGATGTTGTCTTCTTGTGTTGTGAATGCTATGCAGTTGCGAAGGTTCTTCGTTTTCCAGGCTTCTTCTCTTCTTGGAGTTGGCCGGCGCTGAGGATTTGATGTTGGGGGTTGGTGTGTATCTCGGGACTGAGGTCGGAAACGCTGTTGTGTTGGATTCGTTCGACACGGGCTTGGTTCCCCAATGGAAGCCAGCAGACATCATTGTTCTTCAGGCTGCTGGGGGTATAACGGTTGCGGGAGTGGCTGCTGACGGTACGTGTGGACGAGGGGTAACACCGGCTTCTAAAGGATGGCAATTACGGTTCGATTTTGGGCGCTTCAGTATTCGTTGAGAGAAGCAAGTGGCGGTGGAAGTGCAGTTGGGCAGTCTTGGGAGATTGACGATGATGGCGCTGTGGTTTCTTTTTCTGAAGGAGCATGAGAAAAATTACCCGGAGTCGCGCGTCACGTGACACGTAGATAAGCCCGACAAACTGCGGGAATGTGCCTCAGGCCATAAACACTCAAACGCCCCGAAATCGAGTCGAGTGGGGTGCACCTTTGTCCAATATTTAATTGTTAATCCTAGCTATATACAATATCAGTAGTAGTCGTTACCCTCATACTCGGAATCACTGAATCCGTAATCTTCTTCCTCTTCGTCCTCGAACGCTGACTCGGATTCTTGATCGTAGTCAGCCTCGTGGAACCCGACATACCGGCTTCTTTTCAACTCTACCTCGTCTTCCGATTTGGCGCCTTCGGCATCGTCCTCTGGCCGTTGTAGGTTGCTGTTGTTGATAATCGTCGAGACCCTCGAATTGGTGAAGTTTCCTCCGAAATCGTCACTGTTGTCCTCTTGAGTTCCCCTCAGTTCTTCTTTTTCTTCAAGCTCAATCTTCAATTCATGTATTATGTCAAAGCATTCTGCGAGAAGAGCGTTCAAGGTCCCCTGGCCTTCGGGAATTTGGTTATTGATGATGAACTTACCGTCGTTTCTCAAGTTGTCCAACGATGCCAACTTGAACTGAAATGGGTATAACTCACGCAAATTGTTCAATCCGTCTATTCTCTTGATTTCGAGCAAGCATTTACGCACGGTGGATAGTTGGTTGTGAATTGGCTGGAGCGATTCACTCACCGGCTCGGAACTCTCCAACAACTTGTAGATAAGCGAATAACATCTTCTCAAAAGATATAATATCAATATTTGGTTCTTTCTCAAGTGCTGCCCAATGGAGGATCTGTCGGACCCACTTCCGTTGGTTGCGACGATCTTGTTGTTGAGAATGATTCTTTCCTCGTCAATGGCCTTCAACATTTTCTGATAGTTATACAAATCAGTTTCTCTCATGGTCCATCTTCTGGTAATGAGCAAGTTTTCCAAGGTCTGTTTGGAGTTTATCAACTTGTAGTACAAACCCTCAAGGCCCTTATTGATGCTTTTGAACTCGGCGTCCTTGTCGCTTCCTTCGCCAAACGATAGGCTCGACTCAAACTGGCTCGACAAGCTGGACGAATCATTCTGAATGGACAAATCATTGAGGAGGTTGTTGCAGTCGTCTAACAATCCGTTCATGACTGTTTGAACCCCGGTGAGTTTCTTTTCGTCATCCTGCAAAAAAGCACTGTGGAACTTGCCGTCGTTTGAGTCTCTGGTGGACTCGATGTCTCTTAATTGCTGTTTGAAAGACGATATTTGGGCTGAAATGGAGAAATCGGCGGACTGCGCATCTTTGGAGGGCTGGTTCGATTCGGGCTTGGTGGTGGTGATGTAGTTCAAGATCATTTTTCTGATCGATATCAACTGGTTGTAGGTGGCCTCGAGGTCCTCGGGAATGTCGCGGAAGTTGTCTTCAAGCTCCGAGTACACCAGCTGGCATCGTTTCAACTTGTTTCTCAAAATGAGCTGTTCCTCCATCTTGTGGATGTTCTTTTTGGGGACGGCGTCGATGTCCAAGTCGCCGTCGGGGTCCTGGCGGTCGCACTCTGCGTCGCTGTCTTCGTCCAACGAGTTTGTTTCGATGATGCTCTTGATGTCATCCAAACGGGACTGTATCGGCTTCAAGTCTTCGACGGTGTACACCTGGCACTCTCTCAAGTGGCAGAGGAACTTGTAGACGGTCGAGAGCGACGAGTAGGTTGCCGGGGCAAACTTGATCAAGCCGCAGGTGACGAAGCAGAGGGACACCAACTGCCATATGTCGTCGATCACCAAGTCGTTGGCGTTGGGCACCGCAAGGGTCATGCCCTTGAGCTCTTCGTCCTTGCGGGTCAACTTCAACTCGTGGAGCAAGTTCAAGAACTGGTCGTAGATCTGGTAGATCTGCTTGGAGTTGATGTACTTGTTTCTGTTATTTTTGAGGCTTAACAAGGTGTTGTACATGTCAAGAAACTTGTCGTGCAAGCTGCGCTCAAAGTTGGGCACCGTCGACTTGCTGAGGTTGGAGGAGCTGGAGGTCAGCGGGGTGCCCGGCCGGCTGTTGGTCAACGTCATTGTGCGGGGAGGGTGTGGGTGGCAAGCGGGAACGTCGGGCTGATAAGAAAGTGGAGGCAGATAGCCGGCAGAAACGGAGAGGTTTGGGTTTGGCGCCACTGCACCTGCGAGCACAAGGAGTCTGATTTTCTGATCACGGGGTTTGCGCACCAGCGGGCACCACAAACGTGTGCTACCGAGAGCAGCACCTGACGGTGTGCCAGAGGACCGCGGCACCGCACACGCGCGCACCGGCTACAGGTTTTGATACCAACAATAAAGCGTACATATAAGAGGGTCCCCCCGGAGGAGGGCAGGTACCCCGATCCGAGGGATACCGTAGAAATAAAGTCGTCTCCCACCGACGTGGTCAGCAGGTCGCAGGGACACGGGCGGCACGCCAGGGAGAGTGGGGGGCGTGGGAGATGGTGTTTGTTTGGCGGTGGTATGGAAAGGAGTGTGGTGAGACAGTCGGCGGTGGATACGTGGCAAAGGGGCCAAGGGGGGTCGTTGTGATTTCATTCGAATCATCAGAAAAAATCAATGGGTGGTCGGGAATGGCGCGAGATTCATCTGGGTATATGCAATTAGTAACTTGGGGGTCAAAGTTATCAGTAGAAGTAAACGGGTCGTCAAAACTCATGGATCAGGAATTTCAAGGTGGACCTGCAAAGGGTCCAGTTCAATCGCGATCGGGATTGGCAACCAGCAAGATGTTCCTGGAGTAGTCTGCTTCGTCGGCCAACGACCCTTCTGACAATCTTCTGCGTCCCATCATGATCGGGTTCAATCTGGGATCTACCATTCCGCCGGGGCCGCCGTCCAACGCTATTCCCTGTATGCCGCTGCCGTTGGCCTTGGCGTCCGAGGGGTGCACAAACGGGTTCGACATGGGCATGTCCAACGGAGACTTGACTCTCTTGGACCCCTTGGCGGTGTTTCCTCTGCCTATGGTTCCGCCCACGGGCTTGTCGTAGAATTCTTCTTCGTCGTCATCGTCGTCGTTGCGGCGGTACCTGATGAAAAAGAAGGCCGCGAGGGCGACGACAATGATGCCGCCGACCCCGCCCACGACTCCGCCGACAATGGCCCCGGTGTTGGTGGTGCTCTTGCTGGTGCTTTTCAGGGAGCCGGTGCTGCTGGCGGAGCTCGAGGAGTGCGAGCTGGTGGTTGAGGGATGGGAGCTGGCGGTGTTGGAGGAGCTCTCTGTTACGGTCTTGTACACGAGCCCGCCGCCGCTGCTAGTTGAGGTTGTCACCACAGGGCCAGAGGAGCTGCTGTCGCTGCTGGAGGTCGTGGTGGAAGAGGCGTCGGTGGACGACGACGACGAGGAGGAGGATGTGGAGGTCGAGGTCTTGGAAGACGACGAGCTGGAGGACAGCGAGGACGAGGAGGTGCCGGACGAGACGGCGCTCGAGCCGGTGTCCTTGCCCAGGCCCTTGTAGACCGAGTAGGCCGAGGTGCCTCCGCAGTACTCTGTGTCGTACCCGGTGCATGGGACGTTACACGAGTTGGAGGTGGAGGAGGTGCCGGGGCTGGAGCTCAAGCAGTAGCACTCGTTCCCGTTTTTGAGGGCCACGTAGGGCGAGCTGGAGCACTGCAGGACACAGTAGGAGGCGGTCTGCCAGGTGTACGTTCCCTGGGAGACGGCGTTGGACACCGACGAGAAGCATCCGATCAAGTCGTCTGCCGTGACGACCAGGGCTAGGGACAAGGCGGCGACGATGTGACGAGCCAAGAGCATGGTTGTGGAAAAGCGAGAGGCGGGATGGGTGAGCTTCTGCGGAGCAGGTGGTCGCTGAAGGAAGGCGGCCGGGGCGAGTGTGAAGTAGCTCTGCTAGTGGGAGCTGACTCGATAATGAACGTGTTCGTCTAGATCAACGAGGAGGGGGGCAGGAAGGATCGGACGCTCGGGACAAAGAGGGCAAAGGAGTGTTCTTTTCTGGCTGGAGGGGTTCCGTTTCGAGGGCCTGGCTTGCGGGTTTGCTGGAGCTGTGTCGAATAACAAACGTGTCGGGAGTTGGTGGAGCTGATGATGGAAAATTTACAAAGGCACATTCCGTGTAGTGTTTTGTTTGATCAGAAAAAAAACGGGTGGGCGGGCGTGCCGCGCCCAAAAGGGGGAGGGTCGTCGCTCCTTGCCAGGGACGCGCGCGTCAACAAGCGCCCGCGGGTCTAGACTGGTGTTTCAGGGCGGCGGGAGATCGGCTGGGCCGGGGATCTGGGACAGAAGCGGGGGGCGATTGTCTAGCGAGCGAGATCTGGGAGAGGCGAGAGAGACGGCCAGCCGGGAGGGACGAAGCCCGGGCGAGAGCTGCTGGGGCCGGCCGAACATGTGACCGCACGAACATGTGACCACTGGCCGCCGGCCGGCACGGGCCCTGGTTGCCTAATCGGTGTCAAATCATCACGGCGGGCCGGGCCCTAACCGCAGTGCGATGCGCGTGCGCCGCTGCGCTGAGACCAAGGGGCTGGTCTCGCAACGACGGTGTTTCAGAACGGCCGCTGTGTTGACATGCGACGCTAGACGATTTCGGTTAAATTGGCACTGTGGGCGCGCCGGGCTTAGCACGCGGGCGTGCGCGGCGCGTGGATCGGGGTGTGGCGAGCCCGGGGGGCGAGCGCCGTTGAGCCCGTGCATGCACGCGCCGCATCGCAGGCGTGGCTGCCTGCGCCGCCGCCTCGTGAGCGTAGCGAGGCTGCACAGCGACTGTCGCAGGCAGTGGCTAGTAGACACAGGCAGGCGGAGGCAGAGGCAGGCAGAGTTTACAAGCCAGTCTACCGGTCGAGTCTACGGCCCAGTCTACGGCCGAGTCGACGGCCGAGTCTACGGCCGAGCCTACGCAGAGGCTACGCAGAAGCTACAGCATACTACCCAGGAACACTTTGGCTGGCCGGCGTGTGCCGCCCGCCGTCTACTCGGACTTCTCTCATCGCTCATTATATTCGGCTGCGATTCGCAGCCACTTGTGCCGCGGACTCGCCACTTGTCCGCGGACTATGCTATTTGGGGCCCCGTTTGGGCTTCCCGGCGGGCCGCCCGCCGTGCGGTCTCGCGGGGTCCGGCGCCGTCTTCTCTCGCACCAAGTCGCGGTAGTACTGCACCGCTTCGTCCACCGCCGCCCGGCCCGCGACGCGCGGGTCCGCCGCGTACGCCTTCAACACCCCCACCACCCACTGCTCCACCTCCCCCGGCGCCAGCCCGTAGTACTTGCCCACGTACCGGTCAAAGTGGCCCACCAACACGTCCTGGACGGCGTCGGCGTTGCCGTCCTTGACCACCTCGCGGAGCATCTCCGACGTCTGGCACGCGGCCGCGAACCCGGCGTGGCGCGCCACCCGCCCGGGGATCCCGCTGCGGTGCGCCGCCACCGCCTTGACGTCCCGCACAAACTGCGCGTCCTCGAGAAACTTGGCCATCAACACCTTGTCGTCGAGCTCGGTGTACTCGGCGCTCTGCGGAGCCTTGCCGACAATCTGCTTGATCGGATGCGTCGGCGGGCGCTCCCGCGCCGCGAGGAGCCCGGTCTCCCAGTACTCCTCCTCCTTGATGTCCTCGAGCCGCGCCTCCTGGATCTTCATGAAGATGCGCTTGCACACGATCTCAAACGCCAACCGGCCCTCGTGCTCGTCGCTCCGCATCATCGCCAAGTAGACGTCGCGGCGGTAGTGCCGGGCCCCGCCAAAGTAGGCGTCGAGAAACCGCTCGTCCATGGGGTAGAACACAAGCGTGTGCCGCGTGCTCCGCGACACCTCCCACAAGTCCCCCAACCGCATCGCATCGGCGCCGGCGGGGGCGCCCGCCGGCGGTTCCGCGGCCCGCGCCATGTTGTGCCGCCTGATCGAGCCGTCGTACGACACCACCCCGCGCAACGCGCTCTCCACGTCCGCCTCGAGCTTGCGCAAACAGAGCCGCTCGCTCATCAAAAAGCATTGCACGATGCCCTGCGGGTAGTCCAACCGCTGCCGGACACTGATCTCGTCGTTCTGCACAAAGTACGAGTCCGGCGGCGACCCGCTCACGTACTCGTCCACGCGCCGCACGAGCGAGGCGAAGTGCGGCTCAAAGTCCCCCGCAAGGTGGGGCGCCGACGCCAAGTACGGCTTCTGGTTGAAGTGGTGTAGCACCTTGTACAAGAAGATCTGCTTGCCAAAGTCGGAGGTGAACCGGTTCAAGTAGTGCACGTCGAGCGTCTCGAGGGCGCGGAAGAAGGCGCTCTGCCGCTTCTTCGACCGCGCCGCCGGCTTGGCTCGGCCGCTCGACTCGGCCTGCTCGAGGATCTCCAACACGTTTTCCATGGACCGGATCGACGACGACTCCAAGTTGGTGCTCGGGGTGAAGAGATCGAGATTCTTCGCCCGCGCCGCTCCTCGGCCCCCGCGGAAATTCCGAGCAAACGTCCATCTTCGTACCACGTACATCGTCTGCTGTGGTGGTGTGCTGGACCGGGAAATCTTCGTCCATCTAGACATTTGATACGCGCGTATGCAGGACTCGGAGTCGGCCTCTCTGTATCTCATCTGTCGCCCTGCTTCTTGAGCCTACGACGGTCCTACACCAGCGTTGACGCCTGCGGTCGAGTCAACCCCGAGGATCCCGAGTCACGCTCCCGTGCCGGGCCCAGGCTTCCATTCTGACCTATTTGGTATACACTATATGCCAATTGGCCCTGTCGGCAGAGGCCCCAATCAGCAGCCTTTTTGATCCCTCCACCATCGCGCTACGTCGCTCAGGTGTTTGTCCGTCCAACACGGCTTGCCATGCAAATTTCGCCGCCGAATGGCCTGTGCCGCTGTCGACGCTCACTTTCGCCTCTTGTCGATGAAGTCCAAGTCCTTGGTGTTGTAGTAATGCGACGCAAACTCCTTTATCCATTTTCCCTCTATCACCATGCAGTTACGCATGAACTCTTTGCTGGTGAGCACTAGCTCGTGGTAAAGAACCACTTTGGGCGGCGGCTTGACGGGGTACAAGGTGGACGAAGGGTGGAGGAACACCGCCTGGTTCTGCTTGAGTCTGCGGTACGAGTCTCCCATGTTCGAAAGGCGGACAATGTTTGGAAAGAACCCCGACACGATCGCCTTTTGAATCATCATTAGCTTATCAGGCTGCTCGGCCCCCAGCTCGCTGTCCCCGGAATCAATGCCAATCCGTTTGCACAAGTTCTCCAATTGCTCCCTGACATGGCGGATCCGTTTCAACGTTTTGTATTGCACAAAGTTGTCTTCACACCAGATATTGGAGTACCCCGTGTTCTTCCACTCTTCCCAGATCTTCAAGAGCGTGAGCTGGTCGCCGTGTTCCTGATTGAACTTCTCTTTGGCCTTGTCCGCTTGTTCCTTTTTGTCTTTTGGGCGGTAGAAGAGCGTGCTCGATTCGCTTAGCATGGAAAGTATCGATAGCACCTCACTAAACACCCCATACTTGCTACTTTGAAGCAACGACTTGGTGAACATGGGGTCGATCGGGAACTCGGCCATCTGACGACCAACATTAGTCAACCCCCCACTGGAGTTGAGTGCACCCAAGGAATAAAGCAATTCCAACGCTTTGATGATGGCTTCCGAGCTAGGGGGGTCCATGAAATCAAAGTTGATCAAGTCGTTGATGCCCAAGGACAACAAGAGTAAGACTATGCTTATGAGATTCACACGGAGAATCTCCGGCGTAGGATTCAACTCGAGCTCGTTGTAGAAAGACCACTTGGTGTAGAGCCGAAAGCACTTGCCCGGCCCCACTCTTCCTGCTCTCCCTGCTCTCTGGTCCGCCGAAGCCCGCGAACACGGCACCACCACCAAGCTCTCCATTCCGGTTACCGGGTTGAACACGTTCTGCTTGACATAGCCTGGATCGATGACATAGGCGATTCCGTCAATGGTGATGGAGGTTTCGGCAATGTTGGTGGCCAACACCACTTTTCTCGAGTTGGGGGGAGTCGGCTCGAAGATCTTGGCCTGCGCTTCGTTGGGCAAGTTGGCGTAGATGGAGCACACGAGAAGCGGCTTGATCTGCGTACCAAGCTTGTTGATGGCCTCGGTCAACGACTCCTCCATTTCCTCGATCTCTTCCTGCCCGGTCAAGAAGACGAGAATATCGCCCGGGACTTCCTGCGTCAAGTGGACCTGGAAAATGGTTGTGATGGCGGCCTGAATGTAGTTTGCTTCCGGGCTCTTGGTGTAGTGGATGTCCACCGGGAACCTTCTTCCGGGAATGTTCAAGATCGGGGCATTGTAGAAAAACTCCGAGAACTTGGTGGCATTGATGGTCGCGGACGCAATGATCAACTTCAAGTCCGGGCGGGCGTTGATGATGTCCTTGAGCAAACTGAGAAGAATCTCGGTGCTGAGTGTTCTCTCATGCGCTTCATCAATCATAAGCGCGCCGTAGTTGGACAACTGAGGGTCGTTCAAGAACTCCCTCAAGAGCATACCGTCCGTGAGGTACTTGATGGCCGTTTTCGAAGTGGACTTGTCGTCGAATCTGATGGTGTACCCAACAAGGTCTCCGACGCCGGTCTCCATTTCCTCGGCCACCCGGGTGGCCACCGACGTTGCCGCCACACGACGGGGCTGGGTGCATCCGATGATTAGCGGGGCGTCACTGCCGTCCGGGCTGCGGGTCTTTCGTTTGGAGTATCCCGCCTCGTGGAGGTACTGGGGCAATTGCGTAGTCTTTCCCGAACCCGTTTCTCCAACCACAATCAACACCGGGTTCTCCGCAACCACCTTGAGAAACTCGTCCTTGAACTTGTACACCGGCAACGAGCGCCGGACGTCCTGGATGTCCATCTTTCTGCGAGCCGACGCAGCGTCCACCTCAAGGTTGTCGTCGCCAGCGAGCGCTGAATCGTCGTCCTGGTCAAAAGTCACAAACTGCGACTCGTCAAAGACAAAGTCGTACTTCTCAGAGTCGGGAAGAATGATCTTGTCGGTGTCGGTGGCGCTGATCTGGTTCGCCTTCTCTAGCTGTGCTGTCTCCCATTGGTTGTCGTAGCGGGGCTTCGGCTTGGCGGACTTCTCGCTGTCTTCGTACTCGGTGGCCGCATGGAGGAGCGTGTGCTTCTGTTTCTGGAGATTGCTTTCTTCCTGGAAGTGGAATCCCTCCTGGGGGCTCTCCCTGTTTCCCACTGCGTTGTTTATGGTCTCGTAGATGCGTTGCTTTTTGGTGTAGTCCTTCAACTGGGCTGCGGTCAAGGTCGAGCGCTGGGACTCATACGCCTCGATTTCCGACTTCAATTCGGCAAGCTTGCTTAGCTGTCTGTTTTTGAGGTACTGCTTTCTCGACTGGGTCCGAGAGGAGTCGGGCCGGTATGGCTGCTCTGCCAATTGAGGAGATTGGGGCCCGGCGGTGGGCTCGATGGGCTGGCCGGCCGGGTTGGACACCGGAGCCTGCGTTTGGGCTGGCGCCGGCTCTTCGTGCCTGGCTATGGCATCCGAGTTGGCCCGAGGCTGCTGGCTGAGCTCGCTCGGGTCGTCTCCGTCTTCGTTTTCGGCATACTTTCTCCGTTTGCCCCGTCCTGTTTGTATGGTGTCCATCGTTGTGAGGTAGACAAAAAATGCGATGAGATTCAATCGGCCCTTATGATGAATTCGGACTCCGAGTTGAACATGGTCAGAAAGTCGTCCAGAATAGGCACTCACGGCGGCTCGTTCTTTTCGGACGACACCAAGGTCAAGTCGTACATTCCGCCCTGGACAGAGCCCTACATCATCGGGGTGGCGGGGACGTCTGGTTCGGGGAAAACGTCGGTCTCCCAGAAGATCATCCAGGAGTTGAACCAGCCGTGGACGGTGTTGTTGTCGTTCGACAACTTCTACAACCCGCTCACCGAGGACGAGCGCAAGCAGGCGTTCCAGAACAAGTTTGACTTTGACATGCCGGACTCGTTCGACATGGACTTGGTCTACGAGACGGTGTTGGCCATGAAACGGGGCGAGAAGACGTCGGTGCCGGTGTACTCGTTCAAGCTCCACAACCGCACGAGCAAGACCACCACCATCTACGGCGCAAACGTCATCATCATCGAGGGGATCTACGCTCTCTACGACAAGCGGTTGTTGGAGCTCATGGACCTCAAGCTATACGTCGACACCGACTTGGACGTGTGTTTGGCGAGACGCTTGACCAGAGACATTCTCCAGCGCGGAAGAGACGCCGACGGCGCCATAAAGCAGTGGGAGACCTTTGTGAAGCCCAACTCCGTGCGCTACGTCATCCCCACCATGCACAACGCCGACTTGGTGTTGCCCAAGGGCTTGGAAAACGACACCGCCATCGACTTGATGATCAGGCACATCCAGAAACAGTTGAGCATCAAGTCGTCCTTGCACTTGAAGCACCTCAAAGACTTGGGGGTGGACTTGGCGTTCGACATCGACAGAATCCCCAACCTCATTTTGTTGCCTGTGACCAACCAGACCAAGGGGATCCACTCCATCTTGTTCGACAAGGACACCGAACGCTCGGACTTCATCTTCTACTTTGACCGCATCTGCGGTCTCATCATCGAGAAGGCGGGGGACTTTCTGGACAACTACGAGCCTGTCGAGGTCCAGACCAAAGTGCACCGCTACGCCGGGTTGAGGGCCCGGGACGAGATGGTGGCCGTGAACATCATCCGGTCGGGGGACTGTTTCATGAACCTGATCAAAAAGACGTTTCCGGAGATCTTGATCGGCAAGTTGTTGATCCAAAGCGACACCTTGACGGGCGAGCCCCAGTTGCATTACGAGACCTTGCCGCGGGGCATCGAGGACGCCAGCAAGAAGATCTTGTTGTTCGACTCGCAGGTGATCAGCGGCGCGGCCGCCATCATGGCCATCCAGGTGTTGATCGACCACAAGGTCAGCGAGCAGAGCATCATCTTGTGCACCTACATGAGCACCGAGATTGGCTTGAGAAGAATCAAGAACGTGTTCCCCAACGTCAACATCGTCATTGGCAAGTTGAGTACCATCGAGGAGTCGACTGCGTGGTACAACCAGGAGCAGTTCAAGGACAGCGACTGGCATTTCAGACACCGTTTCATCGACAGCTTGTACTTTGGTACCGACTAGGGGCATTCGCACGACGTTACATTAATACATAATTTGCCGAGAGGCGCTAAAGTGCAGATGTAGAAGAGGAAGGCCGCGTGGCAGGGAGACAGTGGACGGTTAGTGCGTAAGGGGCCAGTCACTCGGGGGTGGTCTAAGCGTGTAGCCTCCGTGGCTGCTTCCGTGGCTGCTACCGTGGCTTCCGTGGCCTGTGGCGACTCCGGTGGGGACTCCGGTGGGGACTCCCGTGGAGACTCCCGTGGAGACTTTCTGTCTTTGCAACTAGTGCTGGAATTTCCAATCGTACTTTTCGCAGCACATAAAGGCACCAGACGCACCGAGAGATCGTGCAGGCGCGCTGAGCAGTGCAGCCAGCGGCTCAGCGCCCGCCGCCACCAGCTCTCAGCGCCGCCGCCAGGACCAGCGGTCTCGCCCCGACGGCTTGCACGCTCACACGTCGCTGGCCGCAGGGGCACAGTCCCCGGGGCACGAGGTCATGGGGTTGCCGAAGCGCATCGCGACCGTCTTCTTGCGGTGGTGGTTGCCTCTGCCCGGGTCCTCGGGCCCCGGGCCGGCGCCGTCCTTGCTGCCCTTGGCGACGTCGATCTCGCTGTTGACGCTGTTCAAGTCACAGATGGACACGCGGCGGAGGTGGGGCGCGAGGGCGCGGCCCGGCAGCCCGCTCGCTTCGCTGGCGTCCGCCGCGGGCGACGGCTGGTTCTCGCTGGTGTACACGAGGAACGCGTTGACGGGCGAGCCCGGCTCGTCGGAGCTGGGCGACTCGATGGCCAATGAACATCTCCTAGACATCTCGATCGACTTTGACTATTGCCAGGAAGAGACTCTGGGGGTTTGCTCGGCCGGGTTTTGGTTGCTACTGCTGCTACGGGGAGGCTGGAAAATGAGTTGCTAAATCGTGTGCCCGTAATTTCGCCTACTGCACAGGACCCACGCCGGATCGATTGTTAGCTGACGGCTGCAGCCGTTTTGGCGGCAGGCCCGAAACGCAACCGTCCCGCCGGCCGGCCCGTTGTTTTTTCTTTTGCTTCGATGTGGGGTCCGGAACTTAATCGCCGGGCGATAACAGCCGCTACTTTAGCCGACGACTCCACAATTGGCAGCGCCTGAAAAGTACATAATGCGCCCGCTGGCCGTGTTTCTGGACCCGCCAGCGACCCACACCACCCTCCTGACCACTTCGGCGCCCCTTTTGCTGTCTCCAAGACCCCTCCCAGCGCCCCAGCCCTTTTAAGCTCCTGTGACTGGCCCCATTCCCTTTTTCGATACGTGCCCCGCCCAAATCAGTCACCCAGAGATAGCGGCCGATATGATTTCGACCCGTTCGACTCCCCAACTCAGATTACGCCACTTTCGGAATCCAGGAATGCTCAAAACAAACTTGCAGAAGACCTTTTTTGCCAGAGGCTACTCAATCATGCCTGCCGCCCCTTTAACCCCCAGGGACATCAACCCGCACTCGGTCAAGGCCCAGTACGCCGTCAGAGGCAGCATTCCGATAAGAGCCGACGAGCTCCAGTCCCTCATAGACGCCCACCCCACCCTGCACTCCTTGCCGTTCGACAAGATCATCAACGCCAACATCGGCAATCCGCAGCAGCTCCGCCAGAAACCCATCACCTGGTACAGACAGGTGTTGCTGATCCTCCAGTACCCGGAGTTGGCCGACACCGCGGCCAGCGCCTTCCCCGCCGACGTGTTGCAACGCTCCAAGTTCTTGCAGGACAAGTTGGGCTCGGTGGGCGCCTACTCGCACTCGCAGGGGGTCCCCGCCATCAGAAACTCGGTCGCCAAGTTCATCACCGAGCGGGACGGCTACCCAGCCTCGCCAAACGACATTTTTCTCACCGCCGGAGCTTCCGCGGCGGTGGCATACCTTCTCCAGCTCCTTTCCTGCAGCCCGGACGCCGGCTTCTTGATACCCATTCCACAGTACCCGTTGTACACAGCTACCATCGCCTTGAACAACGCCAAGCCGTTGGGCTACTTTCTCGACGAAGAGAACGGGTGGTCGACCGACCCGGCGCAGATCAGAAAATTGATCGAGGAACAGAGCGCATTGGGGACCAAGGTCAAGGCGCTCGTCGTGATCAACCCGGGCAATCCCACCGGGTCCATTCTCACAAGGAGCGACATCGCCGAGCTCATTGACATCGCGGCCGAATACGGCGTGGTGCTCATTTCAGACGAGGTGTACCAAGAAAATGTGTTTTCGGGCGAGTTTGTGTCCATGAAGAAGGTGTTGAGCGAGTTGTTGGAAAAGGACAAGGAGCGCTACTCCTCGGTCCAATTGGCCTCGCTCCACTCTACGTCCAAGGGCGTGAGTGGTGAATGTGGCCAGCGAGGGGGCTACATGGAGCTTGTCGGATTCACTCCCGAGGTCAAGGCTGTCATCTTCAAGCTTGCTTCGATCAACCTTTGTTCAGTAGTCTCAGGTCAGGCACTTGTGGAACTCATGGTCAATCCCCCCAAGCAAGGCGACCCTTCATTCGAGTTGTACGAAACCGAAACCTCCAAAATCCACGAGGCGCTCTTGACTCGGTCCAGCGCTCTCTACAAGGCGTTCAACGAGATGACCGACGTCTCTTGCAACAAGCCAATGGGAGCAATGTACTTGTTCCCCCGTCTCAATTTCGACCAGGAAAGGTACCCTCTCTTGTACTCCAAAGCCAAGGAGCAGGGCCTCCAAATCGACGATACATACTGCATCGAGTTATTGGAAAGTACGGGAATCTGCTGCATTCCTGGCAACGGGTTTGGCCAAGCAGAAGGCACTTACCACTTGAGAACCACGTTTCTTCCTCCAGGAACAGAGTGGGTCGAGAGTTGGAGCAAGTTCCACTCGGCTTTTATCCAAAAGTACAAAAAGTAGGACTCTGGGGTATCAACAAGATAAATGCCAGGTACTACATGAAGCGTATAGGAATTCCTTAACTCATCTATATTTATTCTCCATCTATTAACGTTACTTGAGTGCGGAAAGCATCAAAGTCGAGTTATCTATAAACGTTACCCAAAGTAATAGACTTGACCACAGTGTAGTCGTCGATTCCGTGGAGAGACCCTTCTCTTCCGAAACCAGATTCCTTGACCCCTCCGAATGGCATAGCCGCATCAGTGAAAGCCCCTGTGTTGACAGCGACCATACCCGACTCCAAATGTTCGGACATGTACCACACGGTATTCAAACTTTCGGAGAACACGTAGGACGCCAAGCCGTACGGCGTGTCGTTACAGAGATGCAAAACCTCCTCTTTGGTGTCGAACTTGACCAACGCACCCAATGGGCCAAACGTCTCTTCCTGTATGACCTTCATGTCGGTGGTGACGTCTTTGAGAACCGTTGGGGCGTAGAAGTTGGGGCCCTTCTCGGGCAACCTGCCACCCTTCACGAGCACCTGGGCACCTTTTTCAACCGCATCGGCGACGTGGCTTTCGACTTTGGCAACCGCTCTCTCGTTGATAAGGCACGAATGGGTGACGCCGTCTTCAAACCCATTGCCGATCTTGAACTGGTTCACCTTGGCAGCGAACTTGTCGGCGAACTTGTCGTAGACTCCACTCTGGACGTACAACCGGTTGGCGCAGACACACGTTTGTCCCAAAGACCTGAACTTGGAGATCAAGGACTGCTCGACTGCCAAGTCAATGTCAGCGTCGTCAAAGACCACAATTGGCGCATTGCCTCCCAATTCCATGGACAACTTCTTCAAAGTCGAGGAGGATTGCTTCATGAGCAACTTGCCGACCGGGGTTGAGCCGGTGAAACTGACCTTTTTGATGAGCGGCGACTCGCAGAACTTGAGACCGCACATGGGGGTGTTTTCGGTGGACGTCAAGACAACATTGAACACACCTTTTGGAAAGCCGGCCTGGTCCGCCAAGTACGCGAGAGCCAACGAGGACAACGGGGTTTGGCCGTCGGGCTTCAAGATGGCCGTGCACCCAGCAGCAAAGGCTGGGGCGGCCTTCCGGGCACCCATGGCCGAAGGAAAGTTGAACGGACACAAGAGACCCACCACCCCCACCGGCTGCTTGTAGGTGATGATCTTGTTGTTGGGGTTGGACGGCTGGATGGTGTTACCGTACAAGCGCTTGGACTCCTCGGCGAACCACTCAAAGTACGAGGCGGCGTACTTGATCTCGCCGGCGGCCTCGGCCAACGGCTTACCGTTTTCCATGGTGATGAGCGCCGCCAAATCGTCGACGTTTTCGATCATGAGGTCGTACAACTTTCTCAACCACTTGGCTCTG
Organism: Suhomyces caryicola; assembly: GCA_030568635.1. Classification (NCBI taxonomy): domain Eukaryota; kingdom Fungi; phylum Ascomycota; class Pichiomycetes; order Serinales; family Debaryomycetaceae; genus Suhomyces; species Suhomyces caryicola. The sequence continues at coordinate 43,860 of JAJMGG010000028.1, read as the reverse complement.
TCGTAGACCGACGTGTGCTTGTAAGTCTGGAACGCATCGTAGGTGAGCTTGATGGCGGCGTCGATTTCTTCCGGCGTCTGGTCGGGCAATTCGATGATCAATTCGCCGGTTGCTGGATCGGTCACCTGGAACGTGTTGGGGGACTTTGATTCGAACCACTCGCCGTTGATGAACGGCTTGGCTTGGTACAAGTTGGGGTTTTTCAATGCTCTGACCATGGCGCTCTGTGGGTATCTGGGTGGCTGAATGGCAGGAGTGAAAGGATGGCTGTGGCCGGGTGTGGAGAGCTTATATACTGGCCACCGAAAGCTGGAGGCAGCGCGGGAGCGGTTCCGCGCGGCTGTGTCCCGGATAGGCAACCCGCCAGGGTCACGTGATCCGGTGACTCCCCCGTTTCGCGGCGCGCGCCATTGGCAGAAGATTTTGCTGTGGCTGGGGAAAAGTGCCCGGCTAGGACCTACACATAGCGCCGATGTCTGACAAAGCCTTCGTCCTAACGCCGCCCGGCTCTTAACAAAGCCGACCCGATTCGTTTTGCCACTACGGTGCGTAAGCGGACGATGTCGGGCGTCAAGCGGGTTTAGTTTGATGTGGAAGAGCAGCGTAGCTTCTGGTGGTCATTCTCCCGGGCGTCCCGAGCCGATAGAGTTCTGACGGACGGAGAACTCTTGGCCAGGGGTCACGGACCCAACGGCGATCGTAATGCGATTGTTTGCTAGCGGGCTACGGGTTGTCGGTTCCAGCGGAACAGACGGGAGGAGACTAGTGCAGCGGCCGTAAGGTACAGAGAAGCAAGCACTTGCATACGTAATATGCTCTGCTGCAGTGCAGGGAAAAGCGGGAAAAGCGGGAAAAACGGGCTTCCTCTAGGCAGGGATTACGAGGAAGGAGGGAGAAGGGACGAGGTGCGAAGCGTAAGGAGTGGCGGGCAGTGCGTAAGGCTGGTCTGCTTACTCTGCCACTCTGCTACTCTGCTTACTGCTACTCTGCTTGGCTGGCGCTATAAAGGGCGGGTGGGTGCAACAACCAGCCCTGCAGCACCACAATGAAGGCGACTGTTTATGTAGCCATTTTGAGCTTATTAGTGGCAACGGTCGCAGGTGCGCCGATCGAAGGTCCGGCGATCAGCAACCACAGCACGGGCGCCGGGCCTGCCCCGCTGCGGGGCAACAGCACCGAGCGCTTCACGATGACGGCGGCCGACACCACGCGAGTCGAGTTTGCGTCGTTCAGGACGATGGTCGAGTCCAAGTTCTGGCGCCAGGTCGAGAAGCGAAAGGACGTGCGGCGGGCGCGGGCCACCGCCATCGTCGTCAAAGAGTGCGGGTGCATGTACTACTTTGGCGAGCTGGAAACCAACCCCAGCGTGCCCGCTGGCCAGGGCGCCGGGGCGGGCGCACGCGCGGTCGAGTTGGTCGAGGTGCAGTTCGGGCCCAAGAAGCTCCTCCACGCCGGCGACGTGCCCACCAGCAGCTGCGTGTCGTCGGAGCTCTCGTCGAGCGGCGGCACCTTCACGCAGAGCAACCTGTGGAAGCACAGCTTGGCGTTCCAGGTGAGCCCGTCGCTCGCGGTGGACGGCGGGCTCGCCGGCTTCGAGGGGATGCTCGGCATCAAGGTGACCGCGGGCACCGACGACATCAGCTTGGGCTTCTCCAACGGCGGCAGCGTCTCGTGCCCCGTCCCGCCCGGCCGGCGGGTGCAGGTGATGGGGTCGTTTGACTACGTTGCGTTCCCGCACGCCGCCAAGCGCTCGGTGGTGGTGGCGGGCGGCAAGCCCGTCCGCACGGGTTCGTGGCAGCCGCTCGCGTCCGACACCGACCCAGCGGCGGCGCGCGGGCTCGGCGTGGTGTTCTTGAACCTGAAGAAGGCGCCCAACTACTACTGCACGGACGACGAGGCCCGCATGCGGTGCAGCGACAACGACATCGTCGACATGGCGAGCCACAGCCCGCTCCAGCCGCTTCTCGTGGGCCTTGCACACGGAGACGGGCCCAGCGACCCGGCGGCGCGACTTCCGCCCGTGTGATTTGTAAGAGACGTGCCCAGCTTTTGGTGCAGAACGGAGCAGAAGAAAAAAGCTTTCGAAAGCATCTCGGTGGAACTAGCGCAGGAGGATTATTTTCTGGCAGGTGCGCAAATACGGAACGACAGCGCTGCCAAAGTTCCGTTTTCCGTTACGTGAATAGCTATAGCCGTCTGAGGCTCGATACGAAGCCTCTCGGTTCGTATATGTACCGGCCAAAAGTATGCAAAAAAAAATGTAGCCGCCTGCTTCTCGTGTCCCCCCCGAACCCGAACAGCTCGTCCCAGCGTTTAAAGCCCCCGTCCCGCCCCCTCCACCGCCGCCCGCTCTCGGCACCGTCCCTCCTCCGAGCCACACGTACGAATTCCCATCCGTACCCCACCCGCGTGTCCCCCACTGCAAGCCCGTCCCGTGAAGGAACCCCGGCCAGAGGTCAACCCACATTGGTGCGCCTTCTACTTCCGCCGCCCGCCCGCGCCATGCTCATGATGGACAGCTGGTTGAAGCCGCCCTTCAGCTACATCAAGAACAAAATCGTCCGCAAGAAGGACGTCAGACGCTCGTCCTCCCGCACCAGCGTCAGCAGAGGCAGCGCCCGCCAGCTCCACGCCGCCAGCGACGGGGAGCCCGAGCCCCACAAGAGCCACCGCCCGCACCTCCACACCGCCGCCAGCCGCCGCCGCCGCAGCTCGCAGCGCCTGTCCAGCAGCGAGGCCAGACGACGGGCGACCATCCCCACCTTCGAGGTCAGCTCCAGCCACGCCTTGAACAGCTTCAGCAGATCCGACAGCTGCCCGTCGCCGCTCGCGTCCCCGGTGCTTGTCACCAGCCCCAGCTACAACCAGGTCGCCACCTTGAAGGACCACGCCAGACCGCTCCCGTTGGGGCCGTCGCCCTTCCGGCTCTCCAGCGACATCACCATCGACGTCTCCTTGAAGCTCCACAACACCAACCAGTCGTCGCTCAGCTCGGCCGCCGCCGACTTGTGGAGCTTCCACCCGGACGACTCCAGAATCGACAAAAAGGTGGTGCGCTTCAACTAGCGTCCGCCGATGTCTTGCCAACGCTTCTATTTATTTCTACGACACGTAATGAACGATCTTATAACACCGGCCCTTAGATGCCTGGCCCGTAGTGCCAGGCCCGCCACTTCAGCCGTTCGCCACCCCGGCTAGCATCGCGGTAGCGCTTCGGGGCCGCGTACCCTGCCAGGTCCACATCACGTGCTCCCACACACGTGAGTGATTATGAGGTGCGTTGTGGGTGCGCCGGCGTCGTTTCTTTTCAGCTACGCGTATGAGGCAGTGCTGCACGTGACGCCTATAGTGTGATCCTCAATCGAGACATCGTAACAAACATTTGTTTCCATTTTAATCTGGTGCTACAGCATACTATTTACTCCCGACCAACACCCCCCATAGCATACTAGGTACGCCGCAAACATGCATCTATTAAAGCTCATTTTCTTACTCGCCACGTGCTGCAGGGTGTTTGCCGACGTCGACCTCACAAAGCCCAAGAGCGGCCAGACATACGACGCTTCCAGCGGATCGGTCAAGATCGATATAGCATGGGACGACGACGACGACGACTCGTCGTCGGCATCGTCGCTTGACAACGCCGAGTCATACACCATCTTGCTCTGTACCGGGACCACCAGCAGCATCGAGTGCTTCGAAACCTTGTTGGACGGGAAGACCGTGTCCGACGACTCGTACACAGCCACCATCAAGAACACCTACGGGCCCAGCGGGTACTACTTCTTCCAGGTGTACACCAAGTTCAGCAAGGGGTACACGATCCACTACTCCAACAGATTCAAGTTGACCGGCATGGACGGCGACAGTCTCGTCACCGTCGACGGGTCCGCCATGTCGCTTGTCGTCACCGCCACGGGCGACGCTCCAGAGGACTACATTGGCGTGACCAACACGATAAATAGTGCCTCGTTCTCTGTTCCGTACGGCTCGCAGTCCGGCAAGACCAAGTTTGCTCCGATGCAGACCCAGCCGGGCAGCAAGGTCACCCACTCCACATGGAGCAGAAAGTACTCCACCAGCTCGTACTCGGCGTACTCGACGCTTGCGGGCACCCCGAACGCCAGGACCACCGCCACTCCGGGCTGGGACTACACCGTCACCTCGTTGGCCAACTATGCATCAGTGGCGCCATACCCTACATACTACTACCCGGCTAGCGAAAGGGTCACCAAGGCCAGCTTGAGCTCGGCAGCCAAAAAGAAGAGATGGTTGGACTAGAATTTATAGTTGAGTGCTTTCAATTTTGTACGGAAAAAAATGAACATGATTTAAATTACCAGCCACGGCGGAGCACCCAGAGTAAAAACCGCTACCGAGAATTTCGATGCTAGTTTGGCCCAACGTCGACGCGATGTGTATGAGAATGCCCAAGGGAAGAGCGCCAGCCCCCGGGGCCCCGGCCCCCCACCCGGAAGCGCCAATTGAGCCCAGTTTGGCCCGCCAGCCAACCCCACCGGGCATGGCTGGACAAGTCGCCGAGAAGGAGCCGGCCGGGGTGTGCGAAAAGTACGCCGACGAAAAGGGCCCGAGCGGTGCCAAAACGGAGACCCTGGGCGGCGAAGCGCAGGTGGGGCGGCGCCCGGCGTGGCTTCGGCCTCTTCCCAAGGCCGCCAGAGCCAGTTTGGCGCTTGTGGCTATCTTAGTTGTTGTGTACCACGCCTCTAGCGGGTAGCCAGATTAGGAAAGCTTCACCCGAAACACCATTGGTATATAGATGGAGCAACGGCCCCGGACGAACAGCAACCCAGTAATAAATGCGCCCCGTATATGTCGCAGCGTTGGCAGGCGTGTACGCCGCCCAGGTGCCGTTCCAGGTGGACGGCGGCGAGTCCTACTTGGACAGCCTCTACGGCCAATTGGTGGGCCAGACGACCCCGGCCGCGGCAGCAGCAGCGGCAGCACCTCCGCTTCACGGACCAGCCCACTCCCACTACCTTCGGATGCAGTCGCGGGTCACCTTCCCCAGCGACGACGACACGAGCGACATCCGAGAGGACCAGTCCATCTTTGGCGGCATCTTGACCTACGCACACCTCGACCACTTCAACTGCTTCGACCCGCTGCTCTACCGCGAGCCTATCGACATTGCCATTGTCGGGGCCCCGTTCGACACCGGGGTGTCGTACCGCCCGGGGGCTCGGTTTGGGCCCAACGCGGTCCGGGACGCGTCGAAGCGCTTGGGGGCGCTGGGCGTCCGCAAGAGCACCAAGAAGTACCCGGTGAATCCCTACGACCCCACCACGCACAACTACTCGATCGTGGACTGCGGCGACGTGGACTTGACGCCGTTCGACAACCGGATCGCCCTCAACCAGCTCTACCGCGGCGAGCGGGCCATCCACAAGCACGAGGGGGCGGTGCACCGGGTCCCGCGGATCATCACCATTGGCGGCGACCACACCATCACGCTCATGGCCCTCCGGTCGGTGTACGAGCAGGCGGGACGCCCGGTGCACGTGGTGCACTTTGACTCCCACTTGGACACCTGGGACCCCGCGGTTCTCGGGGGCGGGGTGACGGACTACATGTCGTTGAACCACGGGACCTTCTTGCACTATGCGCACGAGAAGGGGTACATTGCCCGGAGCGGCAACTTCCATGTGGGGATCCGGGCGCCGTACATTGACGAGGTGTACGACGGCGAGCACGACGCCGAGTGTGGGTTCTCGATCATCCACGCACGGGACATAGACGACATCGGGGTCCGTGGGATTGTCCGCAAGCTCAAGGCGGCGGTGAAGGACGCGCCGGTGTACATTTCGGTCGACATCGACGTGTTGGACCCGGCCAACGCCCCCGGGACAGGGACCATGGAGATCGGCGGGTTCACCGGCCGCGAGCTCTTGAGCATCCTCGACGGGCTCCGGGGGGTCAACGTGGTGGGGGCCGACATTGTAGAGGTGAGTCCTATTTACGACACCGGGGCTGGAATCACCACTTTGGCTGCAACTGCCGTCATCGACTCCTTTTTGAAGTTGATGACGGGGCCAGCGAGCACTGCATGAAGTGGGAGTTACCTCGGCGAGTAGCAAGCTGGTATTACATCAGCGAGTAACAGGCTGCGTGTGATTGCGTGCAACAGAGCGAGCAACAGAGCGAGCAACAGACAGCGAGTAACAGACAGCAGAGTAAGCAAAAGTATGTGTACGAATATATGACCAGATGAGTAAGCTGCAGGCTTTATCAACTACTTGCGAAACTCTTCAGGCCGCCCGCTGGACTCGCGCTCCGGAGGTACTACGCTCCCACGGAGGCACCGCAACTCCCGAGACTGCCCGTACAGGTCGGTCGAGATTGTGCTCGAGGGTCGCTTCAGGGACGCTAACGAGCACGCACAAAATCGGTCGTTAGGCAGCCCAGATTCAGGAACGCTGTTGGGGGCCAACGACCAGCGGCTGGCGGTGCGCCGTGGAGCAGCGCAGGGGAGCACCACGGCGCAGCCGCGAGACAGAAATAGAACACCGCACCATGCGGGCCGGTGGGGCCAGCATCAGCCCTACGGGCCCCAGCGGCAACCCGAGCGTGGGTAGCCAATGCGAGCAGCGCCTTCCAGAACGGTGCACCGGCGGGACACGTCGCGGGGGCTGCACCGGGGGCACCGACTGCCGTGCAGGCCCGGCTGGCCAGACCTGCTCTTCCCCTGGCCCTCCCTGCCGGCCCTGCTGGCCTGTCCCCCTGACCTGCCCTGCTGTCCACGCGTGCTCGACCATCTAGCCAAGAACACCCGACAATGATCTGGGCACGAGATCATGACCAGCATGCGTGCACAGATCAGTGCTCTGGGAATGGAGCATTTCATGTTTTGTCCAAAAATAGCGTGGGGCTGTGCGCCCACCGTGGCGCTGCCTGCCCCCAGGGCCCGCTCGGGCTGATGATCTAGCGAGACAATACGCCCGGCGCTCGGGAGGCCCATCGCGAAAAGCGGCGCCAGCGTCGCACCCGGCCCCCGCGCTGCTCCTCACTCCCGGGCGGCGGCTGGAACCCCCGCGGGGCCCCCTGCACGGTGGGGCCCCTTGCAAACGTACCCCCGGCCGCCGTTGCGTCTGTTGCTCTCGCAATGGGTGCCAGCGGGCTCTTGCAGCTGCCTGTCATGCACGGTTACCACCCCAACCCAAACTTCGTCCCCGATGTCCCGCATGGAGCTCACGTTTGTGTCATCATGCAACTGTTTGTGTTTTCGCCCTGTTAGCGTTGCTTTTTCCACTTTGGCAATTTTCCACTTTCAGTCCTGCATTCGAAGAACGCACCAGGACTATCAGGCCCCGTTTTGTTTTCGATTTTAAAAGACCTCTTCTTTCTTCTCCAGTGTTTCGCCGAGCCCACGATGACCGAAAGAGACCTCACCTTCAACGCTCCTCCACAGACGCACGTGCTGCGGCCCCCGGGCGGCGCCGCCGCCGGCGACGACTCGTCCCTGGCGTCCAACCCCTTCAACGCCCCACACGAAATAGGCGAGGAGTCCTCCTCGTTCGAGTCCCACCGGCGCTCCAGCGGCACCTCGTCCGAAGACGACAGCAGCCCCAACCAGTACGGCCGCCCGTTCAACGCATACAACGGCTACTACTCCCAGAACGACGGCACCACCTCCAAGCTCCTCCTGAACGACAACTCCTCCAACGACTCCCCCTCAAATCAGCTTCCCCCCCAGCGTGCCAAGGGCGGCTACGCCCCCGTGGCCTCCTACGCCACCACCAACAACATACAGGTGCCCTCGGAGTACGACCGATATCCCTCGATGGCGGGCAGCCGCGTGGTGTCGTCCTCCTCGTTGAACAACTTGGTCCAGAATGCCCAGGGCGGGGGCTCCGGCTCCACCGTGGCCGCAGGCGCCGCGGCCGGCGCCGCCGGCGCCGGCGCAAACAAATCGGACTCCTCGTCCATATCATCAAACCCCTTTGCCACCCCGGACTTCAGCCCCTTTGGAGGCTACCCTGCATCGTCATTCCCCCTCCACATCGACGAAAAGGAGCCCGACGACTACCTCCACAACCCAGACCCCATCGCCGACGCCGACTACGACAAGAATAGATTCATCGCCGACTTGAAAAACATAGATCGCCGGTCTCTCGGTGGACTTCTTGGTGTCATCGGCCTCTTTGTCATCGCTGCCGTGGTCTTCATCTTGTTACCCGTCTTGACGTATTCGGGTGTGACGAGCCACTACAAACCCGACTCGTACGAGATTTTGACCAACTACCAGTACCCCCTTCTCAGTGCCATCAGAACCAGCTTGGTGGATCCAGATACCCCTTCTGACGCAAAGACCAAAGAGGCTAAAGACGGATCAAAATGGACTCTTGTGTTCTCAGACGAATTCGATGCGGAGGGCCGTACCTTCTACGATGGTGACGACCAGTTCTTCACCGCCCCAGATATCCATTATGATGCCACCAAAGATTTGGAATGGTATGATCCGGATGCTGTGTCTACCGCCAACGGTACCCTCAATTTGAGAATGGACGCCTTTAAAAACCACGATTTGTTCTACAGATCCGGAATGTTACAGTCTTGGAACAAGATGTGCTTCTCCCAAGGCAGAATTGAAGTTTCGGCTAGATTGCCCAACTATGGTGGGTTCTCCGGGTTGTGGCCTGGTTTATGGACTATGGGAAATTTGGGACGTCCAGGTTACTTGGCCACCACCGAAGGGGTTTGGCCGTACTCATATGAAGCTTGCGATGCCGGTATCACTGCTAATCAATCTTCCCCAGATGGAATCTCTTATTTACCGGGACAAAGATTGAATTCCTGTACTTGCAAGGGTGAAGATCACCCAAACAGAGGTGTCGGCAGAGGGGCCCCTGAGATCGATGTCATTGAAGCAGAAGCGGATGCCTCGCTTGGACTCGGTGTGGCGTCCCAGTCATTGCAGTTGGCACCTATGGACATTTGGTACTATCCCGATTATGATTTCATTGAAATTCACAACTCTTCGGTTACTGTCATGAACACGTACACCGGTGGTCCGTTCCAACAAGCACTTTCTGGTGTCACCACGTTGAACCTGAGTTGGTACGAGAAAGGAAACCTTGCACACAATTTCCAGAACTTTGGTTTCGAATACTTGAATGACGATACCAAGGGATACTTGAGATGGTTTGTTGGCCAAGAGCCGACGTTTACCATTTACGCCAACACATTGCATCCGAACGGCAACATTGGGTGGAGAAGACTTTCTAAAGAGCCCATGTCATTGGTGATGAATATGGGTGTTTCGAACAATTGGGCATATATTGACTGGCCATCCTTGCACTTTCCCGTGCTGTTCAGAATTGACTATGTTAGGGTGTACCAACCTTCCGATGCCATAAACATTGGCTGTGATCCTACTGACTATCCTACATACGATTATATTCAATCGCATTTGAATATCTATGAGAATGTCAACTTGACTTCTTTCGAAGATGCAGGATATAAATTCCCCAAGAACTCCTTGGTGGGATGTTGATACGACTTAACGATTTTTCTGACGACGGATGGCTTGTACTGTATAAAAATTAACATACACATTGGAACATTTATCTGTAGTATATCCTGTAAAGATACCGGGCGTCGGTTGCGTACCGTTTCGTCAATAAAGATACACACTATCTAAAGTAGTGGCCATACATATTCCAGATTTTCCGAACCAAGCCGAGCTTCATCAGTGAGTCGTACTCGTTGTTGTTCAATTCGTTCAAATCCTTCACCCAGTCTTTCCTCAATTGAGATGGTATCAAGCTTTGTGAGATGATGATCAAATTGATGATCTCAATCAACAATTCTCCTTGGATCTTGTTTTGAGGCTCATCGGTGTCTTTGACAGTACTCTCTCCTGAAAATGAGTTCGACTCCTTTACCAAGAGGTTTTCGATTTTGTTCAACCCTTTCAAACAGACGATGTTGAGCTTTTTGCCGTTGATCAACAAAGGTTTAGAGCTAACAAAGTAGGCCCATAATTTGTAGACTATGAAGATGGAAGGACTGATCGACACCACACCGAAGACCAACTGCTGCGATTTCAAGAGCTTGTCTATACCGTTGATAGCCAAACCACCATCGACTTTAGTTTTCTGGATTTGAATCAAGATGGACCTGATTAAAGAACCTTTGACCATAGACTTCACGGGACTACGGATCTGAGATTCATATTGCGACATCAACAACGTGAGGTCACCATTCTGGATTGACTCGTGAACTTGCAGCTTGTCGAAGTTGGTTATGTTTTCGTCGCTAAGGAAGTCAAGCACCATTCTTTCCAAGGAATCAAGATCCGATTTCAAGGACTCCTTGGATGTTATACTTAGTTCGTCGTCATGACGTAACACGTTTAGCATTTCGTTGATAGGCTTCACCAACCAGTTTTTGAAAAACCCGTACACAGTATCCACCAAGTTGTGCTTGATCCAATGCACTATTTCGTCCCTACTATTGTATATGTTCAACGACTGAGAGGGTCCATAGACGGCCAAAACGGTGAAAAGGGCCCAATATCTTGTGAGAACCGAGGGTCTGGATCCAACGTTGTTGGACGAGCCACTGATCGCAATGACAGAATTCAAAATCTGGCCGATTCTGGCGTTTTCTGAGTGACCATCCGAGGTCAAATCCAAGATGTCTTCCAATTTTTGAATAGTTTCAAATTTGTCCGACATGTTGATCGTCAACAAGCCGTCAATGACCGCGGTGTTGCGGGAAACGTGGAGGTTGATCTCCTTAATCTTGGAGGCGATTTCGTCACTCACAGCGTTGGCAGGTGCATTGACTATGTAGCCAAGAACTCGCTTGTACCATTGGATAGGGGATAGCTTGGCGCTGTTGAGCACAGTGATGGCAGGGTTATTCTTGATAAAAGTCTTGTGGAGGATGCTGGTGAAGGCCTTGGCGATGCGCTTGAATCTGATCCAGTTGTGGTAGACGAAATTGTCCTCCTCGGTGTGGTGCCCGGTGGCAGAAAAGTCTAGCTCAGTCAGGTTGTGGCTGTCCCAGACTTCTCTAGCGGTCTCTCTCGCCTGGGACCAGAGCTTGGCCGGCAACGACTGCAAGAAGTAGACGGTCTTCTTCCTCGTCGACGCATTGATCTCCTCCCAGTACGCAAGGTTGCTTTTCAACACAAGGGTTTTGTAGATGACGGCATTGGATAGCGACGAGTTCACCGTCAACAAGATGTAGTAGTTGATCAAGTCGTTGAGATGGGCGCTGGTCGGGTCCAAGCTGGCGGCGTCGTCGACGCTCAACTGGGAGTAGATGTTGCCCAACTTGGGCAAGTTGACCGAGGCAAGGTTGGAGAAGCGGAAGTGGTCAATCTTCAAGAAGTAGTAGACCTCCTGGAACGTGCTCTGGAGCGAGTGAGCGGCCGCCCCCGCTGCAGGCTGCGCCGATGCATTGAGCTCGTTGTTGATGAAGGAGGTGGTGAGGCTGTTGACTTGCTTGAAGCGGGACTTGAGTCGGAGAGAGATACGGTTGTTGTTGTTGATGTCGTTGAAGAGCTTCGACGTCTGCGAAGAGGCCGGGTTGATCCCGGGCGATAACAAATCCATTGGCGGGAGGAAGAGTAGGGAATAAGTTTTGGGGGCTGTCTACGTGAGTTAGCAATCAATGAGGTGCGACTGCGGTGGAGACCAAATTGGCTGTGCTCAAACCACACACGCTTTTTTCGCATCCGTGGTGACTGCACGGCAACTACATCGGTGACAGGCACATTTTGGCGACAAGTACATTTTGGCGACAAGTACATTTTAGGTGACTAGTATATTCATATTACACGAGTTCACAGCACGACCGTCTGCACCGGATCGGTTGTTCCAAGCGGATCAGTGTTCCAAGCGGATCAGTTGTTCCAAACGGGGTTCAACCATCCCGATTCGATCGTGAAGCCGTTGTTGGGGGCTTCGGCGATGATGACGTCTTGCTTCTTTGCAGCGTAGGCACACTTGTCATCAACCAAGTGGTCGGGATCGTAATCGACCTTCTCCCCCCTCGCTTGGGGATAAGCCTTGCCTGCCGCGTCATAAAGAATTGGCTGTCCGGCGTACACCTTGGCATGAGGAAAGCACGGTCTTGTCTGGGCGTCTTGGTATTTATCACTGTTGAAAAGGTAGTATTCGGAAAAGGTCTCGACATGGTAGTTCAAGGGGCCGAATTTCTCGTAAACTTCCCCAATCACGGTCCCCTTGCCTGTTTCCTTGTCGATAATGGTGCCTCTCCAGAGATTAGCGCCATCGGTGGCGTTCACGCCAACCTTTTTGATATCAAACGTGTACGTGTGGTTGAATTTCCAGTCGTAGAAGATGAAACAAGAAGCACCTGTTCCCGCATCGGCGCCGGAGTGGCAATTGGCGTGTCTCGTGTAAGAAAGGTCGCCGAAGCCACTGAAGAGCGCCCGGGCAGCCACACCGTCGGGGTTCTTTGGCTGAAGCCCAGTGTAGATAATCTCGCCTGTCTTACCATAGTAGAGGCGCGTAGCATGGTAGAAGAACACGTTCTCTCCGTGGGGCACGGAGAGGTCCTGTACAAAGCGGGTAAGGTTCACATCTGTTGGGCCTGGAGTCCTAAACGCGACAGCAGGAGCACTGGGCCCCTGAATGAAAGCCGTGACCGACACGGCCAACATCAACAATTGAAAGATATACAACATAGCTGCCTGTTTGAAAGTGGAGTTGCTTGGTGGATGGTATCTCTCTAACAATGGAGGTGGATGTTGGCGACCTTTATATACCGCAGCGGGGTACGGCGGTCGATGCCTCTACCGCAAGTCCGAAGGCCCAGGGCGTTGGTGTCTGCCCTTCGAGACGGGTGACAATACGTCATTTCGGAGCAATTTGAGAGTCTTTGCGAAAAAGGTCTTTGCGAAAAAGGTCTTTGCATATGGAATTGTCCGGCGAAGGGCCTCTTGAGGAGATGAAACAGGCCTTGAAATATTAGTCGAATCAAGCGAATGCCGAAAATAGCCGCATCATGCGGCGAAGGTTTTCCTGCTGTCAAGGAAGTGTCGCGACCTTCGCCAGAACGTCCTTCAAGCCTTCTAGGAGCCGGGGGCTGTAGTGGAGCGTGGACTATACCTCTCAGCGATCGCATGAATTGGCACAGCCACCTCGAGATGGTCGCTTAAAGTCAATAGGCACCGGAGGCCCGGCAGAGCGCGGCTTGAATTATAGCCGCAATTTCATGCCGGTAGAAAAGTTTTGCCGATATTGCTTGCCCCTACTGAAGAGAAGTTCCAGTCGGAAGATCCAACACCGAGGTCGGGCAGAGGCGGACTGTGTCGTCTGAGTCTTGAGAAGCGTTAGGGGGCTCTCGGAAGTGCTCTTGGACAGCCTCGTCACTCTTCCATGAGTGGTAGACAGCCCTTGAGAAGAGACTGCTGGGGGCCATTTTGAAAGCCGCGGTAATTGACGCGCACGGTTCTGGCGTAGCTCAGTGCTACTTCTGGGCGAGTGTGAGGAAGTCTGCGAGAGACGGGTCAAACGACAGGGTGGGCCACTTTGTCATTCCAACGGCGTGGCCCAGTTCCTAGTTCAGCTAATAATTAAGCTAAACTTTCCTAGCATCTTCGTCAGCAACGTAATCTATACTAGAAACGTTGTTGGTAACGTCAGCCTGGCTGAGCCACCCTGACTGTCTGCCTAGGCCCACCGTCGCTGTAGATGTCACGGTCTCCATTTCGCAACCACGTTGCTGTCCAGTGGTTGCAGATGAACGGCCCTTTCACGTTAGTCTGCAAAAGCATTGGTGCTGCATCTCGTACCTTCTTTTCAAGTCAAGTACCCATTGAGCTACGAGGGGTGAACGGCAGCTCGTTACCGGAACAGCTTCTCGCACGCTGGCAATTGGAACGCATGTCACTGGTATTCGACGGACATTACTGATGTTTCCACGTTCGCACGGCTACACCCTTCCGGCCAACTGCCCAACTGATGGTTGGACTGTGGTGAGAAGACCCTAACCGCAAAACGTCAGGACAGGGACGGTTCTGGTGCCAGTTGCTATTTGTAGAAAGAAGCGGGCCGGTCTGCTAAGACATTCGGCCTGGGTTCCCAGCGTTCGACACATCGCTTTCTTTTCACGGGAGTCTGCATCTGCCTGATTTGGCACCCATTGGAAACGACGCGTGTGTGCGTGTCCCACTTGAGGTTGTGAGAGCGATTGATATCCAAGAGCATACGTAGATTCCAGTCTGGCCTTGGTGGCCTCCAGATGAGGTGCCGCCTTCCTGGCGACGGCTTTTCGGTGCCGAGTATCTTGGTGCCGAGCGGAGTCACTTCACAGAGCCTTGTCAGCGTAGCGAGCTTTCACCGTGCAATTGCAGCAGTTTCCTGGCAATAATGAGCGGCACGATTCGCTGCTTGATTCGGCACTGAGTGATTCAGCCTCTAGCTGGAGGGGGAGCATTCTGCGGAATCGAGCCGGTGGCGAGAGTATAAGGGTGGTGGTGACGATACTGCAACAGGTGATGCTACTGGCCCCCAAGGGCCACCGAACGGGTTGCGCTCAACGGTGATTGGTGGCAGAGGGTGCTACGGTTCTACTGCTGGTTTGGCCTACGTGCTTCTGTCGCGCTACTTGTGTTCTTCCGTCTCTGCATGCCGCGTTGTTTGTTTATAGCTCGTTGTGCATTACCTCTCTAGTCTTCTTCTTGCTTCTCTTCAACCCCGGTCTCCTTGATCAACAGGTCGATCTCCATGTCGCTCCAGATCTTGTGGATCACCTTACCTTCCTGGAGCTTGGACAAGCTCAACGTGGCGAACTCGAGCTTGTCGCTGTTCAACGTGGACGAGTCCATGGTCTTGGACAACACCTTGATGGCCAATTCGCACGCCTCCTTCAAGCTCATGTCGTCCTTGTAGTCCTTCTTCAACAACGTCTGTGCTGCAGAGTTGTTGGCCCCGATGCTGGTGGCCTTCCATCCGGAGTAGTTGCCGGACGGGTTGGAGGTGTACAACTGGAACTCGTATCTGTCGTCGTACCCCGCGTACAAGAAACTCACACCGAACGGTCTCAAGCCCCCGTGCTGGGTGTAGCCCTGTTTGACGTCACAGACCCGTTTGATCAAGGTCTCGCAGGGGATGTCTTCGTTGTATGTCTTCAAGTACTGCTGGGCCTGCACTCTGGCGTTGTTCACCAAGATGGACGCGTCGGCGGTCATCCCGGCCACGGCGCAGATGATGTTGTCGTTGATGGCGTAGAGCTTTTCGGCCGAGCCGTCGTTGTCGAACAACTTGGACGTCATCTTCTTTTCACACGCCAACACCACTCCCTCGGCCGACAATATGCCTATGGCGGTTCCGGCCAACGAGATGGCTTCCTGTGCGTACTCAACCTGGTACAATCTGCCCTCGGGCGAGAAGATGGTGGTTCTGGAGTCGTATCTTCTGGACATGGTGAATTGGGTGGGCAGAGATAGTTGTGGAGTCGAGGCGAATCTGGTGGCAATGTGCGAAAGCGACAAAAGGCGACAGGGCGACACAACAAATGCGACAGGGGAGAGACCGCAAAATGTCACAGAAAATGCGACAGAGAAAAAGACACCCAGGAGGCACCACCACACACCCCAGACGACACCACCAGCGACCCGTAGCCCCTCCGACACGTCCGCGCTTCTGTTGCACGAACCACCCGTCTCGGCATCCAAGCTCCGCATGCGTGTGTTCATCAGCTCGCGCAACACCCCGATCGGGTACACGTCGCCCAAGTTCCCGTCGCTCTACTGGCCAGTCGGCGCCGAGAACAACAAGTACCAGGAGTCGTTTCTCTTCAGCTCGCGCGACATCTTCCGGTTCACGTTGTATTGGTCGGTGATTCTCGTGGGCGGCATGCACGTCGGCGCCGGCTTGGTGGCGGTGCTGAGTGTGTTTCTCGCGGGCGTCCGCCAGAACGTCAAGCCCCGGCTGATCATGGGGCTGGCCAGCATCGCGTTGGCGTACGCGCTTCTCGGCCTGTGCAAGGGCGTCATCTCGGGCGCGGTCATCGGCTTGGTCTTGGGCGCGATCTACAAGGCCGGCTCCTTGAGCATGAGCTCGTGGATCCCCTTCTGCTGGGCCGTCGCCCAGGTGTTGTTCGACATGGCCAGCTCGTACCTGGCCTCTCTGGTTTTGTTGTAGGAGAAGGAAAGGAGGAGAGAAGAGAAGGATAGAGAAGGAAAGAGAAGAAAGAGAGGAGAGAAGAAAGACAGGAGAGAAGAAAGACAGGAGAGAAGAAAGACAGGAGAGAAGAGAAATATAGATAAAGGAAGAGAAGAAAGAGAGGAGAGGAGAAAGAAGTAACGACTAGTACAACTCCAACTCCAGTGTAGCATAGCGACAATAAACGAACGGTCTCGAATGAGCGGCGTTTGGCTCCCCCTGCGCTCCTCTACATGCGTAGCCTGTGGTGACCTCCCGGGCTCTCCAGTCGTCTGCTCGCGATACCTCACTGCGCTTGTGCCGCGCTTATCATTTACCAAACAATTGATGCGACTGCGAGCTCCAGCGCCAATGATCTCCTTTCTCACGATCGCCCCGCAGGTGTACGCACTAAGAAGAGACCCGAACTCGTCGCTGGCCGCCGCCGAAGAGTGTGTCCGCGTGTTGCAGGAGCACCACGTGCGACCCGCCCGCTTGGCCCAGCTCTTGGGGGTGTTGGCCGACGTGCCCGACTTTGCCCACCACGACTTGGCCGAGGTCGAGGACGCCACCACCGCCAGCCTCAAGGCCGCCCACCGCTCGAGCGCGTCGCTCGGCCCGCACGAGTCTGCCGAGCTCTACGCCCAGGTCATGAAGGGCGTGCTGGCCGCCTTCATCTGCCAGGAGTACGACCGGGCGCTGCAGTTCTTGAACGACTTCGCGTCCGCCGTCACCTTCTCGTCCCAGCCGTGGGACGCCGCCAAGTTGAAGGAAAACGCCTGCTTGGACTTCTTGTTCCACCAGTACGTGGCCAACATCTACCACTTGATCTGGTTCCCCTACGACGAGAACCCGTCGTTGTCGGCCCCCGTGGCCCCCGAAGACAAGGACGTGCCGGAGTCGGGCAATGGCTACAAGACCTTGGACACCATCTACAAGAAGATCACCTTCTACTACACCCGCAACGAGGCCTTGCTCAACCAGTCCGACAACTCGGAACTCAGGTACTACTGGCTCGCCAAACTGTTCAACTTGATGATTCTCTTCAAGAAGCTCCAGTTCGACACCTTCTACCTCGAGTTCATGGCCTTGATCAGCTCCGAGAACAGTCTCCGCTTCTTCACCAACGACACCTCCATCTTCAAGTCAAAGATCCTCGTCATGTTCGGCTTGGTGTTGATCTTCCTCAAGCCTTTCAAGGAGCTTTCCTTGATCGACCTCGACAAGGACGACACCATCATCAACCTCTTCACCTGCGAGGAATCCTCCTTGGAGCACGACTTCTACTACGAGGTCCTTTTACCCTTGTCCCAGGCCAGCTTCACCAAAGTGAATCTTGCATTGACTGAAAACAGTCCGTTTCTCGACCGTTTCAACGCCCAGTTGGGCTTTGCATTTCCCTCCTCTATATACAAGTCGTCCACGGCAACGCTTCCCTCGACGTCGTCGTTCGTGGGGTACTTGAATTTGATCATCACCTTCAAAAATGCCTTGTTGATCCTATCAATGTCCAAAACGATCTCCAGAACCAAGTTGATCCAGTTGTTGGGTTACCCAGACTTTGATCACGACCTCTACCAGCACACCCATCAGAATATCATCTTACTTATTTCCAGTTTGGGTCTAGGAAACATGGGCATAGGTTACGACGTGCACAACGACCTCTACCACAACCACGGCGTGAACGACGCAAACGATGCATCTCAGTTGAAGGAGGAGATCGAAGAGTTGTCGAACGACTTGACGAGCACTAGCATAGCCAACTTATTGAAAGGAGTCTTGATAGAGCGGTTCATCGAGTGAGAATCCCGCCACGACCCCACCCGGCTCTATCACTCGGCCATGTCGTGAACCTGCTTGACCAATTCCATCATCTTTAACCTCCCCTCTAATGCATTGAATTTGACCTTGCCAATGTCCAAATTCACCAGTTTGTCCCCATGGTTGATCAAACAGCTGACCAAGTAGCACGTGAACATCACCACGTAGACGCCGCAGTCGTCGAAGTTATCCTGCTGGTCGCACTTCATGTAGATCACCTCAATTGGCCTTCTATTTTTGATAATGCTCTTACACGAATAAAGCTTTTTTGACAACTCCTCCAACATTTTGCGCCCGTGGGCGTCCTTGTCGTCGCACATGGAATCATAAACGTAGAGTCTGCTCTCTAGCAACGACAAGACTCCCAAGCACCAATGATCGCCGTTGTTCAGCTCTTCGAGATTGGCGCTTTCGTCGATGGAGTTGATGGGAATGAAAATGTACCGCAGCCTTTTCAAATCCTCCACAGGCAACATGCTTTCGATCTCCTCGGGGCTCTGCATGTACATGATGAGCTGGACTATGGAAGAGTAGAGGGTCTGGATCTGGTGCCCGACGTTCTCTCCAAGAAACAACTGGGTGAGCAACTCAAACACAAACGAGATATTGTTATCGTTGAGCCACTCGCCGGGTAGTATGTGATCGGTGTCTGACCTGTACATGGCTACCGAATGGTACTGAAAGAGCTTGGAATCGGCGGCTGACAGCGACGACGAAGAATGCTTTGCCAACTTGGAGTGGAGTGCTTTCAACGCATTGGCAACGACAATGGGGCTCGATTCGGACACGGAACACTCGGCGGTACTCATTTCCTGCTGGCGCCTCGCCAGCCTGGCTCTCGCGGCATTGATCTTCTTGAGCTGGCGCTGCTCCTTGCGGTCTTGTTTGGAAAGCTTTTTCGCTACGGGCGACGCCTCAACGGCGGGCTCTTCTTCGGGAGGAGAAAAGTGGAGGTCCCACGGAAGTCGGTCAAAGCCATTGGACTGGTGTGCCTCTCGCGTCGGTGCCTTTTCAGCGTACGCCGCTATACAAAAGCCCTTCTTTTCATCGTAGACTATCGGCATAGTGTAGAGATTAATTTTGTTGGTCGCGACGGAAGGGAACAAGTACTAGCCCGGCCCGGTGGACGATGCGGTACCGTCAGAAGGGTCACCGCCCGTGCAGCGCTTTGGAACGCTCAACGTGTGACGGGACGCAGGCGCTCTTCGCGAGACGGCTGTAAAAATCACCTTGCTCTGAAGCTACTGGATTTTTGCAATTCTTGCAGCATTGCCTCATTTGCCAATCAGGTGTTTTTTTGTCTCACTTTCATCTCCCACCGTTCTTCTCGCCATGCTGCAAATCTCACGCCTGGTGGTGCGTAATTCGATACGATTGGCGCCTGCTGTGGCCAGAGGCCTCAATCGGGCCCGCCAGACTAACCAGGTCAGGCGTCTCAATATCCAAACGAGGCCGCCGGCGGACGGAACCATCGGCATCGGCCAACCAACCCACGAATCGAGACCGCACTACATCCCAACACCAGGCAACGTGACGCCCGGTATCTCTGCGTTGGAGTACTACAAAAGACGCTTGGAGCTCGCCAAGGCGCTTCCGAACAAGTCTGTGGCTATTTTGGTCGGCAAACCGGTCCAGTTTGGCTCGGGCAGCGTCTTCTACGACTTCCAGCAGGACACCGACTTGTTCTACATGACCGGCTGGTTGGAGCCCGACTCGATGGCGGTGATCGAAAAGAAGTCCGACGCCGGAAATGATGACGATGTGGTCTTGCATATGTTAGTGCCCCCCAAAAACCCCCACAACGAGCTCTGGGAGGGCCCCAAGCTGGGCTTGGAGGGCGCCTACGACTTCTTCAACGCCGACTTGGTCGAAGACATTCACAAGGCGCCCGCCTACCTCTCGCAGCTCCTCGCCGACAACGACCACATCTACTGGGACAGTGCGAGCAAGGGCAAGTCGGTAATGCACCGGTTTTTCAGCTTCGGCGCCAAGGGTGCACCTCCGCCCACTGCTGCCGTTGCCGACATCATTGCAAACTCAGGCAAGAAAATCTCGCCCCTCGCGAGCCTAGTAGCCAAGCAACGTGCCGTCAAGTCGGATGCCGAGATCCTGGTGATGCAAGCCGCCGGCCAGATCTCGAGCAGAGGTATCAACAAAGCCATCGGCATGGTGGGTTCCGAATCACCACTTTGCACTGAAAAGACGCTTGCCAAGTACTTGGAATACCAGTTTGTCAAAGGTGGCTGCGATAAACAGGCGTACATCCCAGTGGTGGCCAGCGGAAAGAATGCCCTAACCATTCACTACACTCGGAACGATGATCTCTTGTACCGCGACGAAATGGTGTTTGTGGATGCGGGTGGCAAGTTGGGTGGTTACTGTGCCGATATCTCACGCACTTGGCCCAACTCGCCAGCAGGATTCAGTGACCCTCAAAGAGATATCTACCAAGCGGTGTTGAACACGAACAAGCATTGTATTAACCTTTGTGCTGAGTCCAGGCAGTTCTCGTTGAACGATATCCACGAGATCTCAGTGGACTTGTTAACAGCAGAGTTGAAAAACCTTGTCGGGTTTGCGTCTTTGACAAGGGCCCAGGTTGCGAGACAATTATATCCCCACTACATTGGGCATCACTTGGGACTTGATCTCCACGATATTCCGTCGGTATCGCGCTTTGCCAAATTGCAGGAGGGCAATGTGGTCACCATCGAGCCTGGATTGTACATACCGCAGGAAGACCAATGGCCCAAGCACTATCGCGGAATTGGGGTGAGAGTGGAAGACGACATTGTGGTGGGCAAAACAGAGGACGAAATCCTCAACTTGACTAGTGGGTGTGTGAAGGAAGTAGCCGATATCGAGGCGCTCATTCGCAACGGCGTTACCACTCCCGGATTGAACGATGAAGTAGTATTGTTGGATTTATAAGGAGTTTACTATATACACATATATATCATTGATAGACCAATGCACAAAGCAGCACTGAAAGCGACCACTTTTAACGGCCAATGTTCAACAACAAGGAGTTTTTGGAGGTGTCATCCCCTCCCTTCCCGCTGGGCAAGTACGAGACGTTAGGAGAGTTAGCCAATGTCTGTGCAATGTCCTTGGAGGCTTCCAATCTTCTAATCATCAACAAACCGTCACCAGCCTTGGCCAAAGCCTTGGAGACGGTCTCGGCACTTTCGGCTTCACCCTCGGCTCTGATAACGTTTGCCTTTCTTTCCTGTTCGGCCTTTTCAACCAAATACTTCGATCTCTCGGCATCCTGCTGAGCAATCTGCTTTTGTTCGACGGCCTTGGTGAACTCCTTTCCGAAGGTCATGTGAGTGATGGAAACGTCTTCCAAACGGATGTTGAATTCGTTTGCTCTTCTCGATAATTCTTGTCTGATTCTGGCAGAAACGACTTCTCTTTGGGTGATCAACTCGGCGGCGTCAAACTGTGCAACGATCGACTTCAACACTTCGTTTCCGATAGCCGGTAACACTCTTTCGTCGTAGTCAAGACCCAAGCTCTGGTAGATCTTGGGCAAGTTCATCACCTCGGGACGGTGCAAAACCCTCAAGGTCAACGAGACGTTTTGCAAGTCCTTGGACCCGGTTGTGGTGGCGATGGTCTTAGGCTTCGTTCTGACGTCGTACACAATGGCCTTCTGCAACCATGGAACCAAGAAGTGGGTTCCTTCCCCAATGACCTCTTTCTGGACCCCGTTCAATCTGTCGAAAATGACGGCTCTCTTGCCGCCCTCGACATCGTAGAGTGCAGATTGGCCCAATGTTATGGCAATCCCGGCGGGTATGGCGATTCTGGAGATGATTTCAGCAATTCTGGACGACATGGTTGGAGATATCTGAATTGTTGCCACTAGAGTTTTGGTCGTTGTGAAATTAATGAGGGAGGTGGCCAAGTTACATGTTAGTAACATGTATATTATTTTCCGCGGGTTGGCTTTGGTGCTTGCAGTTTGCCATATTGCATGTTACTAAGCTGCGAGCCTCTGAGACGGAATTTTCACAGGTTGTCTGACTTTACAGCTTGTTATCGTTGCGCTATCGTTTGTTTATATTAATGTACAGAAAGGTAAGCTCTACTTGGATATACTTTGGGTTTGATGTTCCATTCTCAACAATGATGTTTCATATTGAGTTTCGGAAATGCTGGGTATAATTGGTAATGCTAATTTGGTTTTGCAGGCTCCCAGATAGGGGTTGGCGGAGGGGGTTTGCAGACAGCCACAGTGAATGTGTCACATGTGACACCAAAGTCTATTTCGCATCAAGTGCCACTCCTCCCTTTTGAGCCGGCTATTATCTCTAGCAGTCCTAATTATCGATAAAGTAGACCAAGGTCCACGCAGCACCTGCTGCGACAGAGCCTATCGCCACCATCTGGACACCCTCGTAGACCTTTTTGTGTGTGGCACAGTCGTCGCCCAATGAGATGGAGGTCTTGATGTACCCGAAAATGAAGAGTGTTATGAACATAACGAGGACGGAAATCAATAATCCGGTCTTGACCACGGAGGTGAAAAAGTATGGGACCAAAGGCACAAACCCACCCAAGAAATATGCAATACCGATGGTCAAGGCCGATGTAAATTCTCTGCCCTCGGCGGGTTCTTCCAACCCTCTGCCGAACCGGATGACAAAGTCGATCAAGTTCTTGGGCTGAGAGTCCAAGTCCTTGAGGAATGATGCAATGGTTGTTTCTGTGGCTCCCAACTCAAACATAATCTCGGCGGCGTCCTGGTTGATGGTCTCTGGTTTTTTGAAAAAGTCCAACTTTTCCTTCTTGACTTGTGATCTATAATACTCCGACTCCGATCTGGCGGCTAGGTATCCTCCCAAGCCCATGGAGATGGCCCCGGAGACAAGCTCGGCCATTCCACCTGTGATGACCAAACGAGAGTCTCCCAACGAAGAAAGCCCAGCAGTCAATGCAAATGGCACCGTCAAGCCGTCCGACAAGCCAATGATGGCGTCCGACATCACTCTGGGGTCGAACTTGTTGAAGAAGCCGCGGTCGAGGTCGTCGTCGTCCTCGGAGTCGGAGCCTGTGTTTTTCAAGGCGTTGAGAATCGCCTCTTCGTTCGCCACGTCCTGGGCTCTATCGTTGCTTTGGTTGTCTGTCGATCCGTAGGGCGACTGGTTGTTGTCCAAGAGGCGGTTCACCCTGTCCAACTCCTCGTCGGACTTGTCCTTTGCAAAAAGTCTGGCTACTTGGTTTTTGATCGTTACTAAAGACATCGTTCTCTGGTGGTGGTGGTGGGGAAAGAGAAGTGTTCGGTAATGTTTGCTGTTTGCAATTGAAATTTGAATTTCTTTCAGTGCCATTATAAAGAGTTTTGTATCCGTAATGTCGCGCCGATTGTTCTGCAGTCCCCTCCTGCTTACCTATGGGCGCGGTCTCATTGGCTGAGGTTGACGAGTAAGCCAAATTACTCCTGCAGGCAGCCCACTGTGGATTACCATATCGCCTGCGCTGCGCGACCTCTCCGACATGCAGCGGCGCTTCGCGAGAATGTCGCGGGCCGTGGTGATGCGTCCGATGGTGTCAGCTGCGTCTTCTGGCCCTACTGCCGATGACTAAGGGACGCCGGCCGGACCGTGGGCCGGACCGTGGCCCTTTTCGGAGACGTGCCCCTCTCCAGCGGCGGCCGCCGACGTCGCGTGGGCCCCCCGCTGGCCCCCGTTACGCTTTGCCGGCCCTCCTCCGTGGATCCACACCAGCCTTTTTCGACTGCTGTGCTTGGCCGATCCGCTTCTATTTTTTAGGTGCTTGGTTACTGTGATGATACCAGCCAAAAGGAGACACAGGGGGATCGGGGACAAAGAGACCTTTGGGCCCGGCCGCGTGGCGAGCAGTGGCCCAAGCCGGGGCTTGTGGTCTCCGTGGTGCAGGACAATCTCGTGTTTGTTCTTTTAGGTGCTTTGTTCGACGGCTGCTCAGAAGGGCTCCCCGGAGGAGATAAGTGCCCGAGCTGTCAGCGATGCATTCCCCTTCGGGCGATGCATTCCGCTTCGGGCTCAGCACGGAGAAAATGCGATTGGCAAACTGCAAACCGAGTTTCGGGCTTGGGGCGGCAACCTGCAAACCTGCCAGCATTGGCACTTCACTGCTCTGTCTAGCGGCACTACGCACTTCCTCTTGCGCACTTTCACTACCGCACTACCGCCCTTCACCACGCACTACCAAACATCACTACGCACTACCAAATATCACTACCGCACTACCACCACCACTGGCCCTACCACCACTGGCACTACCACCCACCACGCCGCTGCTCCCCCGCGATGGCCCCCACAGAAACGTTATACGTCAACAACCTCAACGACAAGGTGTCGCTCGGCAAGCTCAAGAGCTCGTTGCAGCTGGTCTTCGGCAAGCACGGCACCATCTTGCTGATCACGGCGCACCGCAACCTCAAGATGAAGGGACAGGCGTTCATCACCTACAACAGCGCCGACGCGTGCACGGCGGCCATCAAGGAGTTGGACAACCACACGCTCTTCGACAAAGCCATACGGGTGGCCTACGCCAAGACCGACTCGGACAGCCGCTTCTTGAACAACAACGACGAGGAGCCGGTGCTAAGGAGAAAAGAGAACAAGCAGGAGGCCAACCGCAAGCGCCAGTTGGAGTACAAGGCCGAGGGCCCCGCCAAAACCACCAAGCCCGCCAAGAAGCGCAAGACAGGCGCCGAGTTCGAGAAACTCCCGCCCCACAAGGTCCTCTTGCTCCAGAACTTGGCCGACTCGACAGACCAGCCCCAGTTGAACGCCCTCTTCGAGGCGTATGGAGGCTTCATCGCCGTCAGGGTGATACGAGCCAGAAACTTGGCGTTTGTGGAGTTCGAGGACGAGAGCCAGGCCACCGGGTGCTTGGAGCAGATCACGCCGCCCGATCTCAGCGCGCTAGGCACCGACGTCCTTTTGACCTACGCCAAGAAGTAGGCCTCCGTGTGCTCAAGTTGAAAGCGACGGCGGTGTGATGACGCTGCTCAGCAGAACTGCGCATGGTCGCAGCTCCGTCTTATTGCGGCCACGCATCGGTCGTTACGATCTGCCGTCTACGCAAGTGACGTCTACGATCTACCGTCTGAAAGAGTCATAGATCGACCAAGCGGTGGCTCTGTTCAACCACAGTGGCCAGCGCTGTAGTGCTGGTCGACTGTTCAAGGTATGTGTCTGATCTCAAGCATCTTCTTTTTGTGGCACAATCGCACACATTTGCGATTGGCCATTTGTACATATCTAAGCATAATGCCATCTGACCACAAGGCTGTAATAATGTAGAAGCAGGCGGAACAGAGGTAAGTGGAGTAAAGGGAAGAGGATGAAAAGTAGAAAAACGGGGGTCTAAGTGGAATGGTGTTGCACTCGGTGAATTTTTGTAAATTTGGGTGCAAATCTGAAAAAACTCAGTTTGGCTGGAGAACCAACAAAAGTCCTCGGAGCTACACGATTCTTGTTTAAAGCTTCTATTGGCGCAGGCTTCTACTAGAGCCACCAGCGCTGTCTATACATACTGCTGCTACGTGCAGGTATCTAGCATGCCTTTTTAGCT
This sequence comes from Suhomyces caryicola, assembly GCA_030568635.1. Lineage (NCBI taxonomy): Eukaryota > Fungi > Ascomycota > Pichiomycetes > Serinales > Debaryomycetaceae > Suhomyces > Suhomyces caryicola. The sequence continues at coordinate 18,325 of JAJMGG010000028.1, read as the reverse complement.
TCCACTATGAGAAGCACCTGGTGAGCGTGCGTCGCACTACGTGCCGTAGCTGACGCCAGCCGGAACCAACAACGGGTCTACTTCCTCGTCGTCGTCGGCGTTCTCGTTGTACAAGAAAAACTGCACGAAAATGGTAAAGTCCAAGGCCAAGGTCCCGAACGAGCCGGCCAACCACGACGAGTTGACCCAGATGTAGTGCCAGCTCATGTCGATGGCAAGGATCGAGATCACGTACGTCAAGTTACCCAAGCAGGCAAACAAGAAGAACATGAACGAGATGCCCTCACACGACTTTCTCTTGTAGTTGAGCAAGATCTGGGGCACCCGGGACCCCAAGTAGAGCACGGCACACAACCAGCCAAACGTCTGCGCCAACGGGTCGTACACCAAGTCCTGCGGCTTGTGCTTCTTGCCCGAGTGCTTGTGCTTGCTTTCCTTGGCGTACGAAATGTACCACCCCACCAAGCCGGCGAGGATGACCAACGACACCATGAGCGTCTTGACCAACGCCGACTTCAACGTCGACATCTTGCCGTCCTTCGCAAAGGCCTGGTCGATGCTGGTGTCAGCGGCTTCCGGGTCGCTCTCGTCGGCGTGGTGTCTGTCTCTCGACAAGACGGTTTCCAAGACGTCTTCGTTCATCGGGTTGGCCGGCGACAAGTGGATGTAGTCGGTCTGCTTGCCGTTGCCGTACACAAGACACTGCCACAACAAAACCACGTCCGCGAGCGTGTAGTAGACGGCGAGGATGACCATCGTGGGCAACACCCCCTGCAACACCGAGCCCAACACGTTGAAGACGTCGCCGGCAAGCCAGAGGACAATGAACAGCAACGACAAGCCGTCGGACGACTTCCGGCGGAAGTTTTCGTAGATCTGCGGCGCGAAAACGATGATCCAGCACGCCAACGAGATCGAGCCGGTGATTCCGCTGACCGCTTCGGCGTCTATGATGATCGGAGGAGGAGGAGCCATACTGGTGGGAGCAGAAAGACAAGTGAGGCCGGGCCATTTTTCACTCCGATGGTATCGGAAAATGCACCTTAGCGGCCCGTGTGCAGGAAGGGAAGCCCTTTGCTGACGCCGGTTTGTGGGGATTGCCGCAACCTGCAAAACTCGCGTGCACTTTCTACTGAGTCATCGGCACGGCATCTGCGATTTATTGGTCTAGTCATATATACACTGGGGGATCGCCATAGGTGGGTGTGTTGTAGTTGTGTCTGTTGTTGCAAACAGCGGCCGTTCTAGCCGTTCTAGCGGCCGTTCTAAACAGCAACGCGGGTAGTGGGGCACGCGGGGCACTTGTCCCTCTGGCTCTACAATTTGGCTCGGCTCACCAACGACTTCTCTACGTCGTAGAGTCTGGAAAAGACGTCAGCGAAGAACTTGACGGCAACCCCTCGCTTGATCTTCTGTGTCGGGGTCACGACGTTTCGTTCCAAAGTCAACGGATTGACTTCGATGTGGATGTTGTGGAGCTTCTCCACCCCGTTGAGCTTGTTGCCGACTTTGCTGTTCAAGATGGCTAGAATTCGCCTTTTCGCATCCACCTTGTTGAACTCGGCTAGAGTACGCTCGACGGTCCAATTGCTGATGTCAAGGCCCAACTTCGAGGCAAGAACCGGCACTCCGTCAACGGGCTCGATCCCAACTATCCCCACCAAAAAGTTCCGGAGCGAATCACCATGCACGTAGAGCTGGATAATCTCGGGATTGCTCGACAAGTATCGGTTTTCCACCTTCTCGGGAGATACATACTCTCCCTGCGCCAACTTGAAGAAATTCTTGACTCTATCGACAATCGAAATTCTTCCGTTATCGCTGTCGATGTGCGCAATGTCGCCGGTATACACCCACCCTTCGCTGTCGCATGCCTTTTTCGTCTCCTCAAGATTGTAGTAGTAGCCCTTGAAAGCGTTACTACCCCGAACCAAGAGCTCTCCGCAATTGTCCTCGGCCCGGTATCCCATACTCTCTACACTTCTCAACTTGGCTTCCATCGTGCACGAAACACTACCACAGGTGCCGGGATTCGCCTCGTAGGCGCCTCCAGACGTCATAGCCCCATACACTTCGGTCATCCCGTACAATTGACGAACGCCAATGCCCAAAGCGGCCTTCAAGTACTGGATTGTCGAGGGGGAGATTGGCGCAGACGCCGTCTGGGTCCAGATCAAGTCGTTGAACCCGACCAGTTCTCTGAGACTCTTGTACGGAGCGTAATTGTCGTAAGTGAACTCGGCACCCGTGGACCCGTCGCAGATCTTTTGCTGGCGGGCTTTGAAGTCGATGATGCGGTTGACCTCGGCAGCTTCCAAGGGCTGCAACCTCAACACCTGGGCCTTTATATGGGACTCCAACTTTGTGAGAACTCGCGGAACGGAAGAAAAGTAGGTGGGCCGGAACAACCTCAAGTCTTCGATCAACGCCTGGAACGGCTCGGCCGTGGTTTTGCTGCCAATGGTCAAATGGGGGTACCCCAAGTAGTAGCCTGCGCAGAGGGCGAAGCCGCTGGTCTGGCGTTCGTAGATGTGGGTCAAGGGAAGGAAAATGAACGCCTTGCCTTGGCTCTGGCCTGCGTGAGGTTCGAACGCCGCCAACGTGGTCATTCCGGCCACCGCGTTGGCGTGTGTTAACATCACGCCCTTGGGAGCGGCGCCTGTGGTGCCCGAGGTGAACGAGATCGTGAATAGGGTGTCCGGGCTGGGCGGGAGCTCGGCGATGTCGCTGCGGGCGCCCACCTGCTCGATCTGCTGGTAGTCGTGGATGGTCACCTTGACGACGGCGGCCTTCTGCAACAAGTCCGACGCGACGGTGGCGATAGGATCCATGACCACGATGGCTATGAGGTTGCTCATCGCCGCGTGTTGCTGCTTGAACTCAAGGAGCTGCTCCACCTTGTCACTGGAGCACAAGACGACCGGACTGCGCGTCAACTCCAAGATGTGGCGGGTGACGTCCGGGCCCAAGTTGTCGTACAACGCGGTGTTGGTCATCGAGAAGGCGCCACAGGCCAAGTCCGCGAGCGTCCACTCCTCTCTGTTGGCGGCAAAGATGGACACGATGAAGGAGGTGTTCTTTTCGAACTGGTGGTTCTCGTTCTCGGTGGCCGCGACGGGGCACCGGTACGACGCGTAGTCGCGGACGTGGTGGGCGATCTTGTCGTGGACCTCGGCCCCGGGCTGGCGGAACGGGTTGTCGATCAACAGCCGGAGGAGGCCGGCGCCCAAGCGGCGCTTACGGGCGTTGGTCTCGGCGTAGGTGGTGTGGTGGTACGCCCCGGCGCTGGTGCCCGAGCCGTAGTCGTACGCGCGCGAGCCGAGGCACGGCTTGTCGGCGAACGCGGCGGCGGCGGCATTGAACATGGCGGCGTAGGTGTCCAAGCCGGCATGGATGGACGAGACGAGGCCGTCGCGGGTGGCCCTGTTGCGGTAGACGGCGGAGAAGCCCTGCAGGGCCGGCGGCTGGTGCTCAACGCTGTCGTAGACCAGCGCCGGGAGCGGGAGGGTGTCGTAGTAGGGCGCGGTGGGCACGCCGGGGCCCAAGAGGCAGCGGTAGCCAGGCGTCGGGGACATGGCGAGGGGGAATGGCGGCCGTCTCGACGGCCGGGGTGGCTGCCAATTTTATACGGAGAGCGGAGTCCCCGCATTTGTGCAGGAGCCTGGCCAGGCAGGTGCTTTTGCGGTGATTTCCAGCGAGGGCCTCGCGGGGCGGGAGCGCTGAGTATCCTCGGAGAGCGGACCGGTGGGCGGCTGCACAATAGCACGGCCCGCACATGGCGGTGCTCCCCGGAAGCATGGGCCGGCTGAAGGAGCACGAGGATGTTCGGTATTTGCGCTGGGTCCCATAATGGGTCCCGGCAGCATCTGCCTTCTTTTCGGTGGCCGTGCCGGAGTCGCCCCGATATCTCCCTGCAAGAGTGCACCGAGAGGGCTCCCATCTCTCCTTGGCTCTCGCTGGAAGTGCACTCCGCTGCTCCACTTTCGCTAACCTCTCGCTATTCTGATTCTCCGTTCGCTCGCGCTCACCAGCTCGCATACTTGTCTCCCAAGCTCTGCTGCAAGGCACTGCCCTCTCTATCTCCCTGATGCCCGTCTTTCTGCCGCCTCTCCCGCCGTGCGCTTCTCTACTTTCTCTTCCTCTCGAGACACTTGTTTACATGCAGCGCGAAGCGCCCGCCGGCGATCTTGCGGCCACAGCTCTCGCACGGAAAGTAGCGGGCGGTTTCGGCGGTCTTGAGCTTCTGCTTGTCCTGGCCAAAGATGTCCTTGGACGACCCCACGACGAGGTTGGTGTACGCGGCGGTGCTGCCGGCGTCGTCGCCCAACGTCGAGTGCACCGAGATGCGGTTGGCGAGGTTGGTGAGCGTCTGTTGCCGGACGAGGTTCTCAAGCATGTCCTGGAGAAGAGATTCGGCCTGGAGGTTAGTGGGAGCGGCGTGGGAGCACGGCGGGCCGGCGGCCCCGGGCGAGACTTACGACTACCTGGAACGTGATGGGCTGTTCGGTCATGGTGGTGAGGTGGCTCTGCAGGGACGAAGAAAGCCAACGGTCGAAGTCAAGCGCCGAGCGGAGCGCGCGCGGCGTCTCCCGGCGCTCCACGGCTCGCGGGAGGCGCGCCTCTCTCGCCGGTTCCTCCCTGCGTGTGCGCCGGCTTCTCCCTGCGTGCGCGCCGGCTTCTCCCTGCGTGCGCGCCGGCTTCTCCCTGAGCCTCGCCGGCCTCTCCGCGCGTCTCGCTACTTCTCGCGCGCTCTCGCCGTTTTCACCTCTTCTCGTTCCCGCTGCTCTTCTCACCATCATGTCCGACGAAGAAGGCGCCATCAACGCCAACCAGGACTACGACATCGAGGACGAGGTCCAGGACTGGGCCCTCCTCCAGGACGCCGCGTCCGCGATCCCCAAGCGCGGCGACAAAGAAAACGATCCCGACGGCACGGCGGTCCAGCACGCAGCGTTGGCGGCCTCGCGCAACGCCATGTACCAAGCCCTAAGGGGCACCCGCTCCCACCACGTCAAGCAGTCGGTCTCCGCCGTCTGGCTCCGCCGTGAAAACGCGGCCCTCGTCGCCCACCCCAAGGGCAACTACTTCCGCGACATCGGACGGCCCGTCAACTACGGCGCCAAGGTGCGAGGCGGCGTCATGCTAACCGCCCTCGAGGCGGTCTACTTGGTGGAGCGTGGCTCAATGGCCATGTACCTCGCCAGCGGCGCCTACGAGGCGTGGCTTGCCGACCCGGCCCAGGAGCTGCCGTTCGACCACGCGCTGTTGCCGCTCGTCGACTTGGCGTGGCTCTACGCCCTCGCCTTCGAGTCCTCCGCCCACCTGATCGACCAGTATCAGGTCTACGCGTACCTCAAGCGCCACGGCTACTTGGTCCAGGACCACAGGAGGTTGGCGGCGCCGGAGGCAGCGCCTGTGTTGCTGCAGAGACGCCCCAGTGGCCTACACGCGCTGCATGCCTCACACCTCTTCGCGACACACCTCAGCGAACTAGCGAGCCGGATCACACAGTCCCTCCGGCACTTCCTCCCTCTGTGGATCTTCCTCCCGCCGTGGGCCCTCCGCCCGCTCCGGACGTCTCTGCATTTCGCCACCCAGCACTTCTTCTCCTTCACGTCGGTCTTCGAGTCACTACGGCTCGTCCCCAATAGCCCCTGGAAGAAACCCCAAACCGCAGACGAATCCACGCCGCCGGCCCTGCCAATTCTGCCACCAGCCACATCCCCGCTCACCTTCAACGTCTGGAAACCAAACCCCTCCTTCTCCAAAAAGAACCCCCCCTGCCCCGACTTCCAGATCGTGGTAGTCAAGGCAGAAGAGCGCTTCCCAAGCTTGGCTCAGATCCAGCACCTTGTCGGCTCCCTCAACGACTTCCCGTCGCCCTCCAGCGATGCTCCGGCAAAGAAGACGTTCAAAAAGAAAAGCTCGATGCCCCCTTCGAAGAAGGAACTCCGCTTGAAGAGACAACAGGAGAGACTGGCCCGTTTGGACTCGTCCGTACAGAAAAAGAACGCGTACTTGAAGCTCAGGGACAGCAAGCTCAAGTTTGGCACCAGTGGCCAGTCTGTCGTCGTCGCCGTCGTCAACCAGGGGATCATCAACTTTGTCAACCTTAGCGAGGGCGACTTCTCATTACACAACAGCGCGGATCTCGACGAGCTCTTCCCGGGCAAACCGCATGGAATAATCTATCAAGAATAACAGCATCACGTCTCCAGACGGTCTATTGGCCTATATATATATAGAGTTCTCGATTGGCCAACCAGCCACCAGTCTGTCACTAATATTACATATCGCATCCGTGAACTAATGTGTTCTTTGGGAATGTGTACCCCCCGTCCTTGAACGACGTCAAGTTGACGTTCTGGTAGATGTTGAGATGGCTCTCGATGTAATCGGCCGTGGGATAGTCATCGGGATCGCATCCCAAGTTCTTGGCTCCCGCAGGCTGGTACACCCGCACATAGTCTATTCTCATGGTGGCGGGAAAGTGTAGCGACGGCCAGTCGATATATGCCCAGTTGTTCGATATCCCCAAGTTCATAATGATCGACATTGGCTCCTTGGAGAGCCGCCTCCACCCAATATTCCCGTTGGGATGGAGAGCCTTGGCGTGGATGGTAAGCGTGGGGTCCAATCCGACGAACCACGTCAAGTACCCGTTGTCGTTGTCGTTCAAGTACTCGAATCCGTATCTTTGAAAGTTGTGAGAATGGTCACCACGTTCGTACCAGGTGACGTTCAATGCAGTAGTGCCGGAGACCGCTTGCTGGAACGGTCCGCCGGTGTAGGTGTTCATTGTGGTGACCGAGTGGTTGTGAATCTCGAGAAAGTCATAGTCTGGGACATACCAGATGTCGTACGGGGCCACCTGGAACGACTGCGACGCCCTTCCATTGGCGTTGGAGACCTCGCCCTCGAGAGCATCGATCTCGGGAGCGCCTCTCCCTACGCCTGCATTGGGGTGGCTCTCGCCCTTACATGTGCACGAGTTCAATCTCTGGCCCGGTAAGTACGAGATCCCGTCCGGAGACGACTGGTTGGCGGTGATGCCTGCGTCACACGAGTCGTACGTATACGGCCAGACCCCCTCCGTGGTGGCTAGGAAACCCGGACGCCCCAAGTTGCCCATTGTCCACAAGCCGGGCCAGAGGCCCGAGATGTTGCCGTAGTTGGGAAGCATGGCCGAGATCTCGATGTTGCCCTGGGTAAAGCACATCTTGTTCCACGACTGCAACATGCCGGAGCGGTAGAACAAGTCATGGCTCTTGAACGCGTCCATGCGCAAGGTGAGGGTGCCGTTGGCGGTGGTGGCGGCGTCCGGGTCGTACCACTCCAAGTCCTTGGTGGCGTCGTAGTGGAGGTCCGGGGCGGTGAAGAACTGGTCGTCACCGTCGTAGAAGGTGCGGCCCTCGGCGTTGAACTCGTCGGAGAAGACGAGGTCCCAGGCCTCACCGCCGGTGGAGGTTCTGGTGAGGGCGTCCTCGGGGGTGTCTGGGTCGACCAAGGAGGTTCTGATGGCGCTGAGGAGCGGGTACTTGTAGTTGGTGAGGATCTCGTACAGCTCCGGGTGGTAGACTTCGGTGAGCCCCGAGTAGGTCAAGAGCGGGAACAAGACAAACACCGCCATGGCGGCGAGGAAGAGGACGACAAAGCTGACGAGCCCGCCCAACGAGCGCCTGTCCATGTGCTTGAGGTCGTACATGAGCCTGTTTCTGTCGTAGTCGGCGTCGGAGATGGGGTCGGGGTTGTGCAAGTAGTCGTCGGGCTCGGCCTGGTGGACGTACAACGGGAACGAGCTGGCGGGGTAGCCGCCGAACGGCGAGAAGTCCGGGTCGGCGAGGACGGGGGTGGAGACGGAGGCCGAGTCGTCGTCGCGAAGGGACGCCGAGGACTGGCGGCGGGAGAAGGACATGGACGGGTAGCGGTCGGTGGCCGGCCCGCGGACGAGGCCGTCGGCGGACGAGACGCGGTCGGTGGAAGCGAGAAGGCCCTCGCGGGACGCCGAGTGGAGGCGGTCGTCCGGGCGGAGGGAGTGGGAGCCGTAGCGCGAGCCGCCGGCGCCGTGCTGGGGGTACTGGGGGACGCTGTGGGGGTCGTCTGCGAGGGGGTCGCTCAAGCGGCTGTTGGAGGAGGACGACGACGGCGACGAGTCCAGGTCGAACGGGTTGGCCAGCGGGGGCACGTACTCGCGGGCGGGCTCGTTGTAGGTCAAGTCTCGGTGGGCCATTGGTGCGTGGCGGGCGCCATCGCTGGGCGGCGGGCGCCTATAAGTAGCGGCCCAACGTTGGCGAGATGTTCTGCCAATACTTTTTGCAGCATTTTCCTGGGCAGAACAATTTTCTTGATTCTTGGAGCATTGTGAGGACGGCCTAATGGGGAGGGCCGGGGAGAAAAATAGCGGGAGCGTGGGGAGAGCGCGCGGGCGAAAAGTGAGGGAAAGGCGAGCGCGTGGGAGAAGTAGCGAGCGCGGGGGAGAAGCGGGCCGACGCTCAGTGCCAGATCAGCGCCAGATCAGCACCGGGGCCTGCGCCAGGGCCTGCGCCAGAGCCTGCGCCAGAGCCTGCGCCAGAGCCTGCGCCAGAGCCTGCGCTGGAGCCCGTGCCAGCGGAGATCGCCGCCAGATAGCCACAACGTCATCGCCTCGCGACTCCTTTTGCAGCCCGCAGGCGCTCTCGCTGGAGCCCCGGCGCAGCGTGCACCCGACAAAGCCTCTATTTGTTGCAGCTATTTTCATAACCGCCCGGCGCGTCTCACGCGGTAAACATGCCACAAAGTCGCACGTCTAAGCCTACTTTGGGATCTGGGCACCAGGCAGTTTGGCCGGCCGCCGGAAGAGCCCGCGAGAAGCCCAGCGGCCAGCACCGAGCCAGGAAGCCCGCCACGCTCCCCCCAGGGACCCGCCGGGACCCCCCCGCGGGAGCCGGCAGCGGCAGGGCGGCACCGCCGTCGTCGCGGCACGCCCGCCGGCGCCATTCGCCGCTGAAACCGCCGCATCTCGCCATGCGCGATTGTCGGCCACGCCCTTTGTGACACGTCCCAGCATCGCCTACTGTTGTCAATCGGCGGAGGCTTTTTTTCGCCCGGGCAGGTTTCGGCTCGCGAGCGCCTGACTTTTCTTGAGCGTGAGAAAACTGATCCGTTTTCTTTCTCCCTACAAAAGCCAAGGCCAAGCACAACACTCCTGTCCAGCCTGCCCAGCCCGACATGACGCAGCGAGACCTCACCTACAACTTGCCGCCGCACGAGCAGGCGGCCAACCCGTTCTCGTCGGAACAGGACTCGGACCCCGAGCCCGCGTTCACCGACGCCGTCCACATACAGCGCCCGCTGTCGAGAGAGTCCATCGCGTCCTCCTCCAACTCGGACTCACATTACGGCCGGCCCTTCAATGCATACTCCACCAACGACAACTCGCTGAACTTGTTGCCCCACGGCAGCTCCACCAACTTGCTCTCGCAGCAGAGCTCCGCCAACCCGTTGATGGACTCCTCCTACAACAACAGCACCTCCTTCCTCGTCGACGCCCACCGCGACTACCACCACGAGACCCTGTCGCCGGAGGCCGACTCCGCCGACGAGAAGTACCGCGACCACAACGAAAACTACTCGTCCCGCACCTCCATGGCCTCCGGCAACGTGTTCGCCAACACCGCAGACTTCTCGCCCTTTGGCGGCTACCCGGCCACCTCATTCCCCTTGCATGTCGACGAAAAGGAGGCCGACGACTACTTGCACAACCCGGACCCCATCTCCGACGCCGACTACGAAAACAACCGCTTCATCCACGACCTCAAGAACATAGACAAAAGATCCTTGGGCGGCTTGCTAGGCATCATCTTCCTCTTCCTCGCAGCCATGGCCGTCTTCATCGTGTTCCCGGTCTTGACCTACTCGGGGGTCACCAGTCTGTCCACCCCGGAGCTGTACGAGATCCTCACCAACTACAAGTACCCGCTCCTCAGCGCCATCAGAACCTCCTTGGTCGACCCAGACACCCCGAGCGACGCCCTCACCAGAAAGGCCAAGAGCGGCGACAAGTGGACCTTGGTCTTCTCCGACGAGTTCAACGCCGAGGGCCGCACCTTCTACGACGGTGACGACCAGTTCTTCACCGCCCCAGACCTCCACTACGATGCCACCAAGGACTTGGAGTGGTACGACCCAGACGCCTCCTCCACCGCCAACGGTACCCTCAACTTGCGCATGGACGCCTTCAAGAACCACGACTTGTTCTACCGCTCGGGTATGTTGCAAACGTGGAACAAGATGTGCTTCACCCAGGGAATGTTGGACGTTTCGGCGAGGTTGCCCAACTACGGGAACATCACCGGGCTCTGGCCCGGTATTTGGACCATGGGGAACTTGGCGCGCCCTGGCTTTTTGGCAACTACCGAAGGGGTGTGGCCGTACTCGTACGAGGCATGCGATGCCGGAATCACTGCCAACCAGTCGTCCCCCGACGGGATCTCGTACTTGCCCGGCCAGAGATTGAACTCGTGCACCTGTAAGGGCGAGGAGCACCCCAACAGAGGGGTCGGCAGAGGAGCGCCGGAAATCGATGCCATCGAAGCCGAAGTCTCCAACGCGCTTGGGCTTGCGTCGCAATCGTTGCAGTTGGCGCCCATGGACATTTGGTACTACGCCGACTACGACTTCCTCGAGATCTACAACGCATCTCTCACCTCGATGAATGCGTACACGGGGGGACCTTACCAAGAGGCGCTTTCTGCGGTGACCACGTTGAACTTGACGTGGTACGAGCGCGGGGACGTTGACCACAACTTCCAGAGATACGGATTCGAGTACTTGAACGACGACGAGTCCGGACATCTCACGTGGTACGTGGGCGAGGACCCCACGTTGACGGTGCACGCGTACGCCTTGCATCCCAACGGGAACATCGACTGGAGAAGACTTTCCAAGGAGCCCATGTCGTTGGTCATGAACCTCGGTGTGTCCAACAACTGGGCGTACATCGACTGGCCCTCCATCCATTTCCCGGTGACAATGAGAATCGACCACGTCAGAGTGTACCAGCCGTCGGACCAGGTCAACCTCGGGTGCGACCCCGACGACTACCCCACCGCCGACTACATCGCGAGCCATCTCAACATCTACGAGAACGTCAACTTGACGTCGTTCGCAGCGGGAGGATACTCGGTGCCAAAGAATTCGTTGGTCAATGACTGTTAGTGTATATTAAGATAGAAGAAAATGAACAATAGAGAGAAACGGAGCGGTGCTGTTGCACGTATCAAGTAGAGTCGTCTGTCGTACTTGCGTCGACTGTCGCTTTGCGTCTGTGTCGCATTTGGGTCTTGTCTGTCGCATTTGGGTCTCGTCTGTCGCGTTGGTTGTCGCATTTGTCTGTTGCATTTCTCTGTCGCATTTCTCCTTGTCTTATTTGCACCCTACCCATACCCCCTACCAGATGAGTGCCCCCTCCATCAACTTCCACGTCCAGGCCAGACAGTCACAGTTCCGAATACCCACGGAGCTCGCCAAGAAGAACTTCAAGAACATCCAGAAGCTCGTTGAGAAGCAAAAGAAGCAGCTCGCCGACGAGACCGCCAAAATCAGAAAGAACGCCGCCCTCCCGCCAGCAGCCCAATTGGCGGCGGTCCGCCGGTTGATCCGGTCGTTCGAGGCGTTCCAGGCCCGCTTGCGCCAGGCGGTCGAGCGCGACCACGAGTACCGCTCGCGGTTGACCGCCCGGTTGGACAATTTGCTCGTGCTCGACGAGTGCCGGGTGCCGAGGACGGCGGCCGTGGCGGCGCCCGACAGCGCCGACGGCGACAGCGGCTCACCCGCGGCCGCGCCGCCGCCCGTGCTGGCGGAGAACGACCACCAGTTGGACCTCCACAACCCCAAGCTCATCAACTGGTACCGCAACGAGACCAACCTCCTCATCGTCGACTACCTCCTCAAGTCCAACACGTCCAAGAACCACAACGTGGGGCTCCTGCTCCTCCAGAACCTCGCAGCGTCCAACGAGCTGTGCCCCAAGCTCATCGACTTTGATTTGTACGACAACTTCAACAAGGTGTTCGTGTCGATCGTCAAGGACCACGACCTCTCGTTGGTGATCGCGTGGTCCAACGAGAACAAAAACCTGCTCAAGAAAAGCAGCTCCAACCTCGAGTTCGAGATCAGCTACTGCAAGTTCTTGTCCTTGATCAAGGAGGGCGACGTCAACGCCGCAATCAACTTCTCGCGCCTCCATCTTTCGCCGTACGGCAACAAGGCGCGGTACGACCCGGGGGAAATGGCCAACTACGAGGTGAACTGGAGCCGGCTCAAGGAGATCGGCGGCTTGTTGATCTACATGGCCATCCACAACCTGGAGCGCTCCGCCGCGCTGGCGGCCGCGCCCACCATCTCCAGCGAGTTGGTGATGAACTCGCCGCGCTTCCAGGAGTACGAGCGGCTCCTTTCCGCCGAGCGCTGGAAGACGCTCTCGCAGTGTTTTTTGGACAACTTCACCTCCTTGTACGGAATCTCCAAGAACTACCACCTCTTTGTGTACTTGTCAGCTGGCTTGGCGAGTTTGAAGACCAAATCGTGCTACAACAACTCCGACAACACGATATTCCGAGACCACGACGCCCCCGACGAGTCGCGCCATCTTGTGCGGAAGGACACCGCCGTGTTGACCGAGAAGAAGTACCGCAGCCCGGACCAGTACTACCGCCTTCTCCACAAGAGCAACAACTGCCCGGTGTGCTCGCCCGAGTTGTTCTTTCTCAGCAAAAGCTTGCCCTACGCCCAGCTCATCACCAACATCTTCAACAACCCGTTCAAGCTACCAAACGGAAACATCTACCCGTTCGACAAGCTCTTGAACCCGTCGGAGAAGTATCTCTCCGAGAAGAACACGTTGCTCCGGATGGGCAAGATCAAGGATCCGTTGACCAGAGAGATCTTCTTGATCGACAACTGTGTGCGGGTGTTCCCCGCGTAAAGGCGCCAGAGGGCGCCCCATATCGCCTGCTCTCCACAGGCTGCGGTTCCTACATGTCTTCTACTGCTGAGTTACTCGAAATGTGTTGTTGCTAAAAGACTGTGCCTCCAGCTATTCATCGTCGTCGGAATCAGCCGCCTTCTTCTTCTTCAGCTCGATCTGGGCTCTTTCGAACACATACACGCGGGCGTCTCTTTCCTCGGCAGGCTTGGTGGTGTCTCTGGTGCTGTTGGTTCTTCTGTGGTGGTATTCTGGGTACGAGCCCCAGTCAAACTTGCCGGACCGTTCGACCTTATAGTCTTCGCTCCGGCCGATGATCTTGATCCCCCACGACTGGTACGGCTCGCCCTCGAACACCGAGAGCACGATCTTGCCCTCGTCCTGGCGCATGTCGCGGGTGACGTATCCGCCAAAGTCGTTGCGGCCCGGGTTGTTGACCAAGTTGAACACCTCGCGGCACCCCTGGAAGTAGCTGAGCACGAGCTTCTGGTGGTCGCGGATGTTGCGGTCCATGTCCTTGATGCCGTTGCCGGTGTGCGGGAAGTTGAACATTATGTAGTTTAGTCTGGCGTTGTCCTTGAACAACGACGTCTTCAACACCTTGGTATTTTTGGTGGCCGAAAGTAGCTTGAGCGCCACGGGGAGCCGGGCCACGTCGACCTCGTGCATGAGCTGCACGCCCTCGGCGGCGAGATGGTCCAAGTACGTCTGCACGTCGGGGTACTTGGCGAGGAGCTCGTCCTTGGAGTCGTAGCTGGTGGCGATCAAGTTCTCGGGGTGGATGTAGCCCTGCTTGACGATCGAGTGGGCGTACGAAAAGTCGCCCTCGCCCACCAATAGCACGCGGTCGTCCGGCTTGAACGGAATGAGGCCCTTGTGGAACTGCTGGGTCAGCGGCGGGTGCTTCTTCTTGGACTTGGCGCCGGCGTTCATCGACTTGGCCTTGAGCTCGCTGTGCGCCTTCTGGGCCTCCTGCGACCGCGCCGTCTTGTTCTGGAGCTTCTCGTGCTGCGTGCGTCTAGCCAACGCGGCCTTGAGGCCCTTCACCGGCTTTCCCTTGAGTTTTCTGCCCATCGTGGTTGTAGTGCGATGCGATGATCATCGCCCGTGAAAAGTTGGTGAGTTTGGTGCGACTGGTGTAGCGCGGGAGCGGGCGGGGGGACTGGCGGGGAGACTGACGGGCTCTCGCTACGGGCGCGCGCCAGTCTCGCTAGCGCTAGCGAGAGAACCTCGGCGCGCCGATAAATTCGTCGCTACAACTCGGCACCACCACCTATTTCGCTCTGTCTGTATTATAATGCATTATCGACGTCTACATTCCTATAGATGCATCTTCTTGGCTCCCTCGTCGTCGTCTTCTTCTTCGTTTTCGTCTTCGTCGTCAAATACAGTGCCCAGGTTCCCCAACGGCTCGAGGTCCGAGTTGCTGGACGACTGGCTTTCCATGTCGCTCTCCTCGGCGTCGGCCTCCTCCTCCTTTGTTTCTTCCTCCTCGCTGTCCGACACGCTGAGGAGGCTCTCCTTGTACCCGTCGTTGTACTCGTAGAACAACATGAACGTGCCCTGGCCCGCCAACACCTCATCCTCGGCGACCACGTACACCGACTCGTCGCTGATTCTCCACCACGTGCCTCTGAGCTTGCGGTGGCATATGTAGTGGCCGTAGTTGTGGGTTCCGTAGTGCGATATCACCGCCTTCAAGCCGTACAACAAGCTGTTGGGCGTGCCGGAGAGCTCGGTGGCCGCCGTGCAGTCCGAGCTTGCCTTGGCGTCAAACGAGCCCAGCACACCGGACGACGGCGACGACGCCGCGTCGTCGATGTCGGGGAACGAGTCGGGCGACGCCGAGACCGAGGTGCTCTCCTTGGCTCTGAACGCCGAGTCGTCCTGCTTGCGGAACGCCATGCGGGCGTCCATGTTGATATCCTCGGGCTCCGCCACGTACCGCGACAAGTCGAGCTCCGCCGGGAAGGTCACGTTGCTGGGGTTCTTGACGATCAGGTACGTTCTGGGGTCGAACACCGAGCGGTTGATGTGCACCGCCAACAACGGCGGCGGCCTGCTGAGGAAGATCTGCTTGGACTTGCGGGACTTCTTGATCATCTGCTTGACGGTGAGCTTCTCGAACGCCTCGTCCGAGACGTGGGCCTTGCTCAACTCGGCCGAGATCGCGTCGACCCGGCTCTGGAACTGCTCGACGACCTTGCCGCTGGGGAGGCTTTTGATCTTTTCCATCATGAGCTCGCGCGTCTGGTTCAACCCGCACCGGTTGCAGTTGACGTCCTCGATGATCTCGGGGGTGATCCAGTTGTCCAACAAGCCGTTCAAGTCGAAGCTGGAGTAGTACGACGCGTTGTTGGGGAGGTTCAAGCTGAGCCCGCTGGTGACCGAGTAGCGGATGCCGCCCACCTCGCCGCACGTCAAGCACCCGATGCGCTCGGCGGTGGTGCCGTCCACCGGCGTGATCAACCGCAACGGGTACACGGTCTCGCCGTCGTTCTTGGCGAGGTTGGGGTCCACCTGGTACGCCGGCACGTAGACGTCGCCGAGCTTGCCCAAGTCGTGGCTGCCGAGGATGGGGCTGGCGAGGGAGGAGCGGGCCACGAACTTGTCGGCGGCGGAGTCGCTGGCCGCGGGGGCGGTGGCGCTGGCGGCGCTGGAGGTCTCACCGCCGGCCGCCTTCTTGTACTCGCTCTCCACGAGGCCCATCACCAACTGGTAGAACTCCTGCGCGTCCTCCTGGTTGTACCCGGTGAAGAAGTTCTGCTTGGGCCCGTTGGGCATCTTGTGCAAGAGCTGCTTGGCGCTGAACTCGCGCCCGCGGGTGCCGTAGGTGCCGTTGATCTGCTCCAACATGGCGCGCAAGGCGGCGGTGAAGACCAACGGGGACCGCGGCGAGCGGCCGGCCGCGGGCGGGTCGGCGGCGTCGGCGGCGTCAGCGCCGTACAAGTACGAGTCGATGAAGCGGAGGAGGTGGCGCGACGACGCCAACGACTGGAGCACCGAGTTCATGAAGCAGGTGTTGCCGTCGTTGGAGATGCCGCCGGGCTCGCCGCCGTTGCGGATGGCGAAGCGGGTCTCGCGGGACTTGCGGCCCGAGAAGCGCGAGCGGCCGCTGTACTTGTAGTTCATACTGGAAAGCGCCTTGGTCACGAGCTGGGGGAGCGCCTGGAAGGGGATCTTGTGCCGGAGGAAAAAGAGGGTGCAAAGTACGACGACGGAGGTGCCCACTAGTTTTCGGTCCACTCTGAAGATGCTGAGAACGGACAAGGCAGACGCGCGGTAGAACACTGTAGAAACGACTATGGATAATACAAGTGTCGCGAGGTATCTCCACATAAGTGCGTTTACGTGGATGTTGATTGGTGGTGAAAATTTGAGATGCGACGCTCGAAGACTTGGCTAGCGGCGAGTTGTGGGCGTTGTCGCGGGGACGGCCCGAGCTGGCGAGGGGTCCGCCGCGGCTGGCGCTAAAACGTGCGCGCCGCGCGGGAAGTTTAGCGAGAGCTCCAGGGGGAGGGAAATGGCACAGCACGCTGCGGCGGGCGAACTAGCGGGAGCCACCGCCGGGGTGCTCTCCGGAGTGCTGCTTACATGCCCGGTGTAGGCTGCCTACAAGTACTACTCAAGCACCTACGTGTACGGCATAGGCTGCCTGCCCTGTCAAATACGTCTGTATATTCCTGGAGGGCAACTCTCGCTGCAATCCTCGCACTACAACTCTCGCTACCAAGAATGTCACTAATCGATATAGGCTACTCTCGCTAGTTATCGCGGCCATTCCACCATTCCTCTGACTGCCGCTTGTCGCTAACCGGACAAGTTCCTCGCCAGGCTAACTCTCGCTGGCGCTCGAGTTAGCTCACTGGCGCCCGTACATCGGGGCGGCACCACGGCCGTAGAGCTGGAACTGCCCCATGGGAGGCCGGTCCTTGCCCCAGCCACACTTCAACGGTCTGCCGTTGATGCTGAAACCGGCAAGCTGCACAATGGCCAACGCAGCCCGCTCGTGCGAGTCGTACTTGACAAAAGCACACCCCCGCTCCGGGTGGAACTTAAAGTCGACAATGAAGCCAAAGTTCTGCAAGAGCGGAATCAAGTCCAGCTGCTGTGTGAAGTGCGCAATGTTCCCCAAGTACACTGTAGTTTGCCACGACGGCGTTTGTCTCAACACAATGTCGTACGACTGGGGGGACATCACAGGGATGTTGGCCAGGCCAGCCACGCTGCCGCCGTTCGCCGGCGAGTGGACGCCCGGCGAGCCGTACTGCGTCTGGAGCGGATGCTGGTTCTGTTGCGCTTGTTGGTGCTGTTGCTGGTGTGGTTGCAGCTGGTGTTGTTGTTGTTGTTGTTGTTGTTGTTGCTGCTGCTGTGGATGCGAGCCCAGACGATGCTGCTGGTGAAGCTGGTTTGGCTGCTGCTGATGTGGCTGCTGCTGATGTTGCTGCTGCTGGTGTTGCTGCTGCTGGTGTTGCTGCGGCTGATGTTGCTGCTGCTGGGCCATTTGCAGGATGCCGTTCATGGGCTGCGGCACAAACTGGCCGCCGTTGCCCATCAGCTGCTGCATCGAGCCGTTGTTGAACTGCCTGTACTGCATGCCGCGGTTATTGTTGTGGTGGTGGTTGTTGTTGCTGATGTGGTGGTGGTTCTGTTTGTCGTTGTTGTTGTGGTTGTTGTTCATGTACTGGCGGCCGCCTCTGAAGTTGTTGCCGCCGTTGTTGTTGTTCATGTGCTTGTGCGACGCCCAGTTGCAGCGGATGGCTCTGCCGTTGATCCATTCGCCGTTCATGGTCTGCAACGCCAACTCGGCGTCGGCGTTCTCGCCAAACGTGACGAAGCCGTAGCCCCGCGAGCGCGACGTCTGCATGTCCCACATGACATGCGCCTGCTTGAAGGAGGGGAACTTGGCGAACGCGCCGCTCAACGTCTCGTCGTCGACCTCGGCCGACAAGTCGCCCACAAAGATGTTGAAGCTCGGCTCGTCGGGGCGCGCCGCGCTGTTGATGGTCAGCGACTGGAACGCCCAATGGATCTTGATGCCCGCATTGTTGATGATTCTGCCGTTCAACGTGTGCAACGCCATGTCGGCCAGCTGGCCCTCCTCGAACTCCACGAACGCGTAGTTGTACCCGGGCCGGTTCTTGTCGTTGAGGATCTTCACCGTCTGGATGGAGCCTGCCACGGAGAACAACTCCTTCAACATGTCCTCCGACACCGACTTGTGGAGAAAGCCCACGTAGAGGATCTTCTTGGACACCTCGCGCCCGCCCTCGAGGGCGCTGGCGGGCGCCGGGCTCGGCTCGTCCAGCGCTCCCAGCGCCGGCGGTTGCGCGGGCACCGCTGGCGGCGCGGCGGCCGGCG